>JARHVA010001544.1:1357500-1882500 GCA_037957365.1 Torreya grandis | reverse complement strand
AAGAGACTAAGATACTAGAATAATATAACTTCATATAAGATTCACAAATATGGAGAAAAATCAAATTTTCACATCAAGAATAACTACAAAACAATCAATAAAATTTATTATTAATCATAATAGCCCAAATTATCCTCCCTTTAGGATTGGTATAATATAAATATATATAATCATGTGATGGGGATGACTCATTTCCTAATCAAAGTCTAAATTACATTTCTAAAAAATATAACGATGTACTAATTCTCATGCAAAGCATGTATGTACAATAGTGTTTGCTCAAAATAAAATTCATATACTAAAATACAATATATATATATATATATATATATATATATATATATATATATATATATATATATATATATATATGATAGATAAATTAGGAACTAATAGTTCCAACTTAGCTGAATAATGAAAATACATACATATTTAAGGGGTGATAATGTGTCACCACAAAAAAATGGAAATAATGTAGTAACAGTTGTATAAACATGAGTTACAATTTGAATAAACACTATCACTATAGATACACCAAAACTTATTACCAATGTAGTTGTAGCAGTGAGTGCCAAGAGTAGAACATATGTTAGCCCTATCTACATTTTTAGTACTACATATCTTGGATATTGAGTATCTTGAGGAGATTCCAATGGTCACCTTGCTTTTGAAGTTAATTCATTTTTCTATCTCCATTTGTAAATAATATATGGATAACCTAAAAATTGATATCAATAGTTTAATAATCAAGAAAAGACCTTTTGAACAACTATGGGAGTTTTCCTATCAACTTATTATGTGTGACTAATGCATCTTTGACCTCCACATTAAGTGTCTTAATTCCTATAATTATGTCCCTAGTGAAATTCACTAGCTGCATAATTTTCTCATTAGTTCTATAGAATGTGCCTTCAATTTAAGCTTTAAAGCTGTCAGCTATAACTTGAAGGAGATTATAAAAAATGGGCTTAGGAAATAATTACCCAAGAGGAGTGGTTATCTCTATGACTCACATATCTTTAAAAATATATACTACTTCTTTCTCTTGATTCATAGATTGTTGCACCAAAGTTTACATCTCTTGATGCCAATCAAACAAGACATCCCTCTTGGTAATGACATAATTTTGGGTCCATGTAGCTTCTATTACTTTTATTAGGTTTAAGTGGTAACATACCTTATTTTTAGTCACATGGTTTTGGAAGGAAAGCTAACATCTATATCTTTTATTTTATCAAATAATTAAAGTATGTCCCTTTAGTTAGGATGGGATGTAGTCATAGAAGAACTAATTAAATTAAAGGTATCATACATATTTTTAGATTCCCAAAAGTTATCTACTATCTTTTTAAGATCCTAAATAATGCTCTTCCCTAGTGACTTATGAATGGATTGGTCATAGGTTTTAAACAATTATTTGATTACCCCTCTAGTATAATCCATAAAGTTGTAAGGATCTTCCATGTATCTATCTAGGTCTAAGGGATTTATTTTTATTCTCTTTTTCAAATATAATATAGCTTCTCTTTGTTCCAACTTGATCTATTATCCTTATACCACCATAGTCTTGTGTTTAACTTTCCTCAAGGTATTCATTTTATATCAAAGTGGAAATGGACAATTGGTTTCTCAATAATTATGAGGTCTTGACTTCCTTCTTACTCTTGTTACAGTTGCTTAATCCATGAGGGAATGTTAAATGTAACTTGTTTCTTTGATTTATATGGTATACTTGTTTGAAATGTAATAGAAGAAGGATATTACCCTAAAATATGCATCACTATGGAGGAAGATGTCATTAATGAAGGGAAATGAGGTATAACCTTCATCCATCTAGTGACTTACTTTTATGTTGGTGTATCAATAATGTATTCAATCTTCCTAACTGCCCTATGCACTAAACATGTAGGGGAATCTATCTCAATATCTTGTTCATAGGCATTACCAATTATGTAAACAACCCAAAGGTGTGGCCTATCAACAAAAATGGAGGTGGATACTAGGATTGAAAAATATACTCCCATTAATGCCCTAGGGGCATGAAGAATTGTTCCAATAAAGAAAAAATAGTTCATTCAAGTGATAAGTAGATTTTATAAGTAATTTATGACTGATGTATATGCAACCCCAATAGTAATAATAGTAGTAAGAGAACCCATAGTGAGAAACTAGAATATAGTGGACAAAATTAGCATTATAACTAATTGAGGCTTATTTATTTGTTTAAAATAATGTACAAAATAAATAGTATTTTCCACACCAATTATAGTAGTAATAATTGAGGAAGTTATCGAAGAATAAGAGATTGATGTACTTACAACTTGAGAAGGGATAACTAGAAAAATAATTATTGTAATTAGCACCACTATAGCTTTAGATGGAGAGCATGTGGGTGTAGTTAATGATGGACCTTATATTAAGGTTTAAAATTTTGACTTCGTATCCCCTTCTACATCTCCGTATTCATCTAACAATAACTCAGTGGACACTAAGCTATCATCTCCTTGATCAACCTCCTCAGATTCATTTAATATATTAGTTCCTTCAGACTAAGAACTTTATTTAGTCATCCATTCATCCTTTTCATCTATTTTGGTTGTCTCATAAAATTAATCTATTTACTAAGTGTTTATTTTAGACACCCATTCTTCTTAAGTTACCCATACTTTTTCTTATTCTTCATTATCCTAAATTTTAACAGGGTCTAATCCCTATCTAACCCTTATTCTATCCTCCCTTTCCATAGGAAATTATGAATGTTTCATTTATACTTAAAACATTTGGGGTAAGATAGGATGAGTTTTATGATTCCTTTTATAGGTATTTGGTAGTTTAATAGTAGTAGGGGCTATCCTTATAAACGGTGGAGTCAGAGATGAAGGGATTATAATGGTAACAGGTGGTGATGAAGTGGGAATGACCATAGGGGGAATTATGGGAGGTGACTATGGTTTCAAATGAGATTGGGGCACCATCATTTGTGGTGTTTTAATAATAGGAGGTGACCTAAGAGGATAAATAATAGAAACATGAAACAATAACATATAAAGACTTATTTGTTTTGTTATAGTTAATGAAGGTAGTGGTAACATATAAAATAACCTAGATGTTGTAATAGGACTTAAATTTATATTTATAATAATTTGATGTTGAATAAAAGTAACATCAATTAAATATGTAGGAGAGCTTTGATAATTTTCAATTCTTCCTTTAGAATCTACTTCCTTTTATGGGCTAGATTGTTTTTAATGTCTACTTCTTTGTGAGGAGTTTCATGTATAGGTTTAAAATCCCACTGTACCTTTTTGATCCATTTGGTATCTTCCTTAGTAATTTTGTGATCATATCAAATCCTATATGCTTTAATCATTGATTTTTTACCTTACATATCCTAATAGAAACCTTAGTGTCATCCTATGCATTCATTAACACACTATCATGACTATAGGACTTGGTGGCCATGTTTGATTTTAACTTTACTCTCATATCTATTAATATGATACCTTAAATTATTTTTAGAGTCCTAATGCCTAAAATTTTCCAATTTAAATCCATAATGTATCCTTATTATTCCAAAAAATTAGTTATCCCAAGATGCATATTGCATTTAATCAATGTTAAGAGGGGTCAAGTGGACTGATGCTTGATTATCCCTTCATAACTCAACAAAAACATTTTTAGATAATTGATAAAAAAAATTAAAACTCAACTAGTTTATTATGCATAATTCAAGGTAAGTACAAATGGTATGCCTTGGTACCTTCAATCCTAATTATAGCTTATTCAAGATAAAAATAGTACTTGCCCATTTTTTGAAATATTCCTCTTTATGGGGTGTGATACAATAGGCATGTTATTCTCATATATGTCTTATTAAAACATAGGATAAAAGGTTTTTGTCAACATTTTCATTTGATTTATTAACCTTTACACATGGAGGACATTAAATTCCTCACAAATCTTATTATTTAGATATTATATAGATGGTTTATAGTGTTCTTCATAGGTTTAATGCACTATTACTGTCATAACATATAACAAATAAGACATCATATATAAGTTAAAATTTGTTAATATTGTTGTATTTATGATTTGTAGAAATAAATTTGAGTTAATTATCTCTCCCAAGGCTATGATTTTGTTTGAGGTTAGGATAATATCCAACAACATGACCCATATCACATTGACATAATAAATGGTTAAGAAACCATATATTCTATTTAGTAGGGCCATGATAATTATTACCCATAGTTTGAAGATAATAATGGGGTTAATATAAGTATGTACTTGAATCACAAAGTTGTTTGGGTTTCCAACCCATTTTTATAACTTATTATGGATGTTATTTATAAGGATCCATGAATTCACCATAGCTTACATATAAGACATTTTTGGTAGAGGGAGCCTATAGTATCTTTTTAAAGTATTTCCACTTATTTATGATTCTAAGTCTTGATAATTATAAAATGTAATATTTTCCTAGATATTTTCCCATTCATAAATAAATCAAATAATATGTCAACGCAGGGCATTACCTATGGTTTGCCTACAACATTATGTAGAATGACTAATTTTATTACTAGTAAGTCATCTTTATACCTATGTCTATAAATTAGAAGCTGGTCCTTATCCTTTTATGGATTGAATTCATTGAACTCATCCCAAATAGAAGATTAATGTTTGAAATCATGGTTGAGAGATGCTAAATAAAATCTAGTGTTAATATACCTAGATAGTCTTAAAATTAAATATGTAGAAGGAGGCAAAGCGAGATATGAGGAGACCATTGAAACTTTGGGTGGAAACTTAATGTTCTATGAATATTTTATAATCTCATAGTTATAATATAGATATGAATTCATATTATGCACTTGGTGGCTAGAAGTCAATGTGATTAAATTGGAAATGGAAAATCAAATTATATTAATTTGGATGTTGTAGCCTTGAGAATTGAATGTATTAATTTTATAATTTGTGTGAATTAATGGAAACAATGGATTTCAATCCATTCCCCATCTATTCTTTCCATTTGAATTTCATAACACTAATTTCTACATATTTTACTACCATGTGGCTTATTCTACCTACTCTTGGGTGCTTAGTTAACACAATGTGATAAATGTCTCTTTTTAGCACTTTTAGTCTTGAAATTTATGTCTTTTATCTAATCATGTGGCTAAAGGACATGTGGCAATGTATAAATTCATGACTCATAACTAACCTATGAGCTATTGTACTTTTTTGGGTCATGGGTTAGTGGTATGATGACATGTGGACATATGTCACTACTTTTCTTGTCTAGGATAGTCTATACAAGGAACTATTTTTACATCACTTCTAGGTGAGAGAGATGATGACATGTAGATGAATCTCATTATTCTACTTGGCCAGGATATCTTTACAAGTAAATATACTAATGTCATCTCCCAGGGAGTAGGATGATGACACATGGACAACTCTCACTGCTTCACTTGCTTAGGATAATATATACAAGGAACTAAATTGATGTAACCTCTGGGTTAGTGTAAATATGACATGTTGATGGATCTCACTACTCTACTTTCCTGTAATAATCTATATGAGTAAAAATATTGACTTCACCTCTAGGTGAGTATGATGGTGACACCTAGTAATATCCTAGTGATCTACTTGCTTGGGATAATTTATATGAGGAAATCTACTGATGCCACATTTGGGTGAGTGGGATAGTGATAACTATAAATATCCTAGTGATCTGCTTTCTTGAGTGACTTATGTTCTTCACCTAGGATCTACGTTAGAATAATGATGTAACATGAAAAAATCAAATTAACTTGTAAGTATTTTGAGGAAAAATTTAAACATAAAATAACCTATTTAAGACATAACATAGGAAAAGAACCAACTAAAAGTATAACACATCATCCTAATTATCCATTTAATAAAAAATCAAACATTTTCATAAGTATTTAGTTAAATAAAAATCAAAGGTTAAAAGTGAATAATATAATAAGGCTTATGCACAAATTTGATTCTCCTACAATGTTCAAACATACTATGAAATTTTTAATAACTTTAAGTTTATGCTTTTTCAAATTCCACATCATAAACTTCTAGTTTAAAAGACCTCTAATTAGGATATTCAATCAATAGTGGGTTCCTATTTGGATTTTAAAATGGGGTGTATGTTTTATGGAATAATAGATGGTGACTTAGAGGGGAAAGTACTCATGACTATTTGAGAACCTAGAATCTTAGTAATACATCATAACAAAAAATCAACTCTACTAAGAAAAGAATAAATAAACCAAACCCTAAAAAACACTCATACTTCTTCATGTAACATTCTAATCCTTTATATTCTTTGGATTTGAGTGTATGATGTCTTTTATGAAATTAATTTCCTCTAGTTATGAGAATTTTAACAAAGACCTAGATGAATATTTTAATTTTTGTTTTGACCTTAGATTTTGTAACCAATTAGTAAGGGAAGCCTAGCCATTTCCCTAATGCTAGCTAGGCATCTATAGCCATGATAAAGATACCTTTGATTCTACTCTAAGCATTATTCTACTACTAGACATGTGTCTATAGCCCCAATAGACATTACTTGAATCTCCCATCTTCTATCAGTTTGTATGATGATTTCTTTAAAACATAAATATAAGTGTTGGGAATCATTATTGGCTGGGTGTGTGTATAAGAAAACATATTCTAATCAATACATCCATATCAATGTGTATTCATTTATATGTTTAATTTATCCCATCCAAGTTCTAGGATGTAATAGTGCATCTAATCATTTGAAATATATATATTTTTCAAAAATTACATGTCTATATCAAAGTAAATCCTAGGGGCTTAATAAACTCATTCAATAAAAGCATAAACTAATTTAGTCATAACACATACCTCAATCCCCAAAAGCTCAAGTAATATCAAAATAAATCCTTATGAAAACCAATTTTATATCCTTGTAAATCATTCCCTTATTTTTGGAAAGTCTCGTATAACTTCAACATAGAAATTAATTGGTTTATTTTATAATTTTATAAAATTAATCAAGAAAGCATAAAAACTAATCTATTCATATAAAATACATAAAGCATGAAAAAATTAATCTAATAAAGTAAAAAATATATCCTATAAATTAGGAAATATAATATATAAATATGGAAATATTATCTAATCCTAAGTATAAATCTCCACTTATAGTCACTCAAAAACACCTCTAGTTAGAGTAGCCATAAAATAATATTACAAAAATTGTCTATTGACTAGAAAATCATGTTCATTATCTTGGAGGTCCTTTAATAAAAATTCATTATTACCTAGGATTTATGATATCCAATATTTCCAAATCCATAATGGAGTGAACTTATCATGTCATCCTTTCTTCTCATGTGATTTATCCCATAAAAGCACTATATCCAAAATATTAAAGACCTTAATCTTAGAAATTTTTTGAAACCATATTTAGAATATATCAAGTAGTATAGACTTTATTATTTAATATTATCCCATGTACTCTTGAGTAAGCTAGTACATTGGGATTTTAAGATTTATGGGGGAAATTGATTATCACCCATACACTAGTAGAAAAGGTGAAGCCTTGAGATCTTACTTATGTTTGGTTTGGTTTACTCATAGTGTATACTTAAATAAGAGATGTGATTCCATTGGTTCATCTTGTTATAAATTATTAATGGATTCCATAAAATTCTTATTTGTAGATTCAACCAATCTATTTCCTTATAGGTAGTGTTGGCTTGGTTTGACCTACATACAAAACTTTGCCTAGATCTAGAGGGAGATGTTGAGTAGAGTCTTGGTTGAGAGAGTGATCCAATGGTAGAAGGATAAGATAGAATTAATGTAGAAATAATATTATTTTAAAGATTTTGAAACACTTTAAGAAATATTAAAGTATGAATTTAGTGATTCTAAGGGACTAGACCATCATGACATGTCATATGGGAATGAACAGATTAGTTTGGCAATGTATTTAATAAGTGTACTTAATAAGTCAACTAATGTTGAATAATTACATTAGAATGATGTTTTTTGTGTCATGAATTTCCCTTGTAAGTTTGGTGTTTTGATGAGTTTTCTATTTTAAGATATAATCCTTTAAAAATGATCTACTATTGTGGGATGTGCCCAGAGACATCAATGTAAAGCCACAACAAGTAGTTGTTTGGATTAAAAAATAATTAACTATCTTAAATTTTAATTTATCATTGAAAATTGGCATGATATCAAAGGCCAACATCAAATATCAATGGCATGTAGGCAATCTTACCAAGTCAATAAATCAAATAAAGATTTATGGTGCACGTCAATCATGTAATCAAAGATCTCTGATGAGCTCAAGGTTAAAAGGTCAAAGGATCCTAAGGATGAAAATGAGGGTGTTAAGTGTCTTGATCATGGTGACCTAAAATATAGTTATATAGCCTAGATTAAATCGTATTGTTAGATGGAGATCAATGGTCTTCATTTGATCTAGCAGATCAAAGATTAATGGATTTCATTTAAACATGTAGGAGAAGATCGATGATGAAGGTAAAGTAAAAAGGTAAGTGATCTCAAATTATATGTGAGGTGACCACATGGTCTAAGTGTTTTTAATAACATGAACTAATAATAGGGTCCATAGAAAGCACGTGAGATTGGCAAATGGCACAATCTAGAAAGCATATCAAATATTAATGAAAATGATGAAGGTCAAAGTTAGGATACTCTCAAGGAAATCACTATAAAAAGTATAATAAAATATCCAAAGAGTAAAATATGACACATGTATAGAGTGACAATAGTCAATTTTTAAAATGGGAAAGGCAGATTGAGGAAATGACACATAGGTGGACATGTTAAATCAATAGATTTCACCACCTAAAAAGGAAAAATAATAAATGCAAGATCAAATATGATATGGGTTACCAAAATCAAACCTTATATAATCATAGGATTCCATTAAATCTCAGCTAAACCTCTCAAGATCTTTTAGATTTGTGTTTTACATCTTATTCATTATAAAAAACCCTAGCCTATGGATCTTCATTGTAATTATGTCTATATGAAAACTAATAGTGGTATTGGTTTTCACCTATAACAGACCTATGTTTAGGATTTATGGTAATGGTAGAATGGTTATTGTGAAATTAATTTTAGAAGGGAAACTAGTGAATGAGTTCAATTCTGATAACGTAAAGAACATAACAAGATAAAACATGGTGTTGTAAGCTCATTAAGAAGATGGAGAATTGGGAATTTGAGAAAGACATTTGGGCATTTATGAAGTTTCAAAGTCTTTAGATACTTTCCCCTTTTGATGGACCATGACTCAACACCTTTGACAAATTTCTTGTCTTCTAGTGCATTTCAAAGCCAATGAGAGCACTTTAGAGCTATTTGGAGCTGATCGATGGTTAATTTATTGAATAAGATCAATATTAATTGATCAAAAGGTGGTTATCCCTCATTTATTTATTTATATTTTCTCTATTTCCCCTCTCTCTTTCCATTTTCTTATATAACTCCCATTTTTCCCCATAAAAAAAGAGACTCTTATGCTTTTGGTTTGCCTAGGCTATGTCTAGATTTCTACCGCAACAGCTATTTGATGAAATAAAAGACTAAATTATCCATTTGTAATTTTAATTGAAGTGTGTTTCATGAATTCATTGATGTGGTTAAGTTAAGTTATTTTTCATTTTCCTCTATCTAAGTTTTCTCACCTTCACAAAGTGTCTTATATCTTTGACAAGTCATTCTAAGTGTAATAGATAGTTTATTGATTGGTTTGGAAGTGGACAACTACCCTCCCATGCAAGATTGATATCTAGTTCATAACTTTTTGTGAAATACTTATGTTTTCATTTGGATTTTCACCCTTTAAGGATATTTCTTAGCTCTCCTCATCAAAGTGGCATAATTGAAACACCTCTAGGTTGTGGGTAGCCTAGGAATGAGGTGAATCTCGAGATAGGGCTAGCTCTCTTGATGTACCACTTGTAGATCACTACTACACCTATGCTTGTGAGGGAAAAGGAAGAGAAATTTGAAAGTAAAATATCCTAAATGAGGTGATATACCAAATTTATTGATGAATACCAACTAGTTTCGTGTCACACATGAGACCAAGAGATTAACTAAGCATACACTTCTCCAATCTAAATCTTCTCACATCAATATTTCATTATGATGTTGTGATGAATGTTTAGGCTATGAGGACTAAAGAAGAGGCATATAATGGCACTATTTTAATATAATAACTCACTCAACATTGAAACATCAATATAACACTTCACATGACCTACAAGAATAACCTTTCTAATAACAAATAGGTGAGAGAATGAGACAATAATTCTAAGGAAACCATAGTCATTACATGAGCAAGAGCAATAATTAAAGTGAACAAACCATGAATAGACATGGAAGAGGTAAAATTTGGTGTTATTTATTTATCCATGGTATGAAAATGAGTAGGGCTTTCCTATACTTAGGTGGATCATAATTCACAAAGGCCAAAAAGGCTAGTTCTTTTAGAACTTGAGAGAGAGAGAGTAGAAGAGAGAAGTCCAAATTCCATAAGGACATTTTTAAATATGATAAAATGAGTTAAATTTTAATTATAATGGAATGTGAAACTTATCATTAAAATTCAAGAATAGAAAGTGTCACCCCAAGCCATGAAGCTGTTGAAATGTGGCATAGGAGTTCTCAATTTGCACAAAGAAACTGCCTTCATCATTCACTCCTATTTGAACATACCAAAACTCACTAGGGATATTTATAATGATTGTATTAAATGTTAAGGGTTTAAAAAATTACTCTCCATTCATTTATTTTATTATTAATTATTTGAAATCCTCTAAAAGTGAGTTATCACCATCTATAGTCAAAATAACACCCCTTCAACACACCTTGTACACTTAAATTCCAAAATGGCTTCATTTTTCCATGAAAATTCCTATAATGGAGTGTAAAAAACTTTTAAATACCCTATATTTCATTAAAGGAATTAGGTATACCTTAAAGTTAGTCTACTTACAACCTTTCACCCTTCACACTACCATGTTCACTATGCTAGTTCTGACTGGCTAAGATGAAGTAGATATTAAACATAATAAGTATTTTTTTAAAGGAATTAAATGGAAATGGGGATTTATCCTAAGTTTAAATATATCTTCCAAATTTTATCTCATCTCTTGAAACATCTTAGAACTTACATAATACATAAAATATTCAAAAAGATCAATTCTATACCCTATTCATACAAGTATGAAACAACTCAAGTGGATTTAAGTGATATATGGAGAGTGATATAAATTATCCAAGTATTTCATAAAACATTCTAGTCCATTTTAATGTATCTCTTTCCCTATTTTCCCAATCAGGTCCTTCCAAGGGTTTAACAAGGGCTTAGGCCTATTTTACCCTATTAAGTTTTGTTCATGTAGATTTGATGTTCTAAGTACCAATAATTCACTATATCATAGTTAAATACCCTCATAAACTTCCCAAAACTCTTTATATCCCCATGCACAACCTCCAAGGAGATGTGAACTTTCAAATTGCTCTATTAAGTTTGATTCTTCACTTTACATAGGTCTAATGTTGTCCTTGAGTCAAAAATGGCCTTGTTTGTGTTTTTAATACATACTACGAGACTTTAAATGTATAAATTAATCCTAAAAACATGTTTCAATCAGTTATAAGGCTCACTAAGAGCTATAAGTGAAAGTGACCTCCTATTTGGATTCCAGGCATAACTATGCCTCATAAGATTATATGCACTTTTGATGGTTTATAACTCCCTATAAGTATTATCCCCTCTATGAGATGTTTATAATATTTTATTTTGTTTTAATCAACTCTAAAAACTTCCTATCAAGGTCCAACCAACCTCTAGTTCACCCTTTCATCCTCGTTTTCCAAGACTGCAAGGTTTGTGCATTAAGGGAGTGCCCTTTGTCTGAGACAAAATAGAGGGCACTTACCTATTTTATCAAATAATGGTGAATGTTTGAGAGTATTTTTAAAGTTTTTATTACCTCCCAAAAAAAAATTCATCCTTTTATCAGGTCATTATACCTTCCAATTTATCCAAAATCTAAGACAGACTATAGGTATGCAGACTATATGCAAGGTTCAACCAGATGGACTATATATTATAATATTAGAGCCCTATTTCTCTTAATTTACAATAATAAGAGCCTATTTAAATGCATTAAATAATTTTTAACATAATTCAAACACATTTATCAACTTATACCCATCCAACACTTCCCATTGCATACTTCTCCAATTGACTGTCTTGAACTACATATTGTGTTCTTACTTGAGAAGCACCCCTGTAGATGACCTACCTAGTTAGACCTTGAAAATGGTGGTACAATACTTCCTTGAAAATTTTCAATACTAATTTGTAAATGTTTATATTAATTTTCCTCATGTTCATGTTATTTCCACACCAAGAGCACTACCTTCCTATTCACTACTTTTAATAGACAATAGTGGTTGACCTCCTTGAAATAAAAGGCTTTCATGTAAGCATTACCTTTTAAAAATTGTGACAAAATTCATTTAAGAATCTTCCTAATCATCTTAAGTCAAATTAAATAAACCAAAATCTACTTTTTCATTATCACACTCCTACTATGGATGGTGTATAGGCTGATAGTCTGTTGTAGGTGAGCAATTTTAGAATTAGGACACTTGTAGGTGCTAATGGGAGATAAAACATGGTATAACATCCTATTTAGGTGACCTTTATACTCATTGAAATTCGTTTATAATTTTTAAGGTCATTTAATCATGAATATATATCTCACCTACCACCTTGGCTATAGGGTCCTTCCTTAAATCTCAAAATCATGTAGGTGACTATTGCCGGAATTTAGTGGCCAAAGGGAAAATTTGAGCCTTTCAACAACTATCCTCCACTAGTCATTTAACCTTAAATTTTTGAATATATCATATTTTATGTAAATTATACAATGTATGATCATTTATATTCTTAAAAATAATTTTCAACCATGTTATAAATATTTGGAAAAATGCTTACGTGCTTTGTTTTTCCATTTTAGGGATTTGATCCCTAAACCTACAATCATTGCCTTTGGAAGTGGTTTTCAACTCCATTTTCAAACATATCAATTAAAATGTTTCTTCCATAATATCCTCAATTAATTATAAAATCAATAATGGTTTCACCACCTATTTTGACACCTTTCATATAACATCTAAGATCCTTGTGGTACCACCTATAGGTGGATTATGTAGGGTAACACAAACAATGAAAGTATGTTTCAAATAGTGCATGATGTGTGGTCATTTGATCACTCCTAGTATCTTAAAACTTCTTAAAATTAATACCTAAAAACATGAGGAGTTAGAGACCACTAAAGTATGCTTTTTCCCAACCTAGTCGTCTTCTTGTAGGGCACCTATAGGTGTATTCTGAGTTGCATATAGACAAACAATGAGTATGAGGTTAGAAAGTGTGCATATTTTTGACCATTTAATGAGTTGTAAACATATATAAATAATTAAAACTAGATATTCAACTCATTTAATTAATTTAGTGATATTTTTTCCTTATTTTCACATGACCTTATTTTTCTAAGCCCCTCCAGGTACATTTTCATGGTAGACAGTGTAGAAGTGTTACACATGACTATAAAAACACTTTATTTCTTGCACCACATGTAGGGATAAATTGATTAATAATGTTTCAATTATATTTTTAACCCATTCAAAATCTTTATCAATCCATGAACATGATAAATTCCTTATTTTAGTTAAGTTAGTTGCATGTATATGCCATTCATTGAGCAAACTAGTTGCATCATGTTTATGACTGTAACCCATGAAACATTAATTGTATAATGATATTTAAAGGTGAATGTAATAAAGATAAAATTAAAAAAATTAAAATGGACCTATCAAAACCCTTTGTAACCATTGTCAAAGAATGAATATTTTTAAAATTGTGAAAATATACCTATCATCCTAAATGAGATTAGTATGTAAACTTGAGATGATTTACTCATAAAAAAACATTATAACATGAAAATAATAATGGAAAAATTTATAGGATAGATTCAACATCTTATGGAATCAAAATTATCAATTGGATTGTATATATTTCCCCAAACCAAAGTAAAAACTATAGAATGTACAGATTAGCAAATAGATTGGATAGTCTAACTTCTTAGGAATGGTTTATAAATCGTAGACCACCATTAATATAAAAAAATCATAAAATGGAATATGTCTAAGTTTATGATACACCTTCAATATGATTTTTCCTGAAACCTCTCCTACTAACCATACCAAGTATGAACTTGAAGACCATTTTTGCTTACGAAGCCTAGTAGAAGGAGAAAGAAGTGGTTTTCTTCATTTATTTGAGATTATAATAAAAAATATAATTTTAATGAGTGTGTGGAAGACCAAGATAAAATAATAAAGTTTCCTCAATTTTAGGATTCTATATAATTTCATACACCTCATTAAATTCTCATTTTTCCAAGAAAATTACCCCTTTTTCTGAAGAACCTACCACTTTTAGATTACAAATAGTTGATTACATATGAGGACACATAGGGTGTTAAATAATCCTTTTAAACCTTCACATATCTAAATTAGGCCATACAAGTCATTAAATTCTCCTTTTATTACCTTTAAATGACTCAAAAATGCATAAGGATGAGAATAACCAAGACTAAGGCTAAATTGGCATTAAATGAAATTAAATAAACTATAACATACCCCATGAAAAAATATTAGACCCCTTAAAAACCTATAAATACCAATTTTTTACCTATATGGGTTCCAATTTGACCTGTAGGGTCAAATTTGGTCAAGAAATTAGTGACTCATAGGGGTAGCATGCCTTTTATACTAAATATCAGTAGCCTTATCAGTCCATTGGGATTAGGGAGTCATATGAATTCTAAAACACAATAAGAGGACTTTGAAAATTGACAACAAGCTTTGATCAAGACAAAACCAATTGACTACCTCAACCACACAAAATAAAGGACACACACAAAATAAAGTAAATAAACTAAAAACACACACACACACACACACACACACACACACACACACACACACACACACACACACACACACACACACACACACACACACACACACACACACACACACACATGTGCTCAAACCACTTAGGGGAAAGAGAAAAACAAACCACTATGTACAACTAAAAACTAAGCATACCTCCGTCTTGGGTCAAATGGAAAATTATGAGTATCATTCACTTGTAGCAAACCAAGATGAAAGATACCTTGATTTGGAGGTACTAGAATTGGTGAACCAAGCATCTTGATGGCCAATCCTTCTGATGTGCCCTCTAATGGATAAAAAAGAACAAACATGTCTCCAATGAAGACATATTAATCCAAGTCTTCCAAGCATGGTTCATGTTGGAATGTAAGGACACTTGCTTGATGTTTCTCACCACCCTTGAGAAAGCCTTTCATGAAGACTTTATTCAAGCTTGTGGGAGCAACTACACTTAGTTCACTTGATGGTTTAAAAATACCATATCCTTCCCCCTTGTCCTTGAGAAAATTAGGACTGATCATTCTTAGAGTAGTAGGCTCATAGGTTCTTAGAAGGACATGTCTTTTAGCCTCTTAAAATTCCTTGGTTATGGCATTGAACTGCTACCATAACTCATCAAGCTCTTCATTGGTATGTTCATCAAATTGTATCTCTTGAGCATTTGAGCATGGACCTTTAGTATCCCAATAAAAGTCTATCTCATGGATACACATCCCTTAAAAAATGGAGGAATTATAGTATACTTGATAGAAATACATCCCTTAAAATATGGAGGCATCATCTTATGGATTGTCCCCTCTAGGCAAGTTTGCAACAATGGGCTACTCTATCTCATTCATGAAACCCAAGCATAAATTTTGCCATTGATATTCTAAGTTTTACTAGATTACCTTGACCTCCATAATAGGTTCATGAAGGTTTTCCTTGGTCATGTCTAGGGGTATAAAAAATAAAAATAATTAAAAGATGTTTAATGTATATGCCAGATGATAATGATTAGGCACTTAGTTAGGCTACTTAACTAGTTGGTAGATAATTGAAGTCACCATTGTGCTTGGATAGATGCCTCTAAAGGCTGATGTATTTGAATAAAACATAAAAAAAATCCTTAAACTTCTTGTATAAAGAGTCCCACTAGGCATGCCAAAAACTATTTTCACCTGGATTTGCACCCTTTGTGGATATGTCTCAGCTCTCCTCATTCAAGTGTCATAATTGAAACACCTCTAGGTTGTGGGTAGCCTACGAATGAGGTGAATATCTAGATAAGGATAGCTCACTTGATGTACCACTTATAAATCACTGCTACACCTATGCTTATGAGGGAAAAGGGAGAAAAAACTAAAAGTAAACTATCCTAAAGGAGTTGATATAGCAAATTTATTGATAACTACCAACCAAATACATGTCACACATGAGACCAAGACACTAACTAAACATACACTTCTCCAATTTGAATATTCTCACATCAACGTTTCATTATGAGGTTGTGATGAATATTTAGGATTGGAAGACTAAATAAGAGGCCTATAATGGCATTATTTGAATAGACTAACTCACTCAACCTTGACACATCAATAGAACACTTCACATGACCTAAAAAAGAAGCTTTCCAACTACAAATAGGTGAGAGAACTAGACAACAATGCTAAGGAAACCATAGTCATCACATTAGAAAGATAAATCATTCAATTTAAAACTCTATGAATAGCCATGGAAGAGATAAAAATAAGTAGTCTTTATTGATCCATGGTATGCAAATGAGTAGGGCTTTACCATACTTATGTGGAGTATAATTTACAAAGGCCAAAAAAGCTAGCTCGTATATAACTTGAGAGAGAGAGAGAGAGGAGAAGATAAAAGTCCAAAGGTCATGAGGATACTGGTCAATTTGATAAAATTAGTTACTTTACATGAGAAAGTAATGTGAAAATGATCATGCAAAGTTATGAAGTACAAGTCTCACCCAAGTTTCACCCCAAGTTATGAATCTCTAACATAAGAGCTCTCAATTTGTGCAAGGAAAATAACTTCATCATTCACTCCTATTTTAAAGTACCAAAAATAACTAAGGATATGTCTATGATTGGATTGAATGGGAATGGTTGCATACATGCCTCTCTATGCATTGGTTTTAGTCTTGATCATCTAAATTCCTCTAAAAGTGAGTTATCACTATCTTTAGTCAAAATAAATCCCCTTTCATACACATTGTAAACTTAGCTTCCAAAATGGATTTATTTTTCCATGTAAATTCATAAAATGGAGTGTATGACACTTGGAAATAACCTCTATGGACTTAGAGTCATTAGTCACACCTTAAAATCAATTTACTTGTAACTTTTCACCCTTTTCACTACCATGTTCACTATGCCAATTCTGAATAGCTGAGATGAATTAGAGAATAAGCACACTTAAGAGTTTTTTCAAGGAATTAAAAGGACATGGGTAGTTATCCTAAGTCTCAATATTTATTAAAAAGTTGATTTCATCTCTTGAAACCTCATATAACTAGCACAATACATAAAATAGTTAAAAAAGCAATTCTATAACCTATTTGTATAGGTATGAAACACCTCAAGTGGATTTAAATGTTATTTATATATATATTCCTATATAGGATCCAATCATTTACCAATCCATTTTGGTCAATTTTAATGCATGTCTTTCCCTATTTTCCCTATCAAGTCCTTACAAGGGTTTAGGCCTATTTTACCCTCTTAAGCTTTGTTCATGCAGATTTGACGTTATAAATACAGAAAAAATTCACTAGATAAAAATTAAAAACCTTCATAAAATTCCCAAAACTCATTATATCCCCATGCACAACATTCAAAGAGATGTTAACTTCCAAAGTTGCTCTATTGAGCTTGATTCTACACTTTGCATAGGTCTAATGTTGTCCTTGAGTCAAAAAATGTATTCTTTGTGTTTTACCTACACACAAAGAGATTTTAAATTTATAAATTCATCTTATAAACATTTTAAAATCAATTATAAGTCTCACTAAGAGTTATAATTGAAAGTGACCTCTTGTTTGGATTTTAGGCATAACCATGCCTCCTAAGCTTGTCTATACTTTTGATGGTTTAGACCTCTGTATAAGTATTATCCCAAATTTTTTATGTTTATAATGTTTTATTAGGTGATAAATAAATATAAAAACCTCATATAAATTTCCAAACAACCTATGGTTCACCCTTTCACCCTCATTTCCCAAGATTGTAGGGTTTGTGCATCATGGGAGTGCCCTCTGTCTGAGATAAAATAGAGGGAAATTCCATATTTTATTAAAAAAATTATGAATATTGGAGAGGATTAATAAATTTATTTGTACATCCCACAAAAAAATTCATTCTTTTATCAGGTCATTAGACCTTACAATTCATCCAAAATCCAAGACAGATTGTAGGTAAGCAAACTGTGTGCAAGGTTCAACCATATGGGCTATGTATTACAATATTAGATCCATATCTCTCTTAATTCACACTATAAATACCTTATTTATATTTATTAAATAAATTTTAAGATAATTTAAACATATTTATCATCTTATACCCCTCCAATACTTCTCATTTCATACTTCTCTAATTGATGTTCTTGAACTACAAACTGTGTTCTTACTTGAGGACCCCTGTAGATGATCCTACATAGTTGGACCTTTAACATGATTATAAAATAATTATTTGAAAGTTTTCAAGACTATTTTTAAATTATTTATTTTAATTTTCCTTACATTCATGTTATTTACACACCAAGAGCACTACCTTCCTGTTCACTACCTGTAACAGTCAACAATGGTTGACCTCCATAAAGCAAAAAGCTTGAAATTAAGCATTACCTTTTAAAAATTATGACAAAATTAATTTTATAATCTTCATGATCATATATATTAAACTTTCATCAACCAAATTTGACATTTTCATGGTCACACTCCTACTATGGATGGTGTATAGGTTGACAGTATATTGTAGGTGAGCAATTTTAGAATTAGGACACCTGTAGGTGTTAATGGGAGACAAAACATAATATAAAATCCTCTTTATGTGAAAATTATACTCAGTGAAATTTATTTTAAATTTTTAAGGTAATTTAATCATGAGGATATATCTCACCTTTAACCTTGGGTGTAAGGGTCTTCCTTAAAGCTCAAAATCTTGTAGGTGACTATTCCCTGAATTTAGTGGCCAAAGGGAAACTTTGAGCCTTTCAACAACTATCCTTCACTAGTCATCTGCCTTTAAAATTTTTCATATCTCCTAAAATATGTAGATTATACAAATAATTATCATTTATATTATTCAAAATAATTTTTAACCCTATTATAAAGCTTTGGCAAAATGCTTAGGTGCTTTGTTTTCCCATTTAGGGATTTGATCCCTAAACCTATAGTCATTATTTTTGGAAGTGGTTTTCAACTCCATTTGCCAAATTATACATTAAAAAGGGTCTAAAATAATATAATAAATGAATTATAACCTCAATAATGGTTTCATGACCTATTTTGACACCTTCAATATAACATCTTAGATCCTTATGGTGCCAAATGTAGGTGGATTCTATAGGGCAACATAGATAGTGAAAGTATGTTTCAAATAATTCATGATGTGTGGTAGTTTTATCACTAATAATATCCTATAAATTTATAAAACTCCTACATGAAACCCTAAATATTTATATACCACTTAATTATGCTTTTTTCCAACCTGGTCATCTTCTTGTAAGGCACCTATAGGTGCATTATGAGTTACATATTGAGAGGCAGTGAGTATGAGGTTAGATAATGTGCATATTTTTGACCATTTAATGAGTTTTAAACCTACATAAATACTTAAAAATGGATATTAAAATCCTTTAGTGACTTCAATGAGATGTTTTCTTTGTTTTCATGTGATCTTCTTCTTCAAGGCACATATTAGTGCATTTTCATGGCAAATAGTGTAGAAGTATTGCACATGACTAAAAAAAAACTTTAATTATTTAATAAAATAGAGGGATTAGTTTATTATTAATTTTTAAATTATATATTCAACCTATTAATACCATTTATGAATCCATAAACATGATAAAGTCCTTTTTTCATTTCACTCTATTACCTGCACATGGTAGTCATGGAGTAAACTAGCTACATCATGTTTATGACTATAACCCATGAAAAATTGATTATATAATGAAATTTAAAGGTTAATTTAATAAATAAAACATTTAAAACATTTAAATTTACCTATCATAATCCTTTGAAATCATTTTCAAATCATGAATATTTTGAAAATGGTGGAAATAGGCCTATCATCCCAAATGAGAGTAGTCTACAAACTTGAGATGATTTTCTCATAAAAACACATTATAACATGAAAATATTCATGGAAAAAATTATAATAGACATTAAACATCCTATGAAATCAAAATTATCAATTAGATTATATGGATTTCCCCAAACCAAAGTAAAACTTATAGAGTGCACAGATTAGCAAACAGATTGGATAGTCTAACTTCTTAAGAATGGTTCATAAAGAATAGACCATCATTAATATATAAAAAAAAATAAAATTTAATATAAATAAGTATATAAGACACCCCCAATAATATTTTTCCTAAAACATCTCCTCCTAATCATACCAAGTACAAACATGAAGACCATTTTTGCTTGCCAAGCCTAATGAAAGGAGAGAGAAGTGATTTTATTCATTTATTTGATATTTTGATCAAATTTATAACTAAAATAAGTGTATGGAATACCAATTTAAACTCATAAAATTTAATAAACTATATGAGTTTTTACAATTCTTTACAACTCATTAAATGCTCATTTTTTCTAAGAAAACTACCTTTTTTTTTTGAAGAACCTACCACATTTTAGTTATAAATAGTTGATTAAGACATATGAGGACACATGGGGCATGAAATAATATTTTTAAACCTTTTAATCTCTAAATAAGGTAGTATAAGTCATTATATGCTCCTTTTATGCCCTTTAAATGACTCAAAAGGCATAAGGATTGAGAATGACCAAGACTAAGGCTAAATTGAAATTGAATAATATCAAATGACCTATAAAATACCCCATTAAAAAATATTATACCCCTTAAAAACCTCTAAAGATATTTTTTTTACCTATAGGGGTCTGAATTTGACCTGTAGGGTCTAATTTGGTCAATAACTTATGTGAAAGCTGATCAAAGAATGAGTGAAGCATTATTTGTAGGTTGAAAGTGTCTGATAGCATGTGTCTTATGCATTTATAAGTGTAAAAAATGTTGGTACATCACTTATTTTTACATGTTTTCATGCATTATTATCTATTTCTATCCTTTTTCTAAATAAGATATTAGTTTAGGTGATAGATCCAAGGGAACCATCCCTCTGTAGAGGCTTAACCTCACTATAGGATACCCATATCTTGAGGTTATTCCAATTTTGTGTCTTAGTTAGAGAAAGTTTGAATAACTCCCTCGATGGGTGTAAATTAATTCCACAACATTTTTTGGCATGCTCAGTGGGATCCATTCTCTTTGTCATAGCTAAAGTTTAGAGCTGAGAAAAAATATTTTCAACAAAATAAGACATACACCATCATTAAAAGCTAATAATTATTCAATTTTCATAAGTCATAGCATCATCCAGGTAATACTCTCATTCCAAAAGTTACTACAAATTCAACAAGTAAAGTTATTCCTCTTGAATTTATTGTATTTCCTTCTACTTCATATAAAAGAGCAAGGTTTAGTAGGACAAGACCATATCCTCAAAAGAAATATTCATCTCTTGATCATTGTATTATCCTAAGTAGTGCAATCCCTGCTATCCAAATGGCCAAAAAAGATCAAGTGTTTATTCCTTTCAATAGAGTTAGTCCACTAAATTTATCCCATTTTGATAAAATTCGTGTATATTGTCTTAAGAGTATCTCATTCTTCTCAGGAGAAGATCAAACAACTCCTATTGAACACATCAGGATGTTGCCAACCTTTATTCTGTTCAAAATGTTGTTCAAGACAATGTGGCTATTAAACTACTTACTAATTCTTTCAAAATAAAAGCATTACAATGGTATAGGAACCTCCCACTAAATTCCATTGCCACTTGGGATGAATTAGGTTCGTCCTTAGTCAAACAATTTGAGGATAAATTTGATCACTTATCCTTAGTTGAACAATTGACTACCATAAAGGGAGATCCTCATGAGTTAATTTATAATTTTAACCTTAGGTTATAAAATACATGGACCAAAATACCTACATTGATTAGACCATTGCTATAATATGCCTTCTTATACTATCTAAAATCTCTCAACTCTGATATTAGTGTAATGATATAGTCAATGGGTGGTATTAATTTCTAAATGCATATGAGTTTTTAATAAGATTAGAAAAAAACTTGACACAAGTGGGTAATCTCTCTTTAAGGCCCAATGACTATATTCCTAAAAATGAAGTCTATACCATTCCCTCAAGTTCCTCAAATCCCATCCTTAGCTCTTATTCCATCCCCTAAATATTAACTTGTATCCCCTTATAGTTAAGTTAGTGAGCTTAGAAAATTGGAAAGTTTGTTACAATCTTTTAGAAATGAAATAGTATAACTCAAAATATATAAATACTAGGCTATTAAGCCTTATCAACAACAAAATTGGACCATCTATTAGCACTTTAGAGATAAAAGGACTCCTTATTAAGGGTTCAGAGAAAATAGACCACCCTACAAATCACAAAGAGCCATAACTGAAGCTAAACCATATATAGCTCTTGATCTTAATGTAGCTTCCACTTCAAGAGCTATTATTTTCACACTTCCTCAAAATAACTTGATGCAATATTCACATTGGTAGCCATCTAATCTCAATGATGCTCAAAACCAAGCCTTGGTGTCAAAAAACATTACTATGCCACAAATGACACAAGAATATTTTTTTATTCATGGAAATCAATACCAATAAACATGTTTGGTATCACAAGGAGAAACACAATAAGTTTAAGGGAATCCTAATGCCATTAACTTGAATTGGCAAATAGATGATCATGTTGCATTCAATCAAGGTGTTGAGGCTAATAATACAATTGGTCAAGTTACATCTCTAACTAGAGATAAAAGAAGAGCCATTGATGAGGCTCAAGATGTTATTAATGATTTAATTAATCCTAATATTTTTTCCAAGAATACAAAATATCAACTTTCTTCCCTTACAACACAAAAAAATTATAATATAGAGTTTGGAAAGGTTCATCAAGTACCTCTAGTTCGTGAGCAACCTATGGTTCAAAAAGTACAACCAAAGGTTAGTGGGGCTTAATTTAGTGTAGTGGATGAGATGAATAAATCTAACATCAAAATTAGTATTGGGGATTCCCTCTCTATTTTATGACAAAATGATATGCTCATTCAAGAGGTTTCAGCTCTCAAATTATCTCCAAAACCAATTGAGAAAGAAGGTGTTATCCTAACTAATTCAGACCAGCCAACTAAGTAATAAGTAAATCAGGTGCATAATATGGTAAATTTTGAAAAAACTAAATTAAAATAAAATAAAAAATCTTCTTTCTATCTCTCCTTGATCATTGGTGACACTTTGGTTCATTATTGTATGGTGGATAGTGGATCCAATAACACTGTTATGCCTAAACAAATTGCAAATAAGCTTGGTCCTATATATGAACCAAATAATAAAGAAGAGTTGAAATTACATGGATCACAAAAAAATATATTATTCATTATTAAATATCTTATGTTGACATTATATGCTTCTCCCATTGTTACCATTCAATAGGATGTAATTGTGGTAGACTTGCCTCCCTACTTTGCCATGTGTCTTTCAAGAGATTTCACCTCAAATATTAGAGTATTATTATCAAATGAATGTGAATATTTGATGTTAAAATATAGGTATTTTATGAAGTTAAAAATAAATTTTGAACCCATATCACACTTCCATTTAGATCCATATATTCTAAGTATTATGAACACTAACTATATCATCTTGGATGAGGTGCTAGAAACTAGTGGAGTGGAAGATGATTCACCTTTAGATGGAGTTATAAATCTATTCCTTGATGATTGGGACTCTAATTTAAAGTATTATGATCCTTATAAGATAATTTAATAAGAGGGATTTGTTTTTTATTGCCTCCATGAGAATGATACACCAATTCTAGCCATGATGAAGGATGATGAGTCTAGTGATGGCCTATGGAAATTATACTTCGATGGATAAAATAATAAGCATGGTATTAGAGTTTTAATGATGTTAATTTATATATAAAATCATATTTATTTATCCATTATTATATTTTAGTTTGGTTTTATAAATATTGTTGCATAATATGAGGCATTAGTACATAGTTTGCAGTGAGCTAGGAAGATGAAAGTCAACACCTTACAAGTATTTGGTGATAGTGAACTTATAGTTCACCAAGTAAGTGGTCTTAATGTATGATAAAATATATATTTTACATCATATAAGCATATTTTTTGGTACTTACTTGAGTATTTTTAGGCTTTCAATATTCATGTAATACCAAGAGATGAGAATAAGCATTCATATAGATTGGCTACCATCAGAGCATAATTTAGTATCCCAAATAATATAAAAAGTGAAAAAAATTAGTCACACATTAATATGGTTTTAAGGCCTTCTATTATAGATAACCATGATAATTGGAAAGTGTTTTAATATGACAATCAAATTGTTAGGTTCTTACAAGAAAAGGCTAAGTTTTCCTTAAAAAATCAATCAAAGTTTTTATAGTAACATAGTGATCAGATTGTGAAAATGAAATCAAATAAGTTTCCCAAGGGATTGGTTACACTTGAAAACATATTAAATGTTGAGGATGAGTTGAGAAGGGAAAAGTTATCTTTGTCAACAAAGGAGGATCACTATCCCAATGTAAAGATTGTAGCTAGTAAGAACTTGAAGTTGGGTAAGGTATCCACTCCTTCAAAAAAATAAGATTTCATTTAATTATTCACAAGTTTTGTTGATGTTTTTGCATGGAAATATAGTGATCTCAAGTGATTTTATCCAAGTCTAGCTCAATACATCATTGAATTAGAGGCTAAAACCAAACTAGTGAGACAAAGACAAAATACTATCAATCCAAAGCATAAGCCTTTGATGAGATATAAGCTTCATAATCTCATAGATTTATCTATTATATTTATAATAAAACACTAAACTTGGGTGGTAAGCCTTGTTCCACTAGGGAATAAGAATAGTGAGATTATACTATGTGTTTACTTTCATGATTTGAATAAGGCTTCCATGAAACATCATTATCCATTACCATCTATGGAACAATTTCTATAGTCAATTATAGGTTTAGAGAGGTTTTATTTGTTGGATGGATATAGTGGTTATAATTATATTTTGGTCAAATAAGAGGACCAATTACAAATAGCCTTCACTATAAAGTGGGTGACATTTGCATATAGAAAGATGCCCTTCATTTTATCTAATACTGGAGAAACCTTTTAGAGAGATATGGATATGGCATTCTACAGCCTTCTTAACATGGTTTATACTTTTTTATTTAGATGACATAACAATGTTATCAAAGAGTTAAATTAATCACATGGTTCACCTCAAGAAAGTGTTTGAAAGGTGTAGGTAATTTGGGGTGTCTCTAAATCCCAAAAAGTGTGTCTCTTTAGTTCATGAAGGTAAGCTCAATAGGCATGTGATTTCAAAACATGGTATAGGTATAGATATTGAAAGCATAGATTCAATTCTTTCACTTTCCTTGTCTAAGCATAAGAATGCTTTGAAAACATTATTAGGTAAAATCAATTTTATAAGAAGATATATTTCATATTTTTCCACTTTAGCTAAGCCACTTACAACCATGTTAAAGATGAATCAAAGTTTCAACTGGTCAAAAGAATGAGTAAAGAGTTTTGAAGAGATAAATAAGGTTGTAGCTAGTGATCCTACACTCATAAGCCCAGATTTCATAAAGGGTTTCATTTTGTATACTTATGCTAACATATACACCATTTCAAGAATTCTTATGCAATAAAATCATGAGGATTTAGAGCAGCCAATAGCCTTCTTCAGTCAATTCTTGGAAGAGAATGAAACAAGGTACTCTTTTATTTAAAAACATGTACTTTTAGTTATAAGTTCTCTTACTAAATTTAGATATTTTTTTGTCTAATAATAAAATACACTTGATGGTCACCCATCTGAGTATCAAAGAGTTTCTCTTGAACAAAGACATAAATGAGAAAAGAGCTAGTTAGATAATAAAGGGAATGGAGTATGATATGGAAATTAAGGTCATAAAGTTGATTAGAGGAAAATGACTTTGTGAGAATCTATCCCAAGACTTATAGGAGGATAATGAGGTGGTTTTAGTGTCAAATAATGAAGAGGTTATAGTTAATCATACCTCATCTTCTAGCTAGTTTCATGACCTGGTAAGATATATCCAAGATGGTATTTATCCCTCTCATCTAGATGCTTTAAGAGGAAGAAATTTTAGATCATAATCAATTCCATTTATTCTTTTTGATGGTGTTTTTTTCAAGAAAAATATAAATAGCATATTGCTATGATTTATAGAGCTAATCCAAACACATAGATTTCTTGAGAAGTTCCATGATGGACATGGTGGAGGGCACTATTATGCAAGGACCACAACCCTTAAGATCATGAGAGGTGGATATTATTGGCTTAACATATTTGGTGATTATCATGCATGGGTTAGGAAGTGAAAATAATGTGCTATGTTTGTGTGAAAATTATAGCCTTACTTCTCTAAAAAATTGTGGTAGACCAGCCCTTTGTCCAATGAGGATTGGAATTTATTGGTCTCATTAATCCTCCTTTAATTTTAGGACATAAATGGATACTAAATGTTATAGATTACTTCACTATATGGATATAAGAAGTAGAATTGAAAGAAGCAAATGAATCCAATGTTATATACTTTTATGAAGGTTTGATTACTAGATTTGGAGTTCCTTTAACCATTATTTATGATATTTTTATGATCTTTGTGTGGATTATTATCAGTCAATGGGCTATTCAACATGGAGTCTATCTCAACACTTCATCAAATTACTATCCATAAGATAATGGCCTTGTTGTGTACATAAAAAGAGCATGTTAAATATCATAAGAATAACTATTGAAGCTAATCAGAGGTCATGAAATCTCAAGTTGAAATCAACTCTATGGGGTGATAGGGTCACCTATAAAAGATTAATAACCAATTATTTATACAATCTAGTATATGGTAAGGAAACAAGATTACCTATTTCTCTTGAGTTTATTGCTTTAGAACTAATGCATCAACTTGATTTTTTAGAAAGTGAACCATTGGAGATTAGATATCCTAAGCTTAAGGAGCTAGAGGAGGTTTGAAATCAATCCATGTTAGCCATGGAAACCCACCAAGCATAGGTAAAGAGAGCCTTTGACAAGATAGCTTCTTCATTAAGTTTTAAAAAAGAAGATTTTGTCTTCA
The DNA here is from genome assembly GCA_037957365.1 of Torreya grandis. NCBI lineage: Eukaryota > Viridiplantae > Streptophyta > Pinopsida > Cupressales > Taxaceae > Torreya > Torreya grandis. The sequence continues at coordinate 1,854,958 of JARHVA010001544.1, read as the reverse complement.
AGAGGGATGAGGATAGAGCTAAACTAGGAAGGCATATAAATTTTGACTCCATTTAGAGCAATCCATACACAATCTCCAACTTTAAATCCCACAATGCCTTCCAACTTGCAAAGATGGATGGCAAGGAGCTTCTTATCCCTGTTAATGGGATACACTTGAAGCATTACTATAGAAGAACTAGGTTCATTTCACATAATAAGTTTGTTTTTTTTCCTCCAATTTTTTCTCTATCATATTAGTTTGTTTATGTTTTGTCCCAAATAAGTGCTTTGTTTGCACACTTTCTTTCTTTAGATTAATTTCCCTATTTTATGTGTTTCTTTCCTTATCTTGGTGGAATAGTTATCTTATTTCAATTCAAAAATTTATTGAAGTCATGGATCATATTTTTCATTATTTATGAGTCCAAGATTCATGTAAATGGTATGGTTATCAAGCATAGTAGGCATGCTACCCAATAGAGTTGTCAAAGATGTTGGCCAAATTTGGCCTACATACAAAACTTTACCTAGATCTGAAGGGAGAAGCTGAGAAGAGTCCTAGTTGAGATAATGATCCATTTGTAGGAGTAGATAGAATTCATGAAGATATCATGTCATTTAAAATCTGTTGAAACACTTTAAGAAAGCTTAAAGTGTGAATTTGGTGATTATAAGGGATCATATCATCATGGCACATCATGTAGGAATGAACTAATCAGTTTGGTTATGTATTTGATAAGTATACTTGAGAAGTCAAATGAATTTAAAGAATTACATGAGAATTATATTTTTTGTTCCATGAATGTCCCCTACAGGTTTTGTGTCTTTATTAGTTTTCTATCTCAATATATATGCCTTTATAAATGATATGACATTATGGGATGTGCTAGAAGACATCAACTTAAAGCCATAACAAGTAGCCATATGGATTCAAAAATACTTAATGATCTTAAAGTTGAATTCAATGTTGATAGGTGGTACAATCTTGGAAATGAAAATTAAATATTAATAGCATGTGGTCAATCTTACCAATTCAATATGTCAAACAAAGATCTATGGTGTGTGTTCAATCGTGAAATGGAAGATCAATGGTGAGATGAAGGTCAAAAGGTTAGAGGATCCTAAGGATGAATAAAAGGGTTCCAAGTGTCTTTATTTTTGTGACCCTGAAGAGAGATATGTGACTTTTATTTGATCATATTGTCTGATGGAGATCAATGGTCCACATTTGATCTAGTAGATCAAAGATCAATAAAGCACATTCACATGTGTAGGAGTAGATTGATGGTACAAGAAAATTCAAATGGTCAATGATATTAGATTGAATGCAAGGTTTCCATATGGGTTAAGTGTGCTTAAATACATGAACTAAAAATAGGGTCCATAGGAATCACATGAGACTACCAAGTGGCACAATATAGAAAGCACATCAAAGATCAATGACAATGATGAAGGTCAAATCTAAGAGACTCCAAAATAAATTGATAGAGCAAGTCTGATCAAATATACAAAGGGAAAAAGATGAGGACACATGTTTAAATTGATAATGATTAGGTTTTAAAATGGAAAAAGGTATCCTAAGGAAATGCCACATAGGAAGACATGTCAGATCAAAAGATTTCACAATCTAGATGGGCAAATGCATAACTATGAGATCAAATACGATCTAGGTTACTAGAAGTCAACCTTGAAAAATTGTAGGATTCCATTAAATCTCAACTAAAAATCTCATGATATTTTAAATATATGTTTTACATCTTGTTCATGATCAATAAACCCTATCCTATGGATCTTCATTACAATTATGTCTCTATGAAAACCAATAGGGGAATTGATTTTCACCTATAGAAAACCTATGTTTAGGATTTGGGGTAATGGAAAAATGGTTATTGTGAAAGGAATGTCATAAAAGACACCAATGAATGAGTTTATTCTAATATGGTAAAGAATATAGAAAGATAAAACATGGTGCTACAAGCTCATTATAAGGATGGAGAATTAGGAGGTTGAGAAAGATAGTCAGGCATTTATGAAGTTTCAAAGTCTTTAGGTACTTCCCCTTTTGATGGATCATGACTTAGCATCTTTGAAAAAGTTATTTTCTTCTATTTCATTTCTAAGCCATTGAGATCTATTTGCAGATGATCAATGGTTAATTTTCTAAAAAAGATTAATACTAATCAATCAAAAGGTGGTTGGGCCTCATTTATTGATTTTTGTTTGGTCGATTCCATCTCTCTCTTCCCTTTTTATTATATATCTCCCATTTTTCCCCAGTAAAAAATAGACTCTTATGCTTTTGGCTTTTTTAGGCTATACCAAGATTTATACTACAACACTTATTTGATTTAATAAAAGACTAAATTCTTCCATTCACAAGCTAAATTGAAGTGTGTTTCATGAATTAATTGATGTGGTTAAGTGAATATATTTTTAATTTCCCTTTGTTTGAGTTTTTTCACCTTCATGAAGTGTCTTTTAGATTTCATAGGCCATTATAAGTGTAATAGATAGTTTTTTGATTGGTTTGGAAGTGGACAACTACCCTCTTATGTTAGATTGATAGATAGTTCATGCCTTTTTGTAAAATACTTATCTAAAAGTTGATCAAAGAGTGAGTGAAGTGATATAAGTATTTGATAGTGTGTTTCTTGTGCAATTATAAGTGTCCAAAATGTTGGTGCATCACCTCCTTTTACATGTTTTCATGCATTATTGTCTATTTCTCTCCCTCTTCCAAGTAAGAGATTAGTTTAGGTGATAGATCCAAGGGAACCAACCCTCTCTAGAGGCTCAACCTCACTATAGGATACCCATAGCCTGAGGTTGTTCCCATTTTTTATATTAGTTGGAGAGAGTCTGAAGAACTCCCTCCATAGGTGCAAATTAAGTCCACAACAAGTAGTAGTTCAAGGATAACTTGATCATGATTTGGTTGTTGCAAGCCCACTTTATAAATTTAGTAGGATAGAAAGCTAGACCATTGTCAAAAACTAAGGATATTAGAGTATCGAACCTATTTAGTATGTTCTTTTATAAAAAATTGATGACATCTACTAATTTTAAATTGTTTATGACCACATATTCTACCTATCTAGTATAATAGTTAGTAATTTTTAGGATAAACTTGTGCCCTACTAAATATTTTGGTTTAATTACCCTAATAAAGTCAAGGTCCCATTGAGAAAATAATCATCCTTCTATGACTAGTTTTAGTAGCCTAGTATCATTCACCTCCGTTTTCCAAAATACCTCGAATTAATGCTAGGTTTTGACATGGTTATGTGCATATCTAAATATTTTGGGATAGTAGTATCCCATTCTCATACTTTTGTGAGTTTTTATGTTACCTGAGGGATGTCCATTGCTAATATTTTCATGTATATTATCCAAGATGTCCACAAGTTCTTCTCTTGAAAAAAACCTTAAATAGATTCCCTCATAGTTATTTCTATATAAGACTCTCATATTCATCATATAATGATCTAGTTTAAGCCTAAGGGTTTGCATTTACTCTCTATTTAGACTAGGGGAACATGTACCTATGAGTAATTAATTTATTATTTTAGTGTACCACTCACCACCAACTACCTAAGTCTCATTTATTTATTCAATATAAATATGTGAATCAATAATAGTCATGAGTTAAATGATTTATTCACCTCTCACCATATTAGATAGTCTAATTTCCGAATAAAACTCTTAAATTTTGGCCATCCATTTACCTCTTATTTTACCCAATTAATTATGTCCAATTGCGATCTTCATAGGTGGGTTTAGGATGATGGCATATGTATCATTCCCTAGAATATAATGACCAAAAATTTTCATAACTTTGATTAGTGCATATATATTTATCTATCATAGAGTATTTAAATTATCCATACTTTAGATTGGTGCTCATAAAGTTAATGGGATGTCTATTGTCATCCACCTTCTAAGTAGGTACAACAACTATAGTATGTTTTGAAGTGAATGAATAAAGATAGAAATCTTAATTAAATTTTGGGATAATCATAACTATATCTTGAACAATGGTAGCCTTGATGTCTTTAAAATATCTCTTAGCCTCAATTTTCCACTCTATCTTGGCATCTTTCTTCATCCTAGCATTCAATGGTTTTATTATATCTACACATATACAAATGAATTTACTTATAGATTTTATCTTTCCAAAGAAAGACTTTAATTATTTCTATTTATTGGGAGGTGTCAGCTTAGAAATGGCTTGGAATAATTTTAGATTAATGGATATCCCATTATTAACAATGATATGGCCTAATAATTTACCTATATTGATCCCAAAGATGTTATTATTTCAATCAAGGGAGAATCCATATATTTTACATATGTCAAATAATCTTTATAGATAATCTACATAACCAAAAATATACTTTAAATACATTGCCAACTCATCCATGTAAATGATGATGCATTTTACAAAAATTCCATTTCTATTTGTAATTTTTCCCTTGCATTTATTAGGCCAAAAGGCATATTTATGTATGAAAAAATTCCCCACTTGGTGGTAAAGCCAATCTTCATTTTGTCTTGTGATTCCACTAATACTTGGTTATAGCCTAAGAATCCATCCAAAAAGGACATCATCTCAGATCCATTAACCATTTGGATTACCTCATCTAGGGATAGAAAATGATATTTATCTTTTTATGATGCTTGATTTAGGTTCTTAAAGTCAACACAGAGTATAATTTATCTATTCTTATTTTTATTGGTACTAGGTTGGCTACCTAGGTATATTTCCTAAATAGGAAGACAATAATGGAATTTAATAACTTTTATACCTCTATTTAGATGATAGGTTTTTGTATCAAATTAACTAACCTCTATATCTACCTAAAATTATTATGTTTTATCTTTAATGGAATGGTATGTGTAATTAATCTAGTGTCTAAGGTTTTCAAATCCTCATATTTCTAGGTGATCACATCTTTGTATTATATCAGTAGACTCTTCAACTTTTTTTTTTCTCATTTTTAGTGAAACTCAAATCAATATTCACATACCGATGATATTGTTCAGTTCCTAGATTCTCCTTGATGAAATCAAACTCAATTTATTTAGGTTGTTTCTACTTTTGAGCTTGTGGGTATATATCAAAAATTCACTCTAGGGAGACCATACCTAGATGGATGTAATTTTCATTCAACTATAGGACACCATTCTCTCCTAGATCTACAATATGTATGGGCTTAACATATTTATCATATATAAAATAAGATTCAAAGGCGTTACAACTACTCATGAATTGGATGATATTTTTATCATCCTCAAATACTTATAATTTGTTAATATTATCTAGGATAGAGGGGAAAGAAACCAACTCTATATATAGTTTATACATTTTAGATTCTTTGAGTAGTGCCATATTGGTAGTTGAAGCCTCTACTAAATTTATCATCTAATTTTTTTCCCTTGGGATGGATCTAACATTAAACACCTCAAAGTATTCTATTAGGTCCCATGTTGGGTACATAGACTTATTTAAGTAAGTGAGATTGTATTGATACTTTTTTATAATCTAGTTAACAACCATATTTTAATGACCAAATATTTAAAACTAGTTACATTATACTTTAGCAAAAATTACAAACCAAATATTATATATTCATATTTATATTTGTTATTAGGTTTGGAACTGTAGTCTATACGTAGTCAAATAGTACTTCCCATCTAGATTGATTATAGAACACCACTGAACCCTGTTTTGATCTAGCTCCTTAAAATGGAGAGTCCATAATTGATAAGGACATTAAAATTCTTGTTCATGCATCTCTTTCTTGGTATTAAATGTGTACACTCCATGACAATATGTAAACTCAACCTTCTCATTCTTGGCATCATACTTAGTGATCAGGTACTTCATATTTGGTTCTCTATCTATTCAAATATGATTGGATAATCCTTTCCAAGGTATCTATATGTGTGATAAAACTATGGCCATATACCCATTAAGTGTCTTCAATCAATCACAACCTAGTAACAAACCATAATCTTCTAAAATTTTAATGACCATAATATATATACATTACTGTACACATGGATTAGATGTAACATGTATGTGCATATTAATCAATTCTCTAACACATGGGACATAAGACTTGTCTAATTATATATCACTCTTTTTTACCTATTTGGGGACAATCCCAACTTCATACACAAATTTGTTAACATCACATTGGTTGAGGCACCTGATTCAACTAGGAAATTATGCAATTCTTATTGAATATTTGGATAGTTAGTGGAAATGGTGGTACTTGAATTTTGTATTTATATATCATGTTGGAATGGGAAGATTTCGACTTATCATATGTAGAGGATATACTAGTTAGGGAATAAAATAATAACTCCCTATATTAATTGATCTAACCTATTTTATGTAAGGTGATATTAGACTTGATCTTCTTCATATCATCAATAATGTTGTACCCAACTCTACTTTGCAGTTTTGTGCTTTGGTGTTGATCACTTCCATTTAGAGGAGGTGGATTATTATTCAAAGGGGTGAAGATATTAACAAGTTGATTACTCCTTAGATTGTAATTATTCATCTAAAACTATTGGAATGCATGGATCTCATCTATATTATCCTCTAGTTCATTTTCATCTTCCACTAGGAATGGGAAGTCATAGGTATCAAAGACCATTATTGTACTGGGGTGTCTTGATGCATTAGAGGAAGATGGTTTTAGTTGGATTGAAAAACTATCTTACCTTTCTATTTATTTTTGAAAGATTTCAAAAGTAGTGAAAAATTATATGAAATCTAATTCTCTATATTGTATTGTATTGTGAACTTGATACCAATTAGGCAATGTTACTTCTAATATATTTTTTTCAAGCACTTTATTAGGTGGTCATTATTCTATGTTATTTATAGGCCTATGAAATGCTTATTATATTTTTAGAATCTAAAACCCTAATATATATTTTTTTCAATAGTAATCCCCATTCCTTTTTTGCATGCTCAATAATTAATTACATAAATTTTACATCATCCTCTAAATAACATCTAATTCAACTTTGTTAAAGTCTATGGTTTTAATATGAGTGGTATAAGTATTAACTAGAATTGAAGTATGGCTTTGGTGCTGATGCAATGTATGAAAAAGGTTATTTAAAAATCATTGGCATTGATTTGGTATACCATGGGACAAAGGAAGCTACATGTGTGTTTGATTTTGATTATAAGTAACAATGTTATAGTTAGTATTTTGAATTGAGTTTAACACTACATAATTTTTGTAGATATTAGGTCCAACTAGGCTCTATAGCTAGGGATTTATTTACATATCAATGTTAATATATTAAACTTAAATTGTTATTAAGTTAATGACACTTCTTTCTCTATGAAATAAAATTGAGGTTGTAGGATCCAAGTCATTCTTTTACATCTCAAGGGTTAGTGTAAATTTGGGTTTATATGTGCCATTTACTTGGCTAAATTTTTTTTGGAATATAGCATTAAAGTTTATAATGGGTTCATTGGGATATCTCCTCATACTAGCAAAATGTTGGTATATGACACTAGGAATATTAAACTATCAAAATTAGACTAATAAAGTGATTTCTCATTGGGACCAAGAGGTAATTTAAGCATGTGAGAGGTTGAAGAACTAATCAAAAGTGGCATATTATAATGTAAAGTGGAAAATACTACATGTTATATCCTCATCGATCAAATTTATTAGCCTTAGAGATGTCTTAAAAGACATCAAGTTTTCTTTATCAATCCTTCATATAAAAGGGGAGAAGGAGAGAAGATAGTTTTTAGGGTTTAAGGTAAGTCATGTGAAACACTAAAAATAAAAATAATATAACTAGTTAACCATTCTAGGGACAATGATTCTAAGGAGTGGAACTTTTCTAGTTGGGGAAAAGGATCATTTCTAATATTTCCTTGAGCTGCCCTTATCTGACCTAGGTCTTCTATGGAGATTCAAAGTAGAAACTAATAGACCAGTGTCAAAATTAGACTTGGTTAATGTAGTCATATAAAATTTCAAAATTGGTCGCTTGAGTGTGGCTTGTGAAACCCAACCCATAGGTCCATCTTGCATGCTCTCATGACCCTTCTATCCACCTTTTCACTGATTCCCACTCATTCATAGACTTATAGAACCTGATTCCAACTTAACTAGACCCCATTTTCCATGTTTATCCCATCCCCCAAGTCCTATACCTATAGTAAAATAACACCTAAGTTGGACTATAGTAGTGGACCCTAGGGTGTCCCAATTCTAATGCTTCTATCTAATCATATTTCAATCCTAGATGACCATTTTATCCTGATTCCTCTTCCTCATTATGTTAGACTAACATGAATTCATTTAACCCATGACCAATAGATATCTATAAAATCCCATTCAAAGTTCATTTATAAGGTGTTGGAAATTATCTAAAAATAAATCAAGAATACAAGTAAGACCACTAAGGTAAACTTCCCTATTCTTTGTATATAGCCATCTAATACAACTATTGGCATATTCAAACCCTCATATTAGTCCCTAGCCACCTTAAGCACACCTAATTTAGAATTGTTTCATCTTCATTACACTATTTCATGAAGTACACCAAGTGAAAGAACTACTTATGGCTTGATCCCTCTTTAGAGTATTGGTATATAGACAACATGCCCACACAAGGGGTGTGGATACACATTCCTTACATCTTACACACACTAACCACCCTTCTTTATCAAGTTTCAATCAAGCATACTAAAGGTCTAAGGTTGGAGATTAAATCATCTTTGAAAGGAGATATATTGATAGTCAAGACTCAAAATTTCATAGGTAGACTAATATAGGGACAACAAACAAAACCCAGAAAACTCATATCTATGTAACTAGTTTAGATAATAGAGGAAGGACCTAAAATATAACATCAGACCCCAAAGTGTCTTTTTTTGACACTCTTATACTTTTACTAAATGAAAGCTAGATCCTAATTTGTGAAAATGTCCTAGTCTTACACAACCAGTACCAACTTCTATCTCAATAGTCTTGGTCTTATTTAAGCTAAATTATATTTCTCCTATTTCATTACTATTTTTAGAAAGCTATGAAGGTCAAATAAATTATAAAAAATAGTCCTATATTTATTTTAATATTATTTACTAATTTAATCAACTTATACCCTTAACTAAATTAGGAATAATACTCTAATATTACCAAAATAGTTAAATCATTTGGTGAACCTAACTTACTTATTTTACACACAAAAACCCTCAAAACCATAGGGTAAATTATTTGCTGATTTTTTCAATTTTTTTAATTTTTTTTACTTACATATTTAAATCAAAAATTTATTTTAATTTTTAAAATTTCATATTAATTAAAAAAAAAATTCTTCCAAACCATAGTTGCACATACCAAATCCCTTTATTTCAAGAATTGTCCAATATTTTTTTGATTTTTTACTTGCATATTTAAATCATAAATTCATATTAAATTTTAAAATTCCTTGGTAATTTTACAAATAATTCATTATTCAAAACACTAAGTTACATATACTATGTCCCATTGCTTTTGAAGTATCACATTACATGTTTGTGAGCCTCATATTCTTTTTATGCATATTCTAGTATGCTATTTTAAGGACTTTACAATTCATTTATTCAATAATTTCTTTCCATTAAAATTTGATTATTAAAACTTATTGCAAAAAATTCAATCCATTTTCAATTTGTTTTCCTATGTTAACAATGGCCCAATATACCAATTTTGACAAAACTAATAAGAGGGAACTTCAAGATCTTTTAACTAAACATCCTAATATGCAAGGTGACATGATTAAAATACTGCAAGAAAAATAATAAAAAGTGAAAAATGGTAAATCTTCTCAAACCATAGAGCAACCAATTACAAATGACACTACGAGGGTAACTATGTCTCAACAACCCCCTATAGTAGCCCAACCTTCCTATAAGGAACCACCAATTATGACTAGTACATCTTTGTCTTATGATGTGGTTACCCTTATGCAAGAGATAAAATATCTTTAATCCAAGGTGAAACATCTTTAGCAAGGTGATTTTGGACTAACATAGGCCTTAGATTTTATTACTCTACTTCATACACCATTAGCACGTCATATTACTTCGACACCCTTACCACTAGGTTTTGTTCAACCAAAGCTCACTCCATATGATAAAAAGGGTAATCCAAAGACATAATTGAGAGATTTTCAAGTAGCATGCTTAGATTATGTGCCAAATTACTAGATACTAACCAGGTTATTTTCATAGAGTGTAAGGGATTATAATTTATAATGGTTCTATAGTCTATCGAATTAGCCAGTCAATGCATTCAATCCTTTAGCTAATATGTTCCTATCTCATTTCATAATTAACATTGGTGATAAGGTTTCCTATTCCCAAATTTCAAAATGAAAACAAAGATCAAATGAGCATCTCATAGATTATGTTCTTTGATATAAGAATATCTTGGATAAGATGACTATCCCCATTGTTGATCAAGAGTTATAAGATATCTTCAAATAGAGTCTTCTACTAGCTTTACATGAATCAATAATGTTCAAAAAGTTCTCTTTATTTATTGAGTTATGTCATACACTAAAGGAAATAGAAGTCAAATTAAGTTCAATGGAAAAAATTAAGTACATGATCATATCAAAAACAATAAACAAGAGTAATAAAAAAGTCCCATACAAAGTAAAGGTTAATGATAGAAAGAGTCAAAATGAACCCACAATCAATGTGGCTTCAGAGCCCCCTCGGTGAGTGGTTTTATTTTCACCTCCTTGGTGAACTTTTTACAATCTACCAGTATCTTTAGCTAGAGTTTTACAATAGTTATTGGAATGTAATATCATATCTCTCCCTCCTATTTAGTAAGTTGATCCAACAAATCCTCTTCCACAAGGATATGATTAGAATGCATTTTGTGATTTTCATATGGAACGAAGCCACATAAAAAACAAATGCATTAGTTTAAAACATAAGATATAGGAATTTATAGATGGCAATGTTATTTATCTTAGCACTTTAGTTGAGCCTCCTCAATTAAAGAAAACATAGGATAAAGCTTTGAAAATCTTATAAAATCCTTTCCCATAACATTATAAACAAGATATAGGGGGTACATCAGGTGTTCATCATGCATATCATGCACATCCTCTACTATATACATATCAAGAACCTTTAGTTGAGTTACGCCCTTTAAACAACATGATTGGTGTATATGATTCTAGAGTTTGAGCTAGACCTTCAATCTCCTTCTCAGAGTAGGAGGTAGTTGAGGATGATTTAGATTATCACGCACTCTTTATCAGAGCTTAAATTCATAATCATACCATTCCTAGTGTTCTCATATACAATGTATATAGTGTGAACATATGCATTATGGCATTACTATAACATTTGGAATACTTAGAGTAGGATATTACCCTAATGGACATAGTTATCAGTAAATTCAGTGGGCACATACAAAGTTCATTAGGTGAGATTGTACTTCATCTATAATTTGGTCCAACACATGTGGCCACACCATTTACTATTGTTCCCAGTGAATGAGTTATCAATATGTTACTTGGTAGATCATGGATTCAAAAAATTCAAGTAGTGCCTTCTACAGTTCATAGATGCATGAAATTCATTCATGATAATCAGGTTCTTAAAGATGGTGGATTTATATATGAGTTACCACTCCCCACTTCATAACCATCTACTATTTTGTAGTCATTAATTTTAGTTATGCCACTATTTTCAATTTTTCCACTATTTTTAGTTCTTCATCTAGTTCAGATTTGGACATAGTCAAGGCCTCCATCCCTAGCAAAAGAGTTTATACACTTCCACAGAGGTCTCTTTTAGATAAACCATAATTTAAAAAATCTAGATAGCTTCCAACTACAGTGTTCACACCTAGGGTTCTATCATTGAGGTCTTATGCCTTTACACATAGATCACATGTTCATAGAACTTCTCATATTAATATATGGGTTCTTAATATCCTTATAGTTTCATCCACTTCTAAAAGTTATAGGGAGACCCCATAATTGGTTTCCACTATAGAGATTTTAGAGAATTTACAACATACATAGATTTTAGAGCCATAGTCTCAACCCTTCCATCATGCTTCAAAATCATGCATGATCCCTCTCCTTTATATAGGACACCATGATAGGGAGTATCCCATGAGACTCATCAGTTAGTATCATTCCTTATCATCTTACTTGTACATAGCTTCCTTTCATTTACTTATAGATAGTTTCTTTTTGTTTACGTGTACATAGTTTCTTAGTTTTTCTTGTACATAGTCCCCTCATGCTTGATTTTACATAGTTTATCTGTCAAAAATACCAAAAACAATACAAAATTTCAAAAAAAAAAACATTAAAATAATTCAAAAACATAAAAACATTTCCATTTAATGGATTATCCATGCTTTATATTTCTACTACCATGCTAGACTTACATTTACTATTTTATGCTATTATTTGCTAATTTATCTACATTACCATGCTTCACTTGTTATTTTTTGAGTGTGTGTAGTGACATCCAAATCCTTGATTACTTCACTCTACCTATTAAGGGGGCATCCTACTTCTACATTCAAGACATACATTGATCTATTTACCCACTAGGGGCATCTTCTACTTGACTACACCATCCAGGTGATGTCACTCCTACACCACACAATCTAGTTATCATGTTGATGTACATTACTTGCTATCTTACATAGATTACTCTATCAAATTTTACTAGTATATATCACTTTTTTATTTCTTATCATATACCTAGTCTTTTACTCCATGTCTTGCATACTTTCACTTCTTGCTTTGATTAGTTATATGTGATTGTATTTCTAGTATATTACATGCCTTCCTTTCTTAAATTGCATAGCTAGATGTGATTTCATTTCTTATTTATTGTTTTATCTTATGTATGTGATTTATGACATTTTCCAATGTCCTTTTGTTCTATTCTTGTGTGTACCTTAGGACATTTTCCAATGGCCTTTTCTTGTAATCTTTTATGTGATTGTGGCCCTCATTCCACCTTTGTATTTTTTAAATTATATGTGTATGTGGAATTTTAACATGCCTTATATGCTTCATTTCCAATTTGAGTGACATGTGCCCATGTCCCTTGTTTGCTTGGCCCCTTAGCCACTCTTACATGATTCTTACTTCTTACATTGTGTGTTTGTTACTCATTTTCTTCTCACTATTTGTAATGCCATCATCCACATCATGCATTATCTTACTTTCATATATGTCATGATGGAAATCATGCTCCATGCCTTCTTGACAACTAACAAATAAAAACTAATAGCTAACCAAACTTCTAGTTCTATTTTAGTATATTATACATGTTATTACATTGTAATATCTATCTAGGCATATCCCTATTGATCTAACAATATCTAATACAAAACATGCTATATCTTGAGATATATTATCAATTATAATTGGTGTATCATGTATTTAATGGCATATTGTAGGGCTCTTTCTTCTGAGAGTAATCATTGTAGGGTCTTCATTCTTACCTTTAGAAGAGGGGAAATAAATATGGGTTTTATCATAGAGAATAATTCTCCTATTGGTCAAGAAATTAGTTGTTATAACACTCAAAAAAATAATCAGAGGTCAAACCAATTCAGATAGACCAAAAAACTAGTGACAATTCTAGAATAGTATTTAAAATTAACAAAGGCTAACAACACCAGACATGGACAACATCGCTGGACACCAAGGTGTCCTATTTTTAGTGCTTTTATCCAAATAGAAAAAACCTCATATTTTCCAAAAATAGGTAGAAATGTAAGCTTAGATATAGTTTTGTACATACAGACCAATTTAGATTTAATAATTTTAGTATAGTTCTTCTCAAAGAGTCTAGATATAGGGGACATCATGCATGAAATTATGCCTCTCACTTTTAATTTCAGATTGGGTAGTTGTTATAACTTCTAGATCAGAATCCATGTTATATATACCAGTGATTGGGATCAATATGTACACCACATTTGACTTATTTTCTTTCCAAGTTTAGTTTATTACCTAGGCATTCTCAATAGTTATGTGCCTTACTCCATCTACAGGTGGTTGTCATTATTTTAGAGTGGATTTCATACAAGCCTAACCTCCACATTCCTGAGTGGCTTCCATATAAGCCTATTTTTCCATTTTTAGAGTGTCTTTCATACAAACCTAATATCCTCCTTCTAGAGTTGGCCAATATTGGCTAGTTTTTAGTACACATTTGGCTATCCATGCCACATTATTAGATTTTAGAGCATTCGTAGGATTTAAGAGCCATCTCATATGACACACACTGATACTAGTATTAGTTTATAGCTTTAATTTATGAGGCAATGATGGATCAAAATGGTTATCCTTTTTTTCTTAATACACCTAATTAAAGGGATTGGACGCACAGTCTAAACATCAATTAGCACATACATGATCACATAACTTTCCTTAGTGGGAAATGATGGAACCAAAGGGCTAGCCTTTGTATTCTTGATCCAACTATTCAAAGGGATTGGACACACAATCCAAACATTGATCAATACACACATGATGACATAGCTTCACTTAGTGAGAAATGATAAATCCAAAGGGCTAACCTTTGCATTCTTCAGCCACTTTTAGAGAATTGAGCACTCAACTCCATTCAAGATAATAATTTTGGTACAACACATACTCAACATTACTCAACATCATACAACATCACTTAGAATTATAATAGGTTTTATATTTGTTCACATACTCGGTGAGGTGTATTCATTCCTTTTTATTCATCTCTTTCTTACCTAACTTTCTACATTCATATTTTAGATATAACATATCTAATAAGAACTAATCTACTCCTAATTTTCTTTTACAAATTTACACTTCATGATATGCTCTCTCTGTACACACCAAACATCACATATCTTCATGGGCTTCACCCTTATAGGTAAGTTCATGTATCCTTTTTTATTTTTCCTTTATCCTAGTATTTTGATTTGTTACATCACTAGAATAAAAGGGGGGAAATGTAGTCATATAAAATGTCAAAATTGGTAGCTTGAGTGTGTCTTATGACACCCAACCCATAGGTCCCTCTTGCATGCTCATGACCCTTTTATCCACCTTTTTATTGAATCTTAGTCATCTGTAGACTTATGGAACTTGATTCTAGTTCAATTAAAACCCATTTTCCATGTTTATCCCATCCCCCTAAGTCCCATACCTATAGGAAAATAGAACCCAATTTAGACTCTAGTATTGGATGCTAGGGTGTCCCATTTCTAATGCTCATATCCAATCATATTTTGAGCCCAAGTGACCATTTTATCTTGATTCCTCTTCCTCATTATGTCAACCTAGTGTGAATGCATTTAACCCATAACTAAGAGATCTCTATAAAAGATCATTAAAATTTAATTTAGAATGGGTTGGAAATTATTTCAAAATCAAGCAAGAATATAAGTAAGACCACTAAGGCAAACTTCCCTATTTTTTGCATACAACCATCTAATATAGCTATCAACATATTCAAACCTTCACACCAGTACCTAACCACCTCGATCACACCTAATTTATCATCTTTTTCATCTTAATTACACTATTTCACAAAGCACATCAAGTGACAGAACTACATATGGATCGATCCCTCTTCAAAGTATTTGTATGTAGCCAGTGTGCCCACACAAAGGGTGTGGATACACATTCAATGCATCTTACACATACTAACCCCCCACTCTTTATCAAGATTCATTAAATCATATTAAAGTTCTAGGTTTGGAAATTAAATCAGATCTACAAGGAGATTCATCGATAGTCAAGACTCAAAATTTCATAAGTGGATTAATATAGGGATAGTAGATAAAACCTAAAAAACTCAAATCTCTATGACTAGTTTGGAAAATAGTGGAAGGACTTAGACTATAGTCTTAGACCCTAAAATTTCCTATTTTAATCACTTCTATCCTTTTACCAAATGAAATTTAGATCCTAATTTATGATAGTGTCCCAGTCCTTCACAACTAGTACCAGCTTCTATCTTAGCCATCTTAGTCCTGTTTAAGATAAGTTATATTTTTCCCATTTCACTACTATTTTAAAAAGCTAAAAAAGGTCAAATAAATTGTACAAATCAGTACTCTATTTATTTCAATATTATTTACTTATTTAATCAACACAGACCCTTAACTAAATTAGTAATAATACTCTAATATTCCCAAAATAGTTAAATTAGTTAACCTCATTGGAATATCTAGTGCAACTCAAGTGGTCTTCTTATAGAAAGTAGAAGTTTGACCCTCCTTATAACATCAAATAAATTCCTATTAATATGATTTTTACACACACCAGGTAACCTTATGAGGTGGCCTCAAATGTTTTAGGATCTATGAATAAAGATTTAGTGTAGGGCATGAGTTTTAGGGTATTGAGTTTTATAAACAACCTATTGGTGGAATAGTAGTGAGTGAAGTATTTTGTTCACCATGAATAAGTCTATATATGGATTAATCTAAAACTAATTGAGATGGGTAGATTGATGATTGATATAATCTAAGGTGGGCCTAACTAGAATAAACTCAAAAAGAGGGAAAGGTAAGGTAGAAAGTAAGACCTATAGATGGTTAAGATGAAATGTTTCTAAGCCAACATTTGAACAAAATATTAGACAAGTATATAGAAAATAATGTATATTGTATGAAATTATAAGTAGATAAATAATTAAACATAATTAAGGGTTGAAGGGAATAAGAATAAAATAAACTTAAGCATATATAATTAAAGGTTTCCCTATTTTTAAGATTGTGTTTACACATATACAAGGGGGATTATGATTAATACATGAAAGGCATTAAAATTAGCAATAACATAATATGAATAATTTCATTAAAAATACAACTCATACACAACTAAGAGACTAAGATACCAAAATGATATAAATTCATACAAGATTCATAGATTTAGGGAAGAATGACATTTTCAAATCAAGAATAATTGTAGAACAATCTATATAATTTCCTATTACTATTAATATCCAAAATTATCCACCTTTTGGAATTGAGAGAATATATATATATATATATATATATATAAGCTTGGGATAGGGATACATCATGTGGAACTGATAGAAGAAGAAAATGATAGGATAAAAATTGTATAAACTTGAGTTATAGTTGGAATAGACACTATCACTGTAGATATGCTAGAAGTTACCACCAATGTAATTATCATAGTATCAGGAGTGGCACATATATTGGCCCTATCTAAATTTCCACTAGTTTATATCTTGGAGAGTAAGTACCTCGAGGAGGTGAAAATGGTGCCTCTACTTCTAAATTTGATTTCTTTGCTACCTCTATTTGTAAATATAATGCATGGTCAGCTTGGAAATTGATATCAAAAATCAAGCAAAGACCTTTTAAATAATTGTGGGAGCTTGTATATCAGCTTATTATGTGTGAATAATGTATCTTTAACATCCATGTGAATTTTATTAGTTCCTATAATTCTATCCATATAAAATTTACTAGTTGTATAATTTACTCATTAGTTTTATAGATTGTTCCTTCAGTTTTAGCTCAAAAGGTGTTATATGCAACTCGAAGGAGATTATAGAAAATGATATTATGAGATAATTTCCCAAGAGGATTTCTTAACTCTTTGACTCTCATATATTAAAAAATAGAGACTACTTCTCTCTCTTGATTCATAAATTATTGCACCAAATTTCATATCTCTTGAAGCTAGTCAAGCAAGCCATCCCTATTGAAAGTGACATAATTATCAGTGCATATATACTTTGTTGATGTTATTAGATTTAAGTGGGAATATGCCTTATTTCTAGTTACATTGATTATGAATAAAATCTTACCATATTTATCATTCATTTTATTGAATAATTGAAATATGTCCCCCAAATTAATCTAGGATGTAGTCATAGTAGACCTTACTAAACGAATGGTGTTATACAAATATTAGATTCCCATTTCGAGTTATCTATTATCTATTTAGGATCCCAAATAGTGATCCTCTCTCATGACCTCTAAATAGATTGGTCATATATTTAAAATAATTTCTTGATTACCCCTTTAATAACATGCACAAAGTTATAAGGATCATTTTTGTATCTATCTAAGTCCAATTAATTTAATTTTATTCTCTTTATTAGAGGGAATATATCTTATATATATTATAACTTGACATATTATACTTATACAGCCATATATTTTTTAATTTTCCTCAAGGTATTTATTTTTCTATCAATGTAGAACTTGACTATTGGTTTCTCAACAATTACTAGGTCTTGCCTTCTTGCTCCCTCTTGTTGCAATTATTTAATCCATGAAGGAATTTTCAATGTAACTTATCAATTTGTTTGATCTTCTTTCCTTGTAATTGTAAGAATAGAATAAGGATATTTCCTTTAAGGATGAATAATTATCGGAGAAGATGTACCTAATGAAGGTAAAGTAGGTATAACCTTCCTCCATCTAGTGAAATACTGTTAGGTTGGTGAATCAATGATGTATTTAGTCTTCCTAGCTTCCATATGCATTTAAATTATAGGGGAATCTATCTGAGTATCTTGGCCAATGGGCATTACCAATTGTGTAGACAAATCAATGGGTGTGGCCTATGTAATAAAAATGGAGGTAGATTTCAGGATTTCAAAATGTATTCCAATTGATGTCTTAGGGGACTAAGGATTAGATCCACTACAAAACAAATAAGTCATTAGAGTGATAAATATATTGTACAAGTAATTTATGAATGGTGTCTATGCAACCCTAGTAGTAATAACAATATTAAGAGGACCCATAGACTAAAAATGGGCTATAGTGGACAAAATTGGCATTGTAACTACCTAAGGCTTATTTTATTTGTTTAAAGAATGTATAAAATGAATAAAATTTACCAAAATATTTATAATAACAATAAATAAAAAAATTTATCAAAGAATAAGGGATTATTGTACTTAAAATTTGAGAGCTGATAGTTGTGTAAATGGTTACTATAATTGTAACCATTGTAGCTCAAGATATAGACCATGGGGGTGTAGTTGATGATGGACCCTATATTGAGGTTTGTAATTTTGACTCTACACCCCCTTCTACTATAAAAACTATGATTTTGCACACTTTACTTATGATAATAACTGTCTTTGGCTCTTTATTTATTTAATTAATTCATAAATACATTTTTCCCTAAGTCTAATTATCTATCATTTTATCTTAGGTAATTTGTCTTTACTAAATTACCCTTTTATTTAATCATCCCTAATGCTAGATAAATCTCCCAAAGAATAATAAAAACAAATAAGTTTTAACTCCCCAAAAAACTTATTGTCATCACAACACCTATGTAAATAACTTAGATTGTTTGTTTCACATTTGAAACCAACCAAGAAGAAGTTATCTAAAAAGGGTCGAATCGGTAATGATTCTCCCATGATCGACTCCAATTTTCTTGGATCAGCATTAATATATATACACACAAGTTACCCTTTATTTTTCCCCCCATTAAATTTCAATCTAGAAGTGATGATAAGATTTATTTAGGATAATTAAAGGCAATCTCTATCTCTATGCTAACAAAAGTAGGCTATACCCAATCCAAAATGTTCATCACAAACCAAAGAGATTTTTTACACCTGTAAGACATAATTTACCTTCATCTATTTCAAGGTATGTTCTTTATCTTGACTATTTCATTTCTTATATAATTTTGTCTATTTATTTATCATTTCACTATCATAACATATTATATATGCTAAGTTTTATTTTAAAATTCCTCAATTATCCTTTATATTTTTATTTATAACCTTTCATAGTTTAAAAAAAATTAACAGTGGTTCTACATGATTGACATCGATCCCTACATACTAATTTTTAATTTGATCTATTTAGTCATAAAACTCTATCCTAGATTCATCATGATTTGATCATCTAAATCTATTTATCTTGTTTATCTTATCCATCTATTTTAAATAATCTATATGAATTTATCTTGTCAAATATATTTAGCATGATTTATATCTCATTTATCAACTTTATCCACTTGATTACATAAATATTGGACTAACATCCCTCTAAGGAAGTGTACTACTTACTTTTGATCTTATATTAGGTAGTCTATCGATCTCTATTATTAATCAATCTTTTCCAAGTTATCTTTATTATGTAAGTAGTCCTTCCTAGCCAAAAAGGAGATCCCACCTTGATAGATCAATGGTGTGCATCCCCATCACATGTATTCTTATTTAAAAACCTTGTATCATTTCCATTTTTAATTAGTTAATTTTATTAAGAAAATGAACCAAAAAAATAATAAAACATCTACATCTCCTTCTTTATGTAACAACAAATCAGTGGCCATAGAGATAGCATATCCTTGATCAACCTCCTCAAATTCACCTAATATATCAACTCCTCTAAACTAAGTAATTTATTCAGTCATCTATTCATCCTCATGTATTTCAGTTGTCTAATTAATGAATCTATTTCGCCAGTGTCTATCTTAGACACCCATGCTTATTTAATTATACATCTTTTATCTTATTATTCACTATCATAAATTTCAATAGGGTATGATATTTGTCTACCCCTTCTTCTATCCTTTCTTTTCCTAGGAACTTATACCAATTTCAATTCTACTTCAACCTTTTGGGGTAATATAGGAGGAGTCTTGGGATTCCATTTTGTTGACATTTTTATCCAAAAAATATCAAAATTTATAGTATCTTGAGGGATACCCATTAATTATTTAGAAAAATGGATTAAGATGACCCAAAACACTCATTTACTTAAGCCAATAAAAACTAGAGATTTGGGTACAATTATAATTTTCTGAATTTGAAATTGCATCCAAACCCCCACTTCCCACTATACACTAAACCAACATAAAACAAAAATTTTGGTGTAATTTTTAACTTGTAAAATTAAAAATTGTATCCCAACCTTAGATTCTTGTTATAAACTAAGAAAAAAAAAATAGAGATTGGATTGCAATTTTTAACTTGAAACTTGCATCCGATCTTTCACTTCTTGCACAAATCATGCCTAATGA
Source organism: Torreya grandis (assembly GCA_037957365.1). NCBI lineage: Eukaryota > Viridiplantae > Streptophyta > Pinopsida > Cupressales > Taxaceae > Torreya > Torreya grandis. The sequence continues at coordinate 1,833,917 of JARHVA010001544.1, read as the reverse complement.
AAGCTAGAACCCTGATTATAATTTACAACTTGAAAATTTGTAAATTAAAAATGAAGTTTCACTTCCTTCAAATCACATATCCCATAGAAACCAGAGATTAGAATGCAATTTTTAATTTTAAAACTTGAAAATTGCTTCCTAACCTCTACTTCCCATGCAACACTCCTACCAAAAACTATAACTTTGATTTTAATTTACAACTTGTAAATTTGCAAACTAAAACTTGAGTTTCACTTCCCATTGACTACCCTTCATATAGAATGCAAAACTGTAATTACAAATTACAACTTGTAAAGTTGCAAATTGTGCCTCAAGTTATGCCTTCCCATTTTCAAAGAGCTAAGTCATCCTAGGAATGTAAAGGTCAAAATACAAATTGTAAAATTTTAAAGTTGAGAAATTTCTCAAAGACTCTAAATCTCCCACCAACCATTGACCTAGGGGCTTTTATTGTAGAGATTGTATAAAAATATAATTAGGGTTATCATAATTCATTATTTATGTGCCAATTTGGTTTTGAAGATCCATGCCTTAAACTATGACCTTACTAGCAACCTCAAGCCATTACACCATACTTTCATGCTACAAATTCAAGCCATGACCTAGATCCATGACTCCATTGCTTCTCACCTACATGGTATTCCTCAATACCTCTATATTTTTGAGATATTGTTTTCCTCTACTAAGTTATGATAGGTTATTTTCTCACATTTTCTTCCTATCTAATTATTATTTTAGGGGTTTTAATTGATTGATAATTGTTAGTATTTTTATTTTTTCCCATGGTGTCATTTAGGGTTTTAAAATAGGGTCATCTATGTGAGCATTTTTATTTTTCTTATTAGTCATTTCCCTCTATCTTCCTTTCCATTTGAAAACCTAGGGTTTTCCAAAATTTTCATACAAATCAATGAATATTCCTTGAGGATTCCTTATCCAGTCAATATTCCCTTATATATTCTTTGAATAATCCCTATGGAATTTTCACTTGCCAAAATAAATCCAAAAGATGTGGGATTTCTACCTACAATTACAACCTCACATTTCTAAAAAAAATTCTAGTGCACAGAACAACCCCAAATCTCCACTAGAATTTTCATAGGAAAGGACATGTGATTTCTAAAACTATCACCTCTCCCAAATATTTTTCTTACAATTACAAATCAAATCTCCATCAAAGCTTTCACTTGCATTAGCACTGTCAAATTTTGTAAACTCTACAGTTGGTTTTCCCTAATAATTTCTCTAGAATTCATGTCTAGAAAAGAGTTGAAGTTTAAATCCAAGGGACACCCAATGTCACACTTAACCTAGAATATAATAAAAATGAGATTATAAACACTGACCTAGGTCACATTAACCTAGAGTATTTTTTGACTAGAGTAAATTTCAAATTCAAATATGACTAGAATCATAGCATTTATGATTAAGGATATCCCCAAGCAACAACTTTCCCCCTAACTTAGAGGGCCATAAGATAGTGCTCACATTAGTAAATAATTATGATGTGGATAAGATAAAAGTGTTGAATTTAAACCTAATTAGCAAATAATTAGCAAAGGATTTTAAACCTAAACCTCTATTTCATAGAATTTGTGTTCCTAATACCTAACTATGAGAGTTACCTAGATATAAATCGAGAGCCATAAAATAAATTCTATCAAGACAACAACATTTGATGTCAAAGGGTAATGAATATATAATGGTTGAGTATCCCTAGCGATACATCCACAAGATTATTGAAAACATTGGAAAAAATAGATTTTAAAGATGAAGTTGGTGATCTAATCATATAACTACATATAATCACCAAGAACCTTGATGCAAATAACCTCCAAAACTAGATGTGCCAATACATATCAGTAATTCACCATAATAAGCATTAAATCCATTGGGAACAAATAATTAGTGACTCCATCCGCAAGTAGTTTATGGAAGTCCAACATATAAGAAAGTTCTATATGACTTCTTATCTAGTTTACATATTATCCAAAGGAAGAGACTTCCCAAGATTGAACATAGTAACAAACTAGGAAAATAAAGTTTTCAATTATTACCTTGAGCTCATTCTTAAATCTAGTAGGTAGAACTTTAGAATAATAAATGATGCATTCATCTACTACATCATAGTCATGTTTGATAAAGAACTAGAGAAGAAGATATTCTTTCATGCTTCCACTTCAAAGATTACCAAGTAGGGTTAATATTTCATCTAATTCCACACATAATCATACATCAGAGTAGGGGGATTTAGTGGTTGTCCTTACACCCTTATGAGGTATGCGAGTGATAAATGGGAATTAATGGAACTTTTGAGGTAGTTCATGGATAATCATAAGTTGTTATCCAACAAACATAAGGTGGAAATTCTTTTCCCCATCAACATAAGAACACATGCCCTTATTTATCCAAAGCCAAATAACCCAAATAACCTTGAGGGCTATAAAATCAAGGCCATTATATAATGTGAATGGTAATATTACTAGTGCATTAGGAATATCAACATATTCCCATGGCCCTTATTATGAAGACTAGTGGGAGGAATTTTAAGATGAGGAAGAAGTAAGATTGAAGGACTATTATAAGATGACCCTTGATCAAATCAAAACTTTTAACATGGTACCAATCCCCAAGAACTTGGTCAATGATGAGTCCCTAGTAGACAAGGTATACTATTGGAGCAAAATCTATGCTCAACCCATTCTATCAGTTAGGTGGTCCATTCTTGAATATTTCTCATTAATGGATATAACCACTAACATAATAAATAGATTAATCAAATAGATTAGGAAAAAGGGGGCCAAGGTGATGAAAGAAACAATGAACATCAATGAGAAACTAATAAAACTCAATGATAAGGAATTATCACCATTAGTAGAAGGTTCTAGTAGTGTAACACTCCCAAAATAGGTAAATAGGTTGGTGGTTTCTGACAAGATAAAATCAAAGTCATAGGCCAAGAGAGGATAGTCAAATAGAAAATTATAAGTATTGGAAGCACAACCACTAAGAGTGGGGGGTGAATTAGTGTAAAATATTTTAATTCAAATCCATTAATCATTATTTAACCATTTAATCATAGATCAACTTGATCTATCAACACCATCATGAAATCATACTCATAGAAATCATGAAACATAAGAACAAATCACATGAACACAAGATATATGTAGGAAACCCTCATGGGGGATCAAAACCATTTAAACACATCTTAGAAAACTTTTCCTATAAACCATAAATCAAGTTTAGTTGAGCATCAACCCAACAAGGAGTATGAACCCCTAGAATTTATCTAGTACCAACTAGACTTTAACAAGCACCCACTTGCAAGGAGGCTACAACCCCTTAGGTAACCAACCAAAAACTCATCCACATCTTGAACAAGAACCCACTGAACCAAGTACTATACTTACACCTTGATCTTTTTGTCTTCCACAACTGATGATGGACATCTTACAAACTTTCACACTCAAATCTCCCTCTTATATAAGCACCCAACTACCCTTCTTCTTCTTCTTCTTCTTCTTAAGGCAACTAGCCCTCATAATCTAGAACATGGATCAAAATAACATGATATCAAACCTAATTATCACTTACAAACCTTAAAAACATTATTATTCATCTATGATAAGCTCATGAAACTCTCATAGGTCACTACTCAGTGCCCTTCTTCTACTCATGTCTTCAATCTTAAGTGTTAACCAAATATGACTTTTAGGTCAAATTAGGGCATCCATAGGTAAAAATTTAGTTTTTAAATGTTTTAAATGTCTAATATATATGTCAAAAGGTGTTTTATAGGTTAATTAATGTCATTTAATGTCATACTAGCCTTGGTCAATAGTCATTTTAGGTCATTTAAAGGTCAAAAAGGTGCATTTAATGAGTTTTATAGAATTATTGGGAAGTTTTAAGGTTAAAAAATATGATGTCACATCCCACGTGTCATAATAGGTATTAATAAATTCACATAACTGAAAGGTGGTAGGTTCTTTAGAAGGAAGGATTGTTTTGTTGAAAAAAGGAGAGTTTCACACTTGTACAAATCATGGAGAAATGAGCCACATGGGATAATGTTTTCATATTAATCTTAAGCTTCTTTAGATCCATATTAGTTCTTTACATTTTGTATAAGTTTCATTTTTGGCCCAAAACCATTTTGATCCTTTTTCACCCTTCTTGACAACCATAAGTAGTTTTCAAGTTTATACTTGGTATAGACAATAGGGGAGGTTTCAGACCAAATTCCTTAGGGAGGTGAAATTAAAATCAAATAGATTAATTTCCATATAAATAGTTTGAATAATGTGGCCTATTTTTCATGAACCATCCTCTTGAAGTTGAGTGTGTTTTTTTTCCTGTTAATCTATGTACCCTATAGGATTTACTTCAATTTTGGAAATTCTATACAAACCAGTTACTAAGGATTATTATATATGATTTTGGCTGCCATATATAATTATATTTATGGTTTTTTTCATGTTTCAAGTTGATTTTATAGTCCACATATCTCACTTTATAGGAAGGTAGTACCATGTGAGGTTTTAGTCAAAGATATTTATTTACAAAGTGTTTGGTTCATAGAGAAAGATTCATAGGAATGTTATGTGATATTTATCATATATTTTTTTCCATATTTATCATCTCAATTCATGTTTTATCTCATTACATCATGATTGGAATAAACTTGTAGTCCACTGTCATACTCAAACAACTTCTTGGTCATTCCTACTTGTAGTCATGATGAAGTACATGCATGAAACCTATTTGGAATGTTTAAAAATATGTGTTAAATGTTTTAAGTCCTTTATTTACCATTTAACATCATGAGGTAGTAATTAAATTTTTTATTTGATGCAAGATAGAGGGATTGTGATGTCATGTGTAATATTTGCATTCAGTTTGCCATTGACAGGTACCTATAGGAGTTTTCAAGCATTGAAATGTGATATAGAAAATTTACTCAAGTTATTAGTACCATTATATATTTTTTGATATTTTTAAATATCATGTATTTTGGTCATGATATCAAGAAAATGATTGTTTCCTACATTCCCATCTTCACTACCTATGCATGACCATAACCACCTATAGGTGGTTCCATAGAGGGCAAGGGAACCATTTTGAGGTGTTGGAATTAATGTTTAAACTCTCTTTCAGGTCCTAACATGATTAAAACCTCATGAAATACCCATTTTAATATGTATAATGGAAAATTGAAGGATAGACTGCCTTTAAAGATGAAGTGATTGAATTTTGGGATTTAGTCCTTGAAAATGTGGAACAAAGGTCCATGGACATTTTATGAATAGCATATGAAATATTTTACAGAGCCTATGATGCATCCTAATGATCATGTATTATATTATATATATAGATCAAGATATATTCAAATATTTAAGGGTAGATGACTAGTATAGGTCAGTTTTTGAAAGGCTTAAAATTAACAACTTATGCACTAATTTTATTTAGTGTTTTCTACAAGACTATAACCCAAAGGAGATTTTTACTTCCATAAGTTGCAAACTAAAAATTTCCAACATGTGTTAATGATTTAAAATGATTGATAAATACATTTGACTTAAATAATGTGCCAAAAAATTATTAAGGAACAAGGTGATAAATCCTATACACACCTATGGGTGTGTTTAACCACAACATAGGCATCTACACTTAGGAAGGTGTAGACTTAGGTAGGGTATTTGGATGATATTTTATCCCATACAAAATTAAAAGTATATATATTCTAGGTTAATGATCAATAGTATGGTTTATAAACATCAAAACCAAATTATAGGGAGAAATATACACCTATAGGATCTCATTGTTCAAATACAGTTGACTCTTTTTGACTATGTCATATAGTGAGCATGTTTGAGGTTCAAGGTGATGGATAAGAGTTAATAAAAGTGAAAAAGTGGGTATAGGAACTTATAAAATTATATTTTAAGATTTAAATTTTTCTTATGCACTATTTACAAGCCTAAACTAAGCATAGACACCTATAGGATTTACTGAAGTACAGTTAGGCAGAATAACACAATATTGACCAGTCAAGGGTATAAAGTGGCATGTAGAAGATTGGGTGATGAAATGGATTTAATAAATTTATTAAATATTTTAATATAATTTATGCACACTTATAAGTGGATAAAAAATCAAATGAAGGATCCTAAGCAAGCAAACATACAATCCATAGTCTTAAACCTTATTGATTGTTTCTTTACACAAATCTATTTAGGTTTTGGGAGAATTGAAGGGTCAAATGACCTGACTAGAGGTTAAAATTTGGTAGAGATAATATTAACCAATTGAATAATCCTATAAAATATCTAAATGGTCTAAGTTAATAGGGTAATTACCCTGTATTTTGTCTAAGATAGAGAGTACTTCCCCTCATGCACAAACATGCAGGTGTAGGGAAAAGTGATGAATCATGAACCATGGGATGTTTTGACCTCAAAAATAATTGTGTGAAGTTTAAATATATATATATATATATATATATATATATATATATATTACACCATGATATACTGGTAACAAAGGAATTAATCTAAATAGGGAGGCCTAGAACATTAAAGTTTTAGTTAAATGTACTTGGGCAGGGTTAAGCCAAAATACCAAATAAGAGACTTTTGGCCTTAGACATGAATTTAAACCTATTTTATAATTATTTTGTAATTTAATTTGATGTGTTTGATCTATTTTTATGAATATAAAATCATTATAAGGAAATTTTAGGTCTTGAACCAACTTAGGCCTATCAAGCAAGGTTTAGGCCTAGTGGTAAAAGAGGAGGTCATTCACACTTTTGGCCTTAGAAATGAAACTAAACCTATTATATTATGTTTAAATATGTTTAAAAGACTTAAAATTGTAGATAAAACATCACGAAATCCAATTTTGTCTTGAGAGCAATATCAGGTCTGTGAAAATTAGAGAAAGGAACTCGATAGTGCAAGTCTAGATGCTCATATCTTTTAAGAATATTTGCATGGAGGCTAATGGAGTTTGAGAAATTTATAAGAGGTATTTAAAGAAAAATTTGTGTAATGTTTCTATAACTCCAATGTCATAACTTTATGAATGAACCTTAAGAATTAAAATAGGCCTAAAACCCTCTTAAACCCTTAACAATTACCAGTTTCGAGAAATGGAGTTAGAAAGCTAATATTATGGACCAGTTTGACTAGGATGGGGATTTAAAATTGTATATGACTCCTTAAATCTACTTCACATACTTTTGGACAATACATAACTATATAGATAGGGTGTAAAATAGGTTTTTCTTGATAGTTTTATGAATTGTGTAGGTTCTAGGAGGAGTCTAAAGATGAAAAAAACTTTGGGAGAAATATTAATACTTATGATAACTCCCAATTTTGACTTAATTCCTAATAAAAAATCTTGAGTTCCTCAATAATATCTCTCATATCAGCCAATCAAAATTGGCATATTAGATAAGCTAGTGAGAAGGGTGAACATATTCTAGTGAGGTGATTTTTAGGTGCCCCTAATTATTATAAGTCCATTTAGGGTCTTAAAACTTTTCATACAATCAATTACATGTATTTTTATGAGCAAATAAATAAAAATTTGAGGCCATGTGTGTAGGGTGCATGAAAGAGGAGTTTTTTGGACTACAAATGATGATGTCTCATTCTCAAATGATTCCAAATGACCAAGCCTACAAAAAATTCATGGAGAGTCATGTATGAAATACTTACCATTCATTATAATAATTTTAACTATTCCTAGTCAGTTATGAGGTGTTCAATAAGCTTAAATCATGAAGGCAATTTTTTTGAGCTAGTTAAAGGAATTTCATGCCACTTTGCAAGAATTTAGTGACTTGGATGGACACTTGGGATTATTTAAATTTCATGGTTCATCCCATAACCTATTTTCATACAAAATTAACTAATTTTATTATCTTTAAAAGTGTCCTTGTGACCCTTATACTTATCTCTTCTCCTCTCTCTCTCTTAAGTTCTATAAGAACTAGCCATTTTGGCCATTGTAACTTATGCTCCGCTTGAGTATGCCAAATACCTGCTAATTTACATATAATTTTATCAATAATACTACTAAAATTTACCTCTTCATGATTTTTATTATATTATTTTATTTGAATGTTGGATGTTTCTTAGTGAAGACTATGGATTCCTTAGCATGTTGTCTCATTCTTGCATCTTATTTATAGTTGGTTTTTTTTCTTATAGGGCATGTTAATTTTTCTAAGAAATTTCAAGGATTAAGTGAGTTAGTATTTTCATTAGTTCCATTTAAGTCCTCTTGTCTAATCCTCCTAGCTTTTCACATTCATGCATAACCTCATAATGTAACATTGTTGTGAGAAGAAGTAGATTGGAGGAGTGTATGTTCAGTTTGTCTAATGATTTCATGTGTAACATGAATATATTTGGAATTCATCATCTTATTTTATTTATCACCTCCCCTATAATAGTTTAATTTCATTTATATCTCTCCCTTCCCCCCCCAAAGTTTAGGTGTATTTTTAATCCAAAGTGGTACATCAAAGGATATATCCATATCTAGAGATTCACCTCATCCTTGGGATACCCAAAATCCTAGATGTGTTTCCATTATGCCACTTCGATGAGGAGATCTTAGGAATCTCCTCAAAGGGTGAAAATCCAAGTGACAACATTAAGATCTCTTAGACATACCTCTCACACTCTACCTTTCTCAATATAAACATGATTTTAGACCTTCTCATGCTATCTCATCATCTCATGAACACATGTCATGACTTGAAAAACATACTTAACCTCTATTTTTCTCTTTTTTATTGATATTAAATCAAATCCTTATCACAAGCATGTCTAACAAAATAAGCCTAATAACCTTGAATTGATATAAGTTACTTGTTCATCACCTTTAAAATTAATTTTATACTTTCATGACGTATTAAACACAATATTATGATTGTATTCATGACCTTTCCCTTATAATCAATCCTCTCTATCATTTGCTTCAATATTAAATTATCTAACTAGCCAAAATAAAGCAAATTAGCCATCTACTTATACATGATTCTTACTCAAGAATATCTTGGTCAAACTCAACACTATACACACTTAGATCACCCTTAAAATATTAAATATAACATTTTACATAAATTAAATAAACATTCTATAGGTCTGACATACTTTAATTGTCTCAAACCAACTCTTTAGGCCTAAGATAGACCTGATGCATTAGCCCTTCTTTAGCCACACATTACATAGACTCTTTATAATACAATAGTAATTAATAAGAAAATGAAACATGTTAAAAAATTAAAAAATAGGTCCTTCATTCCTTATCCATGATAAATAAAATACTACTCATTCTCTTACCTTATGAAATTTCCGTTAGGCCTCATACCACTAATAGGTCTCATGGAAACCTAAATGAGACAGATTTATTCCTTCTTGCTCAAAAATGACCTCTTGGGAAAAAAAGACCATCTTAAAAAATAATAATCATCTTCATAAATGGTGAATAATATCCAATACAAACCTTCATGCATCAAACTAATGCCCTTTAATCTTCACAAGCCATTATAGCTTAGACAATTCATGACTTCTTTTACAAGCTTGCTACTCTATAACCCTTGCTCTATTTTACACACTCAAAACTTTGAGATAATATAATTAGACATATGATAACTTATTAAAGACATATAAAATAATATCATTTATACTCTATGACCTTAAGATCATCTTGATGCTTATAGAACACTGAAACCTCATGATACTCTACATAATGAATCAACTTACACACTTAATCAAGACCATTTGACAAAACTTAGAACACTTGTCATCCTTAGATCAATATTATCTTCTTCGTGGCCCTTTAATATTTTAAACATGATAACCTATCCCTTTATTTCCTTATGATGTCACCTTGACATTAAATAAATATTACATTCAATGACACAACTTCAAAAGAGCACTACTGCTATCTTCTTTCAAGTTTACAATATTCATGTGATGCTATAATATAATGATCACTTCTAGAACTTTATGAACATTATCAAGGCAAAAAAAAAATCATCTCTCTTATAACACCACAAGACCTTGGATAACATTAATAAACAATATCTACCTTTAATAGCATTGGTCTGGTAGACCAATCTTCAACTTTCACACCCTTGTTCTGATTTTGGCTTCTTACACATCACCTTGAGCTCACACATGCATTAAAATCATGATATATTATAAAATAAACATTTCACTCATTTTTCTAGTGCTCAATGATATTTATAGGATATAAGAGAGTCATTTACCTTGTGAACACACACCTTAGGGTTTACAGTCACATGAACACTAGAAACATTCATACCTCTATCATTTGAGTCTTGAGCATGTTAGTCATTAATAATATCAATTTGAACATATTAAAAACATCTATAGGATCAATATGACTTTAAAAACATCTTCATTCACTTTGAAAAACCAACCTAGGTGACCAAAATCATAAAATAACTTAACAAGTTACTCTTATCAACCAAAATCAAAATCCTTCAAACACAATCAACTACTATGATGATTTTATTACACAAAATCATGTTTATAAATATGATTCAATGCATGAGACAAGTCTTTAAGGATTTTAAAACACCATACAACACTTATAATACCATTTAAAGTGCATTATAAAGGATCTAAACCCTCTTAGGTTAATTTGGGTTCACAAGGTAAAACACAATCAATAAAAATGAACTTTGATGTGAAATAAATGCACTTTTACAAACTTTCAAATAACACTAGCACCTAATGGATGATCATCATGGAATATAATACAAATTTTACTTTTACACCATCTTGATTTGGCCTCTTATGTGGCTTCTACAAGAACTTATTTGTTCTTATGTTTATTATTCTCATACACAGTTTGAATTTGAACTCCAATGGATATAATTTTGACTCTCCAATGACTATTTTCCAAAGCATAATTTTGATGGTCTCTAGCACATCATAGTATACATGATCAAATTTGAAGCTTTAAAACTTGAGCTTGGAAACACTTCAAGACACCAGACTTGTAGGGAAGGATCTTGGCACTAAGAAAAACATCTCCATATATCCCTTGAAAAAGTTTGAATTATCAAGTACACACAATAAATGCATAAACATTCTGACCTAGCCATACCTCCATGAAATCTAATGATGAGTTGGCTCCTCTTAGCTAAAATAGTATGTTTTCTTCATTGTAAAAGATCATGTGAAAGACTAGAACTTCACCAGAGCATCTAGGGTACCATCATAACATCCTCTATCACATCTAAGTCTTGAAATCATGACATACACACTCCAATATATCACTAATACCTCTTTGTCATTAATGCATCATGTAGCCAAGGTAACCTATGACATTAATGACAACCTAGATAACAAATGACCATGCTCAACAATCTCCCCCTTTGTCATTGATGAAAAACCACACTTATAATGTTTATTTTAATCTAAACAACTCCTCCATTCTGATATTTCTCCCCCTTTGTCATTAATGATAAAGGTTCTCTTCTTCAACCTACCTATTTGATCCTTGGACATAAAAAATTGCACTTTGCACCAATCCACAACAAGAACATGCTCCTTAAATATTTGAAGCATCTCATAGATGCTCCCATATCACCAAGCAAACCTTAGACTAATTATCCTTGACAAGACTAATCATCCTCTTGAACCAACATCCAAACTAATTTGACCTTCTTAAAGCCCTTCATCTACAAGCTGACCTTTCACAATCTCTTTTTTACTCTCTTAAACCAACAACTTTGAGATAAGCTTATCAAAAATTTGAGAAATTATTCAATACATATACAATAATATACTTAATCTTATATTACCTTAAGATCATTTTGATGCATATAGAACACTGAAACCTCATGATACGCTACATAATGAATCAACTTACATACCCAATCAAGACCTTTTGACAAAACTCAGAACACTTATCATATTCCAATAAATGTTATCTTATTCATGGAAGTTTCATATTGTCAACATGAAAACATATCCCTTTATGACCTTATGATGTCACCTTGACATCAAACAAACATTACATTCAATTACACAAACTCAAAAGAACACTACATCTATCCTCTTTCAAGTTTACAAGATTAATGTGATGCTATAGGACAATGATCACTTTGAGAACTGTATGAATATTATCAAGGAAAAAAAATGTAATATCACTCTTAAAACACCACAAGACCTTTGAACACATGAATTAACAATCTCTACTTTTAATAACATTGGTCTTGTAGACTGATCTTTAACTCTTAGACCCTTGTTCTGATTTTGGATTCTTACACATCACCTTGATCTCACACATGTATTATAAGCATGATATATTATGAAGGAAACATTTCACTCATTTAATCTATTTTTTTTTATATTCATGGGCCATAATAGATTCATTTACCTTATGAACACACACCTTAGGGTTTATAGTCACATGAAGACTAAAAACCCTCATACCTCTATCTTTTGAGTCTTGAGCATGTTCTTCATTGATAAGATCAATATCACCATACACAAATTATCTACAAGATAAATATGACTTCATTAAAATATTCATTCACTTTTAATAACCAATCTAAGTGACCAAAATCACCAAACAACTCAACAAGTTACTCTTGTCAACTTAAATCAAAATCCTTCAAACACAATCAACTACCATGATCATTTTATTGCACAAAAGCATGTTTCCAAATCTGATCCAATACATTGGATAAGTATTCAAGGAGTTAAAAAAACCATACGAAACTTAGAACACCATTTAAAGTGCATTAGAAATTATCTAGACCCTCTTAGATCAATTTGGGTTCACAAGACAAAACACAGTTAACAAAAACCAACTTTGACATGCACACTATCTTTCAAAGCACCTGTACAAAATTTCAAAGCACACTACTACATATAGGATGATCATCATGGAGTCTACTATAAAATTTCCTTTTACACCATCTTAATCTAACCTCTTCCATGTAATCAACAAGCATTTATTTTCATTAACATTCTAGTGACAGATCATCAAGGATAACTAGTTGTAACTACATAAATCTCAAGTTGAATAATTTTTCATCGCTCGCCTTTTTGAATGGCTTTTACACACACGAACCCTAAAATTTTGAAATCGGCTGTTGTGAACCCAGTGGCTAGTGTGGCTGTAGCTACCGATGAGGTTTTTTCTACTAGTAAAGAGAGGAATCAAAATACCCTTAAGGGGATTTCTTCTGTGGGGACTAAAGATACTACAGCCTTGCGTCCGGCCAACGTTCATGTTTTAGGGTATGGACCTGGGGGGAGAACCTATGCAGATGTGGTGGCCTTCGAAGTGGATATACATGATGCTCTGCCTCATGCAACATCTAGACCAACCTGTGTTTTGCCTGTAAGTGCTTTAAAACCTATTAGGGTAACTCTAGACCCTGAATTAGCGGAAAATATCTTCCAATTGGAAAAATGGTTTTCCTCTTGTGCTGCCATTTTTTGTTTTCATGGTTTCTGGCCCTCTTTTTTAGATCTATAGAATTGGATTGCCAAGAACTGGTTGCAAATTAAAGACGGTCAAATTCAGCCATGTGCCAGGGGTTTTTTTATAGTAATTTTTCAAAGCCCTGAAGATAGACAGTCTATATTGTGTCACAATAATTTTTCTTGGCAGGGCAGATTTCCTCTTATGGCCAAACCTTGGCATAAGGATTTTAATCCTCTTTCAGAATCCTTTAACAAGCTCCCTATATGGGTGTGGATCCCTTATCTTATGATACACTTGTGGTAAGAGGTGGTTTTTAAAACCATTAGAAATGCTATAGGGGATTTTTTATATGAAGAAGATAGTACGAAGAGTCACCAGTCGACTTGTGCATGATTTCTAGTTCATCTGGATGTTTCAAAGGGCCTTCTTGAGGTGATATGCCTTGATTCCCCAAGGGGTACATGGACACAAATCTTGGATTATGAGGGGATCCCTTTTTGGTGCAGGAAGTGTCACCAGACGGGACATATTGCTGCTCATTGTGTTGCTGGGAAATCCAATCCCAAACGTTCACCTTCTTAGTGGCCTAAGGATTTCTCTGAACATAGCATGGACAAACAACCTCTGGAAGCAACAACAGAATCTGAGACCGAAAATGAGGAAAGTTCACAATCTAAATCGAAAGATGAAGAGGAATCATTGGAGAATCATTCTAATGAAGCCCCTACGGAGGTTGTGGCTAGTGATACAGCTGAGCCAGAGGAGGGGGTGGAGGTCTCTTCCCCTATTTTGGAGGATTTATCTAAGATCCAGACTGTGTTTGACTCTCACAAGGAGTTTATGCCCACTGAATTCCAAAGTTCATTGTCTTCTAAGGCATGGGTTGCAGAGGCAGCAAAGGTAGAGGATGGGTGGACAGCAGTTAGGAGAAAGAAATCTAAGCCTTTGGTCCCTCCTCTAGACATGAATATTTGGTCAAGAAAAAATAAAAATCTTAACTTAAAAGATTCATCCAAAGTTCCCTATTGCTAACTGGTTTTTTGGGGGCTGTAATCTGGTAGCTTTTTTTGGTCTGCTGGTTACTGGTCTGGAAGGTTGTTCAGCTTGTTGTTCCAGTTGGTTAACTTTTAGATCAGTGTTTTGACAGCTATTTTTCATGGTCATATGTGCTGGTAACAGGTCCCTATAAAACCTAGTAAAGGTTCTATTCTGTAATCTGGTTCTTTTGTTAACCTGGTTGTGCTTTAAGGTTTATCTTTCTCCTTGTGTAGGGTTTTGGGGTCCCTTCAAAACCTATTTTTACCTTAATCTAAAACAAGCACTTATTTTCTCTTAGGTTCATTATTCTCATACACAATCAGTTTGAATTTGAACTCTAATGGCTATAATTTTGAATCCCTAATGATTATTTCCTAAATCATAATTTTGACAGTCTCTAGCACGTCATAGCATATAAGATAAAATTTTAATATTTAAATCTTGAGCTTGGAAACACTTCAAGACACCAAAATTATAGGGAAGGATCTTGGAACTAAGAAAAACATATCCATATATCCCTTTGACCTAGTTTTACTTCTCAAGTACACATAATAAATGCACAAACATTCTGACTTGGCCATACCTCTATGATGTCTAATGATGGCATGGCTATTCTTAGCTAGAATAATGTATTTTATTCACTCCAAAAGATCATGTGAAACACTAGAACCTCACTAATGCATATACGGCACCCTCATAACATCTTTTATCACCTCAATGTCCTACACTCATGCCATACACACTCAAATCCATCATTAAGACCTCTTTGTCATTAATTCATCATGTATCCAAGACAACTTATGACATCAAAGACAACCTAGACAATAAATAACCATGTTAAACAAGTATTAATAGATCAACTAATAGTGATTTCATATGAAGATATAGTTACTATTAAAACTCTAGGAATTTCTACTCCCATCTCAGGCATAATATCTACTCCCATATCTATTATAGTCCCTCCCCCCATCTATATAATTCCATCAGTTTCAACACCTCCTCCTATCTCCACTCCACCTCACCTCAATTGATTTCCCCCTCTATTTCTACTAATTCATTTGTGTCAGTAAATCTATTATTGATAGTCTAATCAATTTAATTAAGCACTTAGGTCTCACTTCCACTTCCACCTTCCAAAATTCTTCCCTCTCCCATAATTTCACTCCTTCCTTCTATAATTACTTTAATCTCATATTTAATAACCACTTCCACCCTATTAATCACCAAAAGTACAAATTATTATATATCCATGACTAAAATCCTGCTAACCATCCTAACCCTTGGGATGAATACTACTCCATTTTCATCTCCCCTCACTTTCCCCTTTTCATCAATATTAAGTATCCCCATAACATTGATTGATTCATTCATAGATTTGGAATCCACACTCCCATAGGTCCCATTTTTCCATCTCCCTATGTCTTCCCCTCCACTGGTGTAACTTCTATCTCCCACATCAATAATAGGAAAATTTGTTTCCACTACACCCATCTCTTATACTTCCATAGTAACCCCAACCCCATCAAAGGAGGTAGAGATAGAGAAAGTCACTAATTAAAATGCGGATACTCAACCCACAGATGGGGAATATATTGATAAAACATAAACCAAGCATTCAATGACTATAATAGTAATAAACTTAGCACTTTTCACCATAAGCAATAGTTTAGCATATTTTATTGTAGAATCATAAGTGGTAGCATTAGCATAATAGGATGTTACTCCTAGTTGGTTAGTGTAAATAGCAGGGAAGAAACATAAGTAGATGGTGTCATTAAACACATTGGATTTTTTTCTCATAGATGCATTTAATAAATTAAAATCACCTCCCATAACCATATTAAGGATATTATATGATTTAATAGGGGATAATTATGTATATATTGAAGTCCCCCCACTAGACAAACATAAAGAAGATTTAGTGGTGGGGGATTACCATATATCAAAGGTTTACCTTGGTCATCCTACAAGAGAGGTATTGAAACATGATGTTAAATCAATCATTAAATATCTTTTTTATAAAATGTATAGTGGCAAGGTCACTAAGGATTAATTTTATAACAAGGTTGAACAATTGATGACTACATTAAATAATTTCATTGAACCCACTACTCAGCCAATAGAAACTGTTACTCAGATCATGAACCAAAAAACACTTGATGCAGTGACATAAATTGGAAGGATGGGAAGGGACATTAAATATTAGGCTAAAGAGATCATCTCAAAGTGAAATATAGTTACTAAATTAGTAATGGACCACTATACAACTCTGAAATAGAGATGGGAAACTTTGATAGAGAAAATAAGTATCATGAAGAGATAGAAAGGTTAAACCTATTATATCCAAAGTTGATAGTTATGGATACAATTGATGCTAATGTCTTCACTATATATAATATACATAAAAATTATGTAGAGCATGAGAAATTAGATATATAATCTCCATTGAGAGTAAGGATGCTCATAGAGAATACCAATAAGGCTAAGGTTGCACATAACAAAGCCATAGATATGTTATATGACATTGGAGATTTGTTGAATAAATTATCATGTCAAGCAATAGATCATAAAAACTAGGTCATTTTAGTATATAAATTTTATTATAAATTCAAAGGAGTGGTAGAAGGAGAGTCAACATGAGACACCAAATTTAGCTTGAGCTCCATCCACTATTTTATCAAGTACCATAATGCATTGGATCAAATGGGGAAAGAGACTCAGGAATACATGGCTGCATAAAGGTAACTCTATAACATGATTGTAGAATGTGAAATAAGCCATATATACTCTTTTTCTCTTAATTAATATCATATTATAGATATATTCAAGAGTTTTGATGCATATATTGAGAATACATAGGCAAAAAAGGATAAAGAGTCTTGAAAAGTTTTGGTTGTGGATTAATTCTTTCCATCACAAAAATTCCATGTATTATATTTCCTTGTGAAAATATTGAAAATTTCAACTATCATTTTGATATCTCTTTTTGAGAAAGAGCCACTTGTAATTTACATGTACCCTTTTGACAAGTTGAAAGTTGTAAAAAGAAAACTTGTAAATTACACTTTCCTTTTTGATAAGTCTGAGTTGCTTAAATTGTAAAAGCACAAATTATAAAATGCATTTCCAATTTTTTCAAAATTATGTGTCTTGAAATTTTTAGAAGTCCCAATTAAAAATTACAAGTTAGGGTTTTTAAAAAATAGCCTCAAGCCATCTAAATCTATCTATTATTCTAAATTTGAGTTTCACTTTGTTGGCTCATTACATCAAGAAACTATAGTAGCTAAACTAAAGAAGACAAAGGCATTAAATGAAGATTATAAAGTTTCCCCCATGCCTCCAGTAGTTAAATGGAATGACCAATACTTTCTTGTTTCTTTCCAACCATTCAAATTTCCAAATATGTCATTGTAGCTTAAGATCACACCCCCTTTTGCATGAAGTTTCTAAATTTTCATGCTCTTCAACTAGGCATGGATTTATTTTTTAACTACATCTCTTCCATGTGTTTTTTTGTTATAAATATGGGTATTATGGTGTATCCGATTTATCTTTTTGTTTCTAAAGAGATTATTCTATATTTTGAATAACTTATCTACATGTTGTAACTTGGAGAATGAGAATATATTGAATATTTGCCTTTCATGTCTATGTAATCTTTGTGTATACAAGGTTATTTAAATATTTTTGGATGTTTTTATTCTTATTTTATTCAAAAAAATTCATTTTTGGTATTATTTTCCCCTTTTTAAATATTTTTTGATTATAATAAATAAATAATCTTGTCCCTTGTATGAGAAAATACCCAATATTACCTTTAATTTCACATTTGCATGAGTTTGTGATCCAATAATCTCAATATATTTATTTTTATACTATGTTAATTAAAATCAAGCATTAAAATATACTATAAATATTTGATTCAATCATCATTTCTAATTTTTCAATTTCTTTTTCCAAAACTCTTTTCTCATAATCAAAACCCTAGTTTAGAAGTAAGATCATTAAGAAACAAAATTTCCATGTGAGCTAGTAATTTATCAGTTTCACTAAATTTAGTGAAAGTAACCTATCCTTATCTAGAGGTTTAAATAAATTCATCAAGGTCCTATATATTATAGGTGATCTCATTGTATCACTATATTTCAACACAACAAGCTACAAAATCAAGATGGGTACAAAATCTATGTGATAATAGTTTTAGCATGCTAGATGGGACCTAAAAATTATTACTAAAGAGATTAGAGATATTCTCATCAAGAATTATATGATCCTTACACACATTTCAAAATCACCTTGTGACTCTATTGGCTTATAGATTAAGGAATTCAAGGTTTAAGCATGACAAAGAAGTAAATAAGATCATCTACTAAAGGTAAGAAAGATAATCCTTTGGAATTGTCATTTACATATAAGAAGATGTCAAGATTAATCATTCCTTACACTAGAGTATATCCTAAAAATTTATTTACATCTCCTTCAAATATCCCCAATAGTTTCATACCTCCCATTATGGCTATGATAAATCACAATTGCATAGCTTTCAATGGATGCATCCCACTCTAGTTGGCATAATATGATGATATACCTACCTTAGATTTAAAAATCCTTTTGTATTTTCATTTAAAAACTTCTACCAATCTTATGTAACATGTATAAGACACTGATAATCTTTACTCAATACATAATATCGTATAAGATAATGTTGTAATTAGACTCTTAGTCTCCTCTTTTAAGGGTAAATCCTTACAATGGTATAGAGGTATGCCCCATAATTCCATCCATGTTTGAGATGATTTAAGAACTACACTATGCACATTATTTGAAGATAAGAGTGACCACCTCTCCCTAGTTAAATAATTAACTATTATTAATTAGGCTCCTCATGATTTTATGACTAATTTCAATTTTTGCTTTCAAAAGACATGGAATAGAATTATAGTATTGTTGAAGGTAACCCCAAATAATTATTTATTATATTACTTAAGATCTTTTAATAGTGATATAGCTGTTATGGTTTAGTTAATGGGTGGCACCACACTTCCCATGTCTATGTAATTGAAATAAGGGCATAAAATTACCTAATTCAAGTGATAAAAATTTACCTAAGGCCATAAATGCCTCTTTTCCTAGAAATACCTCCTACACAACCTAAAATTTCTCAAATTCATATAACAAACAAAACACCAAATTTAAATTTTGCTCCTACTAATGATTTATATCAGATTAAGTAACTACTTAAGAGTTTTAAAAATGAGTTAGTAGTAATGAAAAGGTAGTAATCCTAGAACTATAGGCCTTATCAACAAGCTAACCAAGTATACCAACCCAACAATAATCCATATCAAGGTAATTCATAGCCACAAGGTCAAAATATGCAATTAAAATATCCAAACATTTATGTTATAACTACACCAGGTAATTTCAAAGTTATTTTACCTATTCAAAACAACCTAAGTTAGGAGTATGAAAGGTATTATCCTTACTCTCAACCACATTATTAGAATACTTATTTGAATTATGTCATCAGTCAAGCCTTAATGATACAAGGAATATCAAAAATTCAATATCAATAAGAGGAAACCACTACTCAGTAGAAAGACACACAAGAACCTACTTAGAATGAGGCTACTCTTCTAAACTGGCAAGAAGAGGACTTTTGTGGTGTAAATTAGGAGAAATAATTATTTAATGGTGTGGAAGCAAATACACATTCCAAAAAAAAGGTAATAGATAGTGAAAAAACCCCAAGGTAGAGAAAGATACAACTTCCAAAGTTGTGCAAGAACCTACAAAGGGAAACATAGTACAAAGTCCATCCTTTGTGTCCATAGGCTAGTCAAAATTAAAAGAGTTGACCCCAAATCTGGTAAAATAAGACATAGCTCTTTCAAAGGCACTAATAAATCTTAGTAACATTCCTTTTAGTATTTTTTAATAGATGGAGAAGACTAATTTGAATGTCATTATGTGGGAAGCACTATCCATTCTATCACAAAGAGATTTGATATAGGAAGCTTTGAAAAACTTCTAGATAATGAACAAAGTTCACTCAAAGGACCTAACGCTACAATTAATTTTTTTCAACCACAAACTAACACTTAAGTGATCAAAAATGGTAAGCCTCCCCCTTTATATCTTTAACTCATGGTAGGGAAACATCTCATTCATAATTTCATGGTAGATTTAGGTACTAGTAGTGTTTTTATGCCTAAATAAAAAATAGTTGATGCCCTTAGTATTAAGTATACACCTATCTCAAAATGTGTGGTTCAATTAGATAGGATTGTCATTCAAATAGTAGGGATAATAAAAGGTTTAAACCTCACTATCCACATATGTCCAAGATTTTCAATTTCCAAATATATCTCAGTTATTGACCCCCCCTTATTTTTTCATTTGTCTTTCACTAGACTTTACTATAAAAATGGGAGGATATCTATCTATATACTGGTATCACATATTACGTAGGAGAAGATATGGAAAAAGAGTAAAAATAAGAGCTAAGCCAATAACTAAATACCATATTGAGTCATACACTCCTATCCCTATGGATATTAACTACACATTATAGGACCAAGAAGAGAAGATTGATCATGAAGTTACAATATTTGTAGAAGATATTCTAGACACACATCTGGATGAATGGGTATCATCTCTCTAATTTGATCCTTATGATTATGTATCAAATATTTGGTTGGGTACATATTACATTCATGAAAGTGATGAAATCATATCAAATTTTGTAAAACCAACTAAATATATTCAAGGAATATTGAAACTATTATTCAATGGTTTGAGAAGCAAAAATGATGCAAGTGTAAGTATTGTCTTGATCTCTCCATAAAAGGAAAGTTATTTCTATTGTTTCAAACTTTAGTTTAGCTACATGAATAATGTATCTAAATATAAATCTTTGATTTGAGGTCTAAATTTGACCAAGGAAAGAGGGATATAGTTACAACAAATATTTGGTGATAGTGAGTTGATTGTGCACCAAGTAAGATCCATAAGCATAACCAAGAATACTTTACTAAGATCTTACAAACATAGGGTTTGGGACCTGTTAGATGATTTTATAACTTTAAAAATTCAAGAGGTACCAAGATCATAGAACAAATATTTTGATCATATGGTCTTGATAGGATCCCAATATAACCTACTTGAAGAAATAAAGAAGAAAAATAGCCAACATGTAAAGTTGATAGTTAGGTCATATGTTCTTGATAATGTAACCAACTAGAAAGTCTTCGATAGTGATTGATAAATTATCATATTTTTAGAGAAGAGTTGAATTATCTAATATAAATTAGTTTAGACTCCAAGATCAATATGGAGATCAAATCATTTAGTTTAAGATGAAAAAATTGCCCATATGCCTTATTATTTTGGAGAGTATGTTTAATTTAGATGATCAGTTGAAAGGAAAAAATAAGAACAATATGATAAATGAATAAGACTATGAGCCAATAGTAATTTTAGAGGACAAAATAATGAATATTTTAAAGGTATGTAATGATTCTAAAAAACAATATTTTATTGTTTTGTGTCAATAATTTGATGATAAATTTGCTTGAAGTTATCAATATCTAAAGGGTTCAACCCTAGCTTATCCCAACATACAATAGATCTTGACCCAAATATGAATCTTGTTAGGTAGAAACATAGACCAATCAATCCAAAAATAGAACCCTTGATGAAGAGTGAACTATCAAATTGATAGAGGATAATATCATTTTCCCTATCAAACACTCATCCTGGCTTGCTAACATGGTCTGTATAAGGAAAAATAATGGTTAAATTAGGCTTTGTGTAGATTTTAAGGGCCTAAAAAAATCATCTCTAAAGGATCATTATCCCCTTCCACCCATGGATAAAATTATTCAAAATGTATCAGGATCTGAAATGTTTTCTCTTTTAGATGGTTATTCTAGATATAACCAAATCCTGTTGTAAGAATCAAACTAGTCCAAGACTACCTTCACTACAAAATGGGTATGTATGCATATAAAAAGATGACATTTGGTCTAAATAATGATGTTAAAATTTTTTATAGATCCATGGATATGTATTTTAGAGGTTTGATAAATGAGATGATCCTCGTATACCTAGATGATATCATTGTTTATTCAAAACATGTTGATTCACACTTAGATCACCTTAGGAAAATATTTGAAAGGTATAGAGAATTTGGAGTATCCCTCAATCCAAAATAGTGTATTTTCATAGTTCATGAAGGTAAATTACTAAGGAAAATTATTTCAAAGGAGGGTCTTGTAACAGACCTAGAGAGAATAAGTGTTTTAACTGCATTAGCACTTCCAAGCCATAAAAAGGGATTACAAAATTTCTTTAAAAAATTGAACTTCATAGGAAGATTTGTTCTAAATTTTGCCTCTATTGCCAAACCCCTTACTACAATGATTAATTAGGGTATCATTTTTAATTATACACAAGAAGAAAAAGATAAATTTGAATCTATCAAATAGGTTATTTCTCAGGCTCATACCCTGCTCAATCCCTACTATGAGAAAGATTTAATTATTTATGCTTTTGGAGGGGAACACAACATCTTAGCTATTCTAACCCAATAGAATAAAGAACAATTAGAATAAATAATATCCTTTTTCAGTCAATCCTTGAAGGATTATGAAGAAAAGTATAATTTTGTGGAGAAGTAAGTGTTGATACCTAAAAATCTCACTTCAAGTTAAATAACCTTTATGGGAAGCTTTATAGGTGTGGGACTGAATTATGGTCTGTAAATCAACTTCTAGGATTTTAGAAGCTGACTCTTCAATTTGATCTTGGGGAATGAAAAAGGGAAGGAAGGAAACACAAAAAATATTAAAATAGAACTAACTAAGATGTGCCAAGATCTTTAAAACATTAACATATGATTACATGAAATATCTTGAATTCTTCAACAGTACAGACTATTACAAGAGCATAAAACATGAATTAAAGTCTATAATGTAGATAAAATCAATAATATATGAGCACAGAAAGTAAATAACAAACATAAATAATTATTCACTTAGATTAACATAGAACACCAAATCCTCTTCATAGTTAGGTAGAGAATATAATACAAAAGGACTCAAAGGGAATAATACAAATCATTCAATACTACCTACAAGGGGCACTTGTTAAGGTTGTAGAATGAAAATTTTTAGTTACTGATACCTCTATTTTAAAACTATTATAAAAATATAATCTACAAAATAATAAATAGAAAATAATTGATAACCTCCTTCCAAAAAGGATGAGCCTAGAATATATAGGTGAAGTAGCTTCTTACAAGAGTTAAAACTAGAAAACCCTGGCACTCATGCCAATGATGATGATGTTACAACTAGATGAAGGAATCGGGCTCATGAGTGTAGTTAACCTCTAGATCCTAGATATGGTGTAACTAAATTATCTTGTTATGTTCATGATTCTTAGGAAGAATATAGTGATTCCATGTGTTCATATCTAGATTCACTTCTATTCTGTTGCATGGTGGGTCCCTTTTCATCTCTTCATTGGCCAATGGCACTACTTAAAGGTTTGATAGATTAAAAATTATGTTGAATGAGCATCAAAAGGACAAATGTTGAGCATACACTTTTTCAAGGGAAGTTGGGCATGTCATTTCAAAAATAAGTACAATAAATCCACATGGAGATCTTGTGGTCTCCTTTACAACTGCCACTGGGTCTTAACCCATTATTTTTTTAGCTAATGGTACTACTTAGATTTATAACTAAAATGGAACCAAATTTGAATAACATTGGGTTACCACCATCAAGCTGGTGTTACAAGAGAGTGTACTAATAGCCTCTTTGTGCCAAACAAGCACCTGGCTACCATGTGGAGGAAGTGAAAGGAAGTTGATACCTAGGTGGAAAATTCAAAAGGGACCCTAGGAAAGGATGGTTGAAGGTAGAAGTGCCACATTCATCAAGTGAGTCTAGGACCAAATTCTATTTATATAGGGATATGATATACTAATATATATGGGTTGATGGAGATGTTGACATGTGGCACACATCCTCATTAGTTAGTCATATGGGTCCAATATATTAGGATAATGGAGTAACTTATGGAATTAGTGTACTGGGTAATGGTTGACCTACATTGGGATTAGGAGGTTACCCATCCATTATTAGTTAGATAGAGGTATATCTAAAGGAGATGATTATTATTTTAAATAAATAAAGTAAGAATTGAGTCTTATATTGTAAGAATATATTAGAGGAGACATTATGGAGCTATTCCTTTCTAAAGGAGTATTGTATGGTGTTTCCCTACCTTAAGGGTATTCTATTTCTGCATATATTGAATATTTGGACATCTTGGTACACTAATATCTATTGTGTTGTGTTGATATACACTATATTTTACATATTTTATAGTTACTATAAGTGTGAATCATACCAAGTGGTATCCAAGCTTCAATTTGGGTAATTTGTGTGGAGTAAAACCCTAGTTTTTTAGAATCATCAATATATTTCAATCCATTGTGATTTTTTTCACAATTGTTTTATTGGTTATGAATAATATTTTAAGGAAGTCTTACTAAATAAATATAGACTTTATTATCATTTTTGAGGGAGTTATTCATTTTTTAAGGTTTTTACTCATTTAATCATATCTTCCAAACTATAAGGACTTATTCTATAATTTTTTTATTGATGATGTATCATAATAAAAAAAATTATATATATATTTTTAATATACTTGGAGTGATTTATTATGATTTTATGTTTTTAAATATATTCACTCTATAGGCCAAAAATTTTAGTATTTTTTCATAAAATTTCTATTGAAGTTCCAATATCATAATAAAAATATATATTAAAAATTTGGGATTTTTTTTAACCAATTTATAATGATTTATTGACATTTTAGGGTATTTAATTTACCTTAGGTTTTTTTGTGGATCATGAAGTTACAAGTATTTTCAAGGGAGGATGATATTGATCCTAGAGAATGGTGAATTATTTTTAAGGAGAATAATAATATTTTTTTTTTATAAACATGTTTGTCTATTTCTTTGTCTAGGACTACACAACATTGGTTTAATCAGTTGATCTTCATATAGAGGTATTCTTCATGGGAAGAAATGGAACAGATCTTCATAGATCCATGGGACATAAACTAAAATGAGGATGAAGAAGAGGATGCAAATAATGATGGTAATGAAGAAGAGAATGAAGATGATGAATAAGAAAAATTAGTGGAATAAAATAATGATAGTGAGGAAGAACATTCAAGTGATATGAAAAATAATTAGATGATAAGGGTTCAAATAATTTAGCTCCAAAGAAATATGAGTCAATTTTTAAACTTCATGGAAGCATTCAAAATAAGAAGGTTGTCATGTCCATAAACCCTACCAATAAATATAATTAAATCAACATAAATTTGGCCAAGCATCTACAAGTTCAAGAAAGAATATCAAGGATGTTTAAGTAGATGGTAAGAATATTCCAATGTTTGAAGATTTGAAGCTCATTATGGAAAAATATGTTTTGCATTCATATTTTTATTCTTTGGATGTGGATTATGTGGATATGGTTCTTAGATATCCAGGGTTAGAGACTTTGGGAATAATCAATCTTAATGTTCAGAATAAGTTCCTAAAGTTTAGGTATAGGAAAAATAAGATCATTCTATAGGATTTCATAGTTGGAAAGGCACCAATAATAGTCAAGGTAGATCATGAGGATGTGATTAAAATAGGTGATGAAGAGAATGTGAATGATTCATATGAAGACATAGATGAAAAAATAATAAAATCAAAGAAAAACATTTCATGTACTTAAGAGACAAAGGAACCACCAAAGCAAAAGGTCGAAAAGGTAGAAGAAAAGGTTGATAAGGTCAAAGTATCATAAAAATTTGAGGTTTATAGACACCCACATCATTATGAGATGAAAAATTCATGGAGCCATGTGAGGGAGTGTCAATATAACAAGCACTTTGACTATATAAGAAATTAGAGTTCCAATAACTATGTCTATGAATGGAAGCTAAAGAATACCTACTATGGTCATGGATGGAATCAGAGTAGCATAGTAGAATATGGTAAATGGAATCACAAGAGGAATAATTATTCATGGACATCAAAGAAGTATAGTTATGATCATGAATGGAATCAGAGGAGTAGAATGTAATTTTGAAACAAGATTAGAGAGCTATCACCTAAAAAGATCACATATGGATGGCTAGAATATCAATATTGGAGATAAGTGTGCAATGATTTTAAGCACACTCATTATTTGGTTTCTTCCTATGTTTCAAGGACAAAACATGTCAAGGAGGGAATTAATGCTTTACATCTAGGGATATGATATATTGATGTATATGGGTTGATGGATATACCAATATGTGGCACACATCCCCTTTAGTTAGTTATATGGATCTAATATATTAAGATAATGAAACAACTTGTGGAATTAGTGTATTGGGTAATGGTCAGCCTACATTGGGATTATGAGGTTACCCATCCATTATTATTTAGATAAAGCTATATAAAGGAGATGATTATCATTGTAAAGAAAGAAAGTAAGCATTGAGTCTTCTATTATAAGAGGATATTGGAGGTTGTCTCCTCAAAGAGATAGTATGGAGTTATTCCTTCCTAAAGGAGTATTTTATGGTGTTTCCCTACCTTAAAGGTATTCTATTTCTACATATATTGAATACTTGGACATCTTGGTCCACTAATATCTATTATGTTATGTTGATCTATATTATATTCTACATATTTTGCAATTATTATAAGTGTGGATCATACCACTAAATGTGAAATTCTCTAAAATAAGAAAAGGTGGATCTCAATCCATAGTTCCTGATGACTCATAGAGGTGTCTGCCTGAAGAAGAGAGAACCCAAAAATTATGATATGTTAACTAGTTGAGGAAAAATTTGCAAAACAAGAGGAAGTTATATGAACTTACAACTTTTAAAGAGCCACCTACAAAGGTTCCCACTCTTCCTCCTTGGGTTGGGCCTTCTTATTAAGAGCCTCAAAATATATATCTAGATAAATAATCTCCTTAAAGGAGATGTTCCCTAGACCTTGAAATTCTACTAGTATTTAAAACTCTAGTTGGGTGAGTGGATATAATATCTTCTCCACTTTGGAGATATCAACTGATTGATCAAGATCCATAAACATAGTCTGATCATTCTATTTCTACTCTAATAGCTCTTTGATTTGGTCCTTTGGCAGTATGATGTTGTCCACCCAAAATGGGGATGGGAGACCCAATTGGAATAGTTATTCAATGTACCCCCACCTATCTTGGACCACTTTCTCTAAGGCATTTCAAAATGTCTTATACTTAGTAGCTACCTTGTTATATCACAAAAACTCATTGAAATTCACCACTACTTGTCCTTAGTTAGTCACCTTCACTACTTGTAGTGTCTTATTTGAAGTGCTATAAAATTTTTAGATGAGAAGCTATGAATCTTGGACCTTGGGGGACACGAAGGTAATCACTTACTTTGGAGCTTAGATTCGATGAGTCTATGATGAAACTAATTTTTAGCTTCAAGTTTGTAGCCATACTCTTGACCCTCCCCTAATAAGATATGTACAACTATTAAACCATTGGGAGGATATTTTTAGTCTTGGGGTGGGTGGTAAGGTCATTATTCAACTATGTAATTTATTGGTCTTTGACCAAGGAATCCTATTGTACCTACTATTGTAGTTGTATATATTCTTGATTATAATATAAGATATTTTGATTGGTCCATGTAAGTTCTTCTTTCTTATTGTATAGCTTAGCTTTTATGTCTACTCATAATTTATCTTTCACTTGGAAGCTCTCATTAGAGATACAGATCTAAGGGTTGGACCTCAATTTTTTGAGATTTACTTCTTTTTCTTTTGCCTCAATGTTGAGGTGATCAACTATAGCCTTCACCTTGGTAAGTTTTAGCTTGGTATTCTCTAGTCGTTAGCTCATTTTAATGTAGTTTGTGGTTACAGACTTCCATATTTCCTCCATCAATTCAACCTTATTATTGAGTCTATCCTATTTAAGATTTATGCCAATAGCCTATTTCATGTAGTCCCTCAACTGCATTTATTCTTGTGGCTTGACTACATGAGGTGTAATATGAATAATTATGAGATATTTCTATGCTAGGTCAAATAATGACTACATGGGAGGCTCTACCATGGCCTTGGCATATTTCCATTTCCTCTTCTGAACTTGGGGCTCTTGGACCCTTTTCACCATGTTCATCTATTGAGGGTACTACTCTAGTAAGTTAATGTTTTCCCATATAAATGGGAGACTTTGAAGCATCTCAAATGGAATGGTAACTTACTACTATGAAGTAGTGAATGTTATTCCTCTAGAGGTGATTAGATGATATGTAAGGGTGGAAGGATAGAAATGTGAGAGCCCATAGAGTGAGGTGGAGGGTGATTATGCCGTTAGGGAAGATGATGTAGGTGATGAGGACAAAAGAGTAAGGAAAGGCATAAGGGAAGTGATCAAGATCATAAAATAAAGTAGTGTGATCTTAGTGGTATTTTGAGTGGATAAAGAAGAGATCAGTTCTAGGGAAGTGATTAGTTGGGTAGTAGAGAGTACCACAACACTAGGTGAGACTACAGAGGGAGATGAGTGAGTAAAAAGGAAGAGGAGATGGAAAGAAGGGGTTGTGAAAAGTGTGCCTTCTTTTGAGGTGGTGCTGGTAGAGGGTTAGATACCAGTACCTCAAGCCATTTGGGTTGAGGTGACCCAACTATGAGATACCTTGAAGAGGCCTATTACCATTATCGGATAGTGGGAATGGGTACAAAGGAGGTAGTCAAGTTGATGGATTTGGGACCTCCACAACTTCTACTTCTTTTTTCAAAGGCATGTCCCTAATCTCTTCTCTAGTGGTATCTTCTTCTTCTTCTTCTTCTTCTTCTTCTTATTCCTCTTCCTTATTAGAGAATCCTCCTTATACTAAGTCCTCTTTCAAATGATGTTCATCCCAAATATTTTCAAAAGTTTCATCCATTTCCTCATCCTCAAAATTGGAGTATGTTTTTTTGATCTCTTTCCTATATTTTGAATAGGAGTCTATTTTTTCTTGGCTCCAATATCTTCTAGTGAGTTGTGCTCTTAGTCCCTTTGTTAATTTTTTAGAGGGGTTGAATATTTGGAACACATCATAGAAAGACTCCCATAGCTTATGAGTGTTTACTAATATTTGGGATAGATCTATGAAATATTTGAGGTCATCTTCTATGGGTGACCTCCACTAATCAAATTATAATTAGGGCTAGTGATTGGGTGGGTTTGTGGTCCTTAAGGAGGTTACATAACCATTTCAATAATAGTTACATCTATCATCGATTAGATCAAGGCTTAAATCGATAATTTTGGATGTGAGTATGTGATCTTACTACCTCTTCACCAACATGATGACTCCTCTTATGAAGGGGATATCATAAAGGCCCTTTTTCTTATGGTCTAAACCATATAATGTGTCAACTACATTGAGCTAATGAGCTAAATCTATGGCTAGGGTTCTATCTATGAGTAAGCATGGGACTTGAAAGAGCTCACTTATGAATCCATGTGCCTAAATTAAGGCAAAATGGCTCTTAAAAAACTAGTTAATTGGAACCTTATTTTTAGTAAGACATGACTAATGTGAGTCTATTATCCTAAATGTAATGGCCTCTCAGTTGAGGTCGATGAGGAGTGAAGACAAAAATTTCTCCAAAAACTCATAGTAGTCTTATGTGATTGATAAGATGTGGGTCTATACCATGACTAGGGTCACTATGTTAGGGAAAATTCCCATCTTGGAGGAGATGAGATTGAGGTAAGCAAAGAATAACTATGAGTGATGGAATAAAATGAGATGTAAGATAAAAGAGGAATACTAAAAGGTACCCAATATTGAAAATTTCACCAGCTCATTTTTCATGGTAGTGGTAATAGCATGCATAAAATCCATCTTATGTACCTCCCCCTTGTTCATCATAGTCAGGAAGAAGATTGACACTAACTAAAAAATAGTGACATTTGTGTCTGAGTCCATCCCAAAGATGAAAGACAACATAGAAATGGCATCCTTTAGGTACTTCATAGGGAATTTTTCTAGGGGGATGGGTAGAGGAGGCACTTCTGTATAGCTACTTTAAAGAAAAAAGTTGAGGAAGTGCACTTTTTTACAGATTTGGGTGTCTCAAATATCCTAAAGGCTCTCTAATCTATATATTTTATCCTTAGGGTCACTTGGGATATATAAATCTCCCTTATGGTGTCTACACTGATTTTCACCCTCAAGTAGGTGTTTCCCATAATTATGCTACTATTAACATCATACTTCTCTATGTAGAGGGTGACAATTTATAGGTAAGGGTGAACATAGGGAACTTAGAACTAGGCTAGCATGTAGTTCCACATTTTGTATCTAAATGATTCATAATCATTCCTCTAGATCTTCTTAATCATTTAGACATGAGCACCCTCTCTCAAACTCTTGGGATTCTTGGCTAGCCTAGGATCAAATATATCATTAATGAAATTAGTGACCAATGCTCAGTCTCTATAGTGCCCTTTGGATATTTTATTGACATTCAACACTTTTTCCTTTGTCTCAATAGGGGTAGAAGTGTAGGATTTGATCATCACATATTGAGGGGGAACATTTCCTTAACTACTTGACCCATGGGTTCTATATTTTCTTGGATGTTTCTTATCTCCTAAAAAAGATGCAGAAGTCTCCATCTCGACAATTATTCTTCAAAATCACTCTATGCCACAAATAAGATATTGGGTTAACAAATTCTACTCACAAGGTATCACAATTCTTGGCTCAGCTCTCTCTACTCTTTATACTTTGATTAATTTTTCAATGCTCTTAAAAAATCTTAATGCATTTAAGTGTTTGGCTAGATGAGGAGAGAGGTATGTATACACCTATGCTCTTAGACATGATAATCATGGAATATTTTGAATTTGATGTGCTCCATAAATTTGAAGGGTGGCACACATGCTCAAGGATTAAATCATAAGAGATTTATAGTGATCCTTATGGGGGATTATATAATATGGAGTGTCTAACATTAATGGAAAGAGAGGTGAGTAGATAACCATCTTTCAAACGATGTTTTAAAATTTAGGAGGGATAGGGTGAGGACACATGGCAATGAGAGGAGCCACTTATGCCAATGAAACTTATTCAAAGGAAACAATGATAGAAAGGGAAACAAATAAGCAATATGGGAAACTAACTATGTATAAGGGGGAGGAATGTAAGCTAGCTAAAATACTTCAAGTCAATCTTGTTAGTAGGTATTTTTAATGTATTAAATTTTTCATATTCTAATTCAAAATCATATCCCTATCTGATTCTAATGATGTGGAAAACCCCTATCCATATAGAATTGAACTTCACATGTTGTCATGGATTTGTATCCCTTTGATCATACTTGACAACCAAATCCCCATGTTTGAATCTTAGGTCAAAAATTTTCTTATCAAAACACCACTTGAGTACTTCTTATCAAATTTTTTTTACATCACTTGCCTAATCTCTTATTTCTTTGAGGATAAGTAGCTCTATGAGCCTAACCTCCATCAATCCATTTTATACAATCTCAATAGCTTTTAAAAGCTATACAATGGGAATTTATGATGACATAGTCATGAATACCTCCTTCCCATACACAATTTCATATGGGGAAGACTTTAGGATCTACTTGGGAGTGATGAAATCTACCTAAAGGTCATTTTTCATGTGTATATGCCACTCCCTTTACTAATCAATACCCATCCTTTTGATTATCCTCATAAGGTTCTTGTTTGTTTACTCCACTAATCCATTCCCTTATACATAGTAATTGGATGAAGTTTTTAAGAAGACATAATTTCAGAGAGTGAACTAAAAAATATTAGACCCAAGGAAGGATTTTGAATTGTTAGAGATGATCATATTGGGTGGGATAAAACTTGTTTTGAGCTCCTCTAAGGATCTGAGGATTAGATTCTAAGTCTCCTCCCTTAGAGGGATTGGTTTGGTCTACCTAGTAAAGTAGTCAGTGAACATAAGCATCCACTTGTGATTAGCACTAGAGATGGAATTGATCATTTTGATGAAATATAAACCCCATTATGTGAAGGGTTCATCAATCACAATTGGGTTCAGAGCCATGGTTGATTTTTTCCTCTTCTCTATAAAGAACTAACATTTCTAGAATTTTTTGAGAACCTGATGGTAGTCTATAAACATGGTCACCTAGTAGTATCACATGCACATAATCTTGGTTTTAGTGGTTTTTATTAAGAAGTGGCCACTTGGGCATGAAAAATGCATATCTTAGAGGATTTTATTGGCTTGGTATTTTTCAACACATCAAAGTAGATCCCCATAAAAGTTTCTTTTAAATAATACTCCTTATACTAGTGTGTAACTATCCCCTTATAGTCAGTCAGTGGAAATGCCTTTTATGTATGGGGAAACCATTAAGTTACTAATCAGTTTACATGTAACTGATCTTGTTGACAACTAAGGACTTGCCAATATCATATTGGTTTAATAAAACTACCTTTAGTGTGTCTTGTTCCTTCTATAGGACATCGGTACATTAGGCTAGGTAGTTATAGGTTCCTTTTCCTTTGATCACATTAGTTAGCATAGATTTGATATCATACTCTAGGATATTTGTCACCAATTAGCCCATTTCTCTATGATTTCTCCTTCTATTATGTATTTGTAGACACTAGAGTGTGTTACATACACCATTATTTTTCCCCCCACCATAAGGTGTCTAAACTTTTTGAGGCCCTTAATAATGGTGAAAGCCTATTTCTCTGTAAAGTTGTATTTGAATTCATACTTGTGCAATATTCCTGAGTATAATGTGATTAGGTACTCATTTTGTCCTTCCTCTTCCTTTTGAGTTAACATGGAAACTAGGCTATGTTTACTCCTATAAACATACTTTATGAAATCCTTAGAAAAGTCAAGGTTAACCAACATAGGCACAATGGATATCAAATCCTTGATTTTATCAAATTCTACTCTGTCTTTAAGTTTCCACTTGAAGGCCTAGTCCTTCTTCAGCATCAACATGATTGGCCTCACTAATCCTACAAAGTTAGCTATGAATATACTAACAAAGTTAATCTTCTTGAGGAAAGATTGAACCCCTTTCTTTTTCATTAGTAGAGCTAAGTATCAAATAGATTTTACTCTTTCTAGATCGATGGCAATCCCTTCTTTGTATACTACATATCCATGTATATTTCCTTACAAGACTCTGAAGACACATTTTTGGGGTTAAGAGACACCCTAAATTATTTTCACCTTTGGAAAACCTTCTCCAAATGATCAAAGTGATATTCCTTCTTACTTAAAAACATAGTGAGGTCTTCTAAATAGATTAGGACTATCCTATTGATTAGTCCCTTAAATTCCAAATCTATATCTAGTTAGAATGTATCCCTATCATTAGAAATGGTGAAAGGCATCTTTGCATATGTGAAGGTTCCTCACTTTGTGGTGAAATTGGTGTTTACCAAATTTGACTTTTATGTTAAATTTAGACCCCTATAGGTTAAAAACTTGGTTTTTTAGATTTTTATGGGTCAAATACTTTTTCATAGACTATATTATAATTCATTTGATGTTATATAATGTATTTTTATCCTTAGTCATTATCTAATAAGTTTATTTATCATTTTGGTTCATTTAGTGGGCTTTTAGGGGTCATAAATGCAAGTGGCATTGTTACCAAGGTGTCCAAGTTTCCTATTTTAATTTAAAATGTACAATAGGTCAGATTACCTATTAGGAATGTTAGTTCAATCATAATATTTTAGGTTATGTAATTGAAGATCAAGTAATAAATTGAAAAGGGTGAGTTTGGCACTTATACGGCCCATGGGGGAAGGTAACATGTGGGAGAAGGTCATGGAATAAATTTTCATTTTATTCAAAATCATATAAAATCTTGACATGATTTTGAAGTTCCATTTTTAATCCAAAACTATTTTGGTCCTTCTTTGCCTTTTTAGACATATGAAAGTGACCATCAGGTTTGTGCTTAGTATAGAAATTTGAAGAGGTTTCAAGGAAAATGATTTTTTAAGGTGATATGGAAATTAAATAAATTAATTTAAATAAAAATATTTTTATTATTGGTCAATTTTACTTTGTGAATCATCCTTTACAAGCTATCTATGTTTTTTTTCTCACTATTTCCTATACCCTATAGGTTTTTATCCATTTTGGACAAGTTCGTATGAACCAGTTGGTGATGTTGACTATAGAGGATTTTTTATACCTTTTCAGATGATCTAAATTATTATTTTCATGTTTCATGATGTTTTTATGGGCAATTTGTCTCATGTTACAGGAAGTTTTCACCATTATCAAATTTCAATTAATTCTTCCTTATTCTAGAATGTTAATTTTTTATAGAGGTTTCATGTGAATATAAGATGGTGTTACATATGTCTCAAGGCCATATTATCATCTCTTCCAATGTTTGGTTTCATCATATCATGATTTGGGTGGCTTTCAATCTTGTCATTCATCTCAGCCAACTCCTTACTTAATTTCATATTGAAGCACATATGTATAAGCTTGTTTATCTTGTTCATGGAGTTGTAATCATGGTATGTTATTTTTACAAGTCATAAATAGTTAAGGATATTTCATTTGGTTGTTAAATAATATATAATAGTAGTTACAATCTCATTCACCTCACTAACCATTCATTAAAGACCCTTGCATGCTTTGTTCCAAATGTTTGTAAGTGGTTCTCACATTGAAATGGATGTTTTAGAACTATTTTAAAGATTTCCTTAACATAAATAATGTATTTGAGGGGTTTTTAATGAGTTTTATTTTTCAAAGAGGCCTTTCATCCACTCTTTTTCTCTATTTTATGTTTAATGCCTACATTCAGCTGATACACACATTAGGTATCCCATGATGACATCATGAAATCCTTAGTAGTGATTTCATCCCTTTAAAGTATGAAGATTCCATTTGAAAGTATTGAGAGAGGCCTTAGACCATTAAAATAAAATGAAAATGCATAATTTTCACTTCATGACCACTACCTAAATTCAATCTACCTGCACTATATAATGACCACCTATAGGTGATACCACGTAGCCATGAAGGCACTTTTATGGAAAGATGAAACATGGTAAAAACTTATTAAATTTCATAGCATGTGAATTCATCATTAAAAACTTGTTTGAGTTTTAAAAAGGGTAAACTAATATGTAAGATATCTTGGAAGGAATAAGGACTAAGTTTAGGGAAGGTTTCCCCAAAAAGTGAAAACAAAGGTCTAGGGGTGTTTTGTAGGTATCCTATAACATGTTTTCAAATAGTTATAAATAATTTAAATAGATAAATTTGGTATCCTATAGCATGTAAAGTAAATATACCAAAGGTAAAGTCTATATATTTAGTGAAATTTATAAATTTAAGGACTCAAAGTTGCCTTAAAAAACACTAAAACTTTGTATTAACATCTACAGGTTTGGAGGTTTGACGAACTTTTAATAACCTAAGGCTGCAAAAAAATCATTCTCTCATGAATATAATGGTCCCATGGATTTATTTTTGTAAAAAATGTCATGAATACCATTATTATGATGTTTTATTATAGTTTTTTAGGTTTCGTGGACACCTACAGGTGTCCCTTCTCAAAGAAATGAGAACCTACAACTAAGTATGGAAATAGAGTTGTAATATTGATGTCTTAGTGGTTTTATATCCTATGAAAGGTAAATAAAAGTATTATAAAGTGTTAGGTGACTAATAGGATTTATTTAAGGTATTTAAACACCATCACCAAGATCAATTGAAGCTAATATGCACCTATAAGAGTAAAAAAAGCTAGGGGTTCACAATCATGATAGTGAAAACTCAATTTGTGAACTCAAAGTGCATATGAAGGGTGTAAATAGAGTTAAAATGATGAAATATAAAATTAAAACGTTCCTCAGATCCATAATAAACTCCATTAACTCTTGGAAATGGGAATCAAACCTACATATACCACTTAAGGCCCTATATGCACCAACAACTAAGTGTGTAGTCTTGGTGAGGGTAAGGAGATGACTATGTTGTGGAGGAGATAAAATGTTACAAAAAAATTGAACATGGTTAATGATTTATAAATAATATTTTTTCACATACTTTATGAACCTTTTAAATTTGACCACCCACTCTTCCTCCTAGTCAAAGGTAACCATCCATATAATTGCCCTAAGGGACTCTTTGCTCAATGGGTAAGAATAGGGAATATAAGGGAGAAGATCACTTTCTGATGACTGATAAGATTATTTATCATGAATTTTAGGCATATTACATGTTGATAAAACCTATGATCATTGGTTTTGTGCCTTGAGAGGTCATTCCTAGGTGAAAGGGAAAAATGCAAGAAAATAGTCCTTTTAGAGGTATTTTTTGGACAAATGGAGTTGGTTATGTGCCTAAATGGATGAATATAGATAAACCATTTGGTAAAAAATTTCATTAATACCTAATAAAAATCTTAAAATATTAATTATTACTTTATTAAGAGGCATATATCTCACTATTTTGTCTTAGAGGTTAGCTAGTCAAAAAAATTAGGGTTTGGCAAAACAAGAAAATGAAGCCAAGGAGGGTGATAAAGTTGATATAAATATTTTGGAACCTAAATAAAAATATATTGAGGTTTATTAAGGCTAAATATGTGTTATTAAGTAATAAATCAGGCTCAAACCTCTCAAATTGACCAAAATAATCTTGCATATAGTCCAACTAGACAAGCTTCAATTAGGCCTAGTGTGTGATTGAAAGGAAGAAATGAAAAGGAGTGTTGGGAAAGTTATGTGGTGACTTTGTGAGATTTATTTAGGTGTGAATAATAATGAGACACTAGACTATCCATGATATTTTATTCAAAATAGCCAAAACTAGTAGGGTGCATACTAAGCCCATTAGGCCTTAAAGGGACCTAGAGCTAATTAGGGGTCCAACCTCATTTCTAGCTTTTGGTGAGATATATATCTGATTGGAACATGTTTATGAGATGTATTTATATATTTTTTAGCTTTTTTTATGTATATAAACCTATAATAAATCTATTTTAGCTCAAAGATAGTTCAAGCATGTAGGAATTGTGATAACAAGCTTAATAGGCTAGTTTTGAATGCTCTTATCTCACTTGAGGATGTGTATGGAGGAAAAAGGATTTTTGAGATGTTAATAAGGGTCCTTAAAAACATTTTTATGATTTTTTTTGGCAATTCCAATGTTAGGGCTTTATGAACAAAGCTTAAGGGAAAAAACTACCTAAAACCCTTGCAAATGCTCAGTCAAGCCCTGATGAAGGAAATGAAGTTGGATAGCTACTATAATGACATATTTTGACCATGAAAGTGATTATAAATTGTAAATTAATCTCTTAGGATCCTCTAAACCCTTTTGATTTGTATAAAATTATATGGATAGGGTATAAAACAAGGTACTTTTGACTATTTTGTGTGTTTTCTAGGTTCTATAAGGAGTTTGAAGATGAAATAAAGTTTTGGAGAATCTTAGGAATTTTTATAATTAAATATTACCATTTAATTATTTTAAAAAATTATAAGTTTTCAACCAATATCTCTCATCGTAGCTAATCAAAATTAGTATAGTGAACATAATGGTGAGAAGGGTGAAAAATTGAAGTGTGAACCTTTTTAAGGTGTACTTGAGTAGTATAAGGACATGGAGAGTCTTTCAAAGTGTCATAAAATCATTCCCATGGATTTTAATGTAAAAATAAAGCTAATTTTGAGGCCAAGTGTAAGTGGTGACTAAAAGAGGCATTTTTTAGACTTTAGGCAGTGATGGCTTACTTCTAGGAGATTCCATACAAATAGGATTGAAACCAATGCATGGAGAGGAATGTTTGAAATCCTTCCATCTCATTCCAATCATGATAATTTTTAATATTCAGTTTTGGGGCATTTAAATAGGTTCAAATCATAAAGGCAATTTTCTTAGCCAAGACAAAGAGTTTCATGCCACTTTTCATAGGTTTCATGACTTGTATGGACACTTGGACTTCCTAACATTGCATGGTTCATTTCAAATCTCTATCTCATGCATATTTAACCTATTTTATCATATTTATATGTTTCAAAGTGACCTTTTTACTTCCTTTGTCTCACCTCTCTCCCAAATGCTATAAATAGTGACATTTTTGGCTCTTTTGAGTAGCCTCCATTGGTTAATTATTTAAACCCTATCCAATTTTGTATTTTAATGACTATTGAAGCAATAAAAAAATTATTTTTCCTACTTACATGATATAAAATTTAGTTTTGTTGCAATCTTATTGGTTTTGTCTAGCAGAAGATGTTCTTTTCTAGCATGTTAACCTTGATTGTTCACCAAGTGTGTAGAAGAGTAATTGTTACAGGTATTTGTTAGTGTTATATTTTAGTGTATAGGTATTTTATAAGTTGTATATGATTAAATTATCTAAATGATCATTAATCATCCCTCCTAAACATCAATATACCTCTTGAACCTAGCATATGAAACATTAATGTAACAATCTATCTTATGTTATGAGTTTTATGTGAAAGAAGCTTTGATTTTATCTAGGTGGTATAAATTTAATTTAATATGAGGATATTCAATATTTTTGAATCACATTTTATATTTATAATTTTGTCTTCTTAACCCTTTTCATGAAAATTTGATAAGTGAAAGAGTGTTTCAAAGAGTACATCAAGGGAACTAGCCCTTCTAGAGATTCATCTCACCAATTTTATCACCCATAAAAATTAAGATATTTCCATTTTTACACATGTATGAGGATGTATAAGACATCTCCTCAAGGGGTGTAAATCCAAGTGATAATAGTTTTTGGCATGCCTAGTGGGACTGTAAGTCCTAAAAGATTGTCCAAGATTGATACTGGTATTGGCATATTTTTACTCACAAGAACATCTAAATCTAGTACCTAGAGACTCTAATAAGTTTTCATCTCTTTGGTTGATTATCAATCCATGATTTCCATGCCAAAAATGAACACTAGGGTCTACTGCTAAAGGTATTCCCTTTGAGTTTATGTAATTTCCTTTGTATCATATCAAAAGTTTCATATTTTCGAATACTAATCCTTATTCAAGGGAGTTGATATTTAATAAGTCCAATTTATAATTAGTTCAACACTTAATACATATATCCTACATTCAAATATGGCTAGAAACCAAACTTTTATAGCATTCATCAAATCATCTCCTTTGAATCGTGCCCAATATGACTAAATTCCTAGACTAGCCCTTAAGATTGTTCCATATTTTAGTGGAGAAGGTCCTACTACTCCCATTGAACACATAAAACATATTAAAAAAAATCTAGAATATCCATAATATCACTAAAGATAATGTAGCCATCAAGTTGTTGGTATTGTATTTCAAATGGAAAGCTTTAGATTGGTATGGGATTCTTCCTCATAATTCTATTACTACATGAGATGAACTAAGAGATATATTATTTAAGAGGTTTTAAAACAAGAGTGATTATCTATCACTAGATAATAAATTGAACACTATTAATAGGGATCCAAAAGAGTTCATGCAAGATTTTAACTCTAGATTTCAACAAAATGGGATAGGATACCAGTCCTTGTGAGACCTATTCCAAATTGTGCCTTCTTGTATTACCTAAAAGCATTGAATAGTGATATAACCATGTTGATGTAATACATGGGTATGAATACATCACATGGTGCTGATGAGAAAACTAAAATTTTTGAGAATTATCTTGTTTGAGTAGGGAATACTACTTCTAGATCACCAATGCCATTATTCCCTGATTTATAGCCTCCTAGTCAAGTTGTATTACCTACCTTGGCTCTTTTGTCTAATAGTCAATAAAAGTCTACCCTTTCCCATAATAATGGGATTAATGAATTAAATACTTTTATTTAAAGTTTTACTAAATAATTATTTTCTCGTAAAAGGAAAAATATCAAAATTATAAGCCTTACCAATCTTACAATCAGTTTGGACAAGCAAGTAGGCCTCCTTTTCAAGGTAACGCTCAAGGATAAGGGGAAATCACTCAATATGGACCATATAAAGGTTAAAATACTAATGGCTCATCATATTATAAATATATTTTTCCCACTCAAAACAACTTTGTTTAATAATAACCATGATATCCTTCCTATGACCAAAATCAAGGCCAAGTTGCATATGCCAATGAAATGCCTAATCAAGTCATGACAATGCAAGGTAGTCAAGCACCTCAAGTTTCCAATATTGAGGTCCTAATGAAAAATATAATGGAAAATGGATAGAAAAAATCTGATTCCACTCTTATAAATCATTTGAAGGGAGAATCTTGTGCCATTAATCATTTGGGAAATTCAAGTAATATGAATGCTAGTGTATCCTTTAACACTAGATCTAAGAAGAGGGCTATTACAGAGACACAAGGGGAAAATAAAGGAATTATTTTGAATATTAAATAACCTAAAATATTATTTGGGTATAAATCATCTCCTAAGGTGTAGGATAATATAAAATCTCAAAGTTTAAAACCAGCTCCTACACATCCATCTTCACAAGCTACACCACAAGGTACTAGCGCTCCCAAAGAGCCTTTCAAGATGAACAATAATTATATCAATTTTTTGGATAAAATAAATAAGTTACACATGAATATTTAAATTTGGGATTAATTAAAAATATTGTGACAAAAATATATTCTCTAAAAAAAATTGGTTGAACTAGGTAAACAAGTTAGATCAACCAGGACTGAAAATGTTATTTTGGTGAATGGAACTCATTTGATGCACAAGTGAATAAAAATAATAAGAATAATATTTTTTATCTCTATTTTATCATTTGTGATTTATTATTTCATAATTTTATCATATACAGTGGTGCTAGTACTTCAATCATGCCCAAGTCAATATTAGATAAACTAGGCCTCAAGTATGAACCAATGGCTAGAGTTCTACAATTGGATGGGTCACCTATAAAGATTTTATGAGTAGTCAAGGATTTTAATTTGATTTTAAATGATTTTACTAATTTTTACATCCCTCATGATGTGTTTTTTTCATATTTACCTCCATAATTATCTATTTATTTGTTAATAGATTTTATAGCCAAGATAGGTGGATACTTGGTAGCCAATTGGTCATATATGGTTTGTAGGACAAAATATGGTACCAAGGTAAAGATTGAATTAGATCCTATTAATCACAATAATTTAGATCCATACATGCCTAAGGTTAAAAATTTCAATTATGTTATTCTTGATGAGGAAGAACTTCACATGGATCAATCTCCAACTTCTTCCCTTAAATGAGTTTCTAATTAATATTTTGATGAATGGGGAGTTGAACATTATGAGAATTATATTTAAAAATTCATAGAGGAAGCTGGTCTTGGATTGTATTACCTTCATGAGGAGGACTTTTTCATGTCAAATTTGATTAATCCAAATGAAAACATGGATGGTTTATGTTATTTATTATTTGATGGATCAAGAAGCAAGACTGGATTAGGTGGTGGAGAAATGTTAGTTTCTCCATCCAAGGAAAGGTACTACTCTACTTTTATATTTTATAATATGTTTCCCTCATTTATGGTCTTGAGTGGGCTAGGAAATATGTGTGAAAGAGTTAGAAATTTATGGTGATAGTGAGTTTATTTTGAATTAAGTAAGAGGCCAAAATGTGACTAAGAACTCCTTACTTAAGTCTTGTAAGCAGAGAGTGTGGGATCTTATGGAATATTTAAAATCCCTAATGATTCAATCTATACCAAAAGAGGATAACAAACATGTTGATAGGTTGGTAGCAATTTGAGCTCAGTTTGATGTTCTAAAGGGGACAAGAGAGGATAAGAACCAACCCCATATCAAAGTGATTTTAAGGCCCTATATAGCTAATAATGTCACTAATTGGAAAGTGTTTGATAATGACCAAAAAATAGATATTTTTATACAAGAGGAGGCCAAGTTTTCCTCAAATAATTAGTCCAAACTATAGTAACAATATGGAGGGAAAATTGTATAATTTAGGACAAACAAGATCCATAAGGTCTTACTTACACATGAGAGTATCTTCAATTATGATGATCAATTGAAGAAGGAGAAGGTAAACATGTCTACTAATCAAGAAAACTATGAGAGAGTACAAATATTCAAAGATAATTTGCTTGCTCTTGGAAAGGTATGTACTAGAGAAGAAAGATATGATTTCATTGAGTTATGCAAGGTCTAATGTCTTTGCATGGAATTATAGTGATTTAAAAGGATTTAATACAAACTTAACTTAACATACCATAAAGATAGATGAGAATTATATGCCTATCAAGCAAAGACAAAGGCCAATTAATCCTAAGATTAATCCTCTCATGAGAAAAGAGCTTACAAAGTTGATTGAGTCTAAGATCATTTTTCCTATTAAGCATTCATCTTGGTTGGAAAACTTAGTTATGTTAAGGAATAATAATGGGGAAATCAGGTTATATGTTGAATTTATAGATTTGATGAGAGTTTCTTTGAATTACCATTATCCTCTTCCTTCAATGGAGCAGATTTTACAATTTGTGGTAGGTAGCGAAAGGTTCTCACTCCTTGATGGATACTTAGGGTATAATAAGATTTTTGTGAAGGAAAGAGACCAATATAAGACAACCTTTAATACAAAATGGTGTAAATATGATTATAGGAAAATACCTTTTAGTTTGTCTAATGATGGAGAAACATTTTGAAGTGCAATGGATATGGCTTTTCAAGGTCTAATAAATGATATAGTGTTGATGTATCTTGATGATATCATACTCTTCTCAAAAGATGCAAAGGATCATTTGAATCACCTTAGATAGTTTTTTGAGATATTTAGAGATTTTTTAATCTCTCTAAATCTAAATAATTGTGTGTTTTCTATCCATGAAGGCAAAATTTTGGGACACATAGTCTCAAATAAAGATCTATCCATAGATCCTAAAAGGGTGAGTGCAATCTTGGCATTAACTCTGCCCAAACATAAGAAAGGTTTGTAATGTTTATT
This sequence comes from Torreya grandis, assembly GCA_037957365.1. Classification (NCBI taxonomy): domain Eukaryota; kingdom Viridiplantae; phylum Streptophyta; class Pinopsida; order Cupressales; family Taxaceae; genus Torreya; species Torreya grandis. The sequence continues at coordinate 1,790,311 of JARHVA010001544.1, read as the reverse complement.
TGTAAAAATAAATTTAATAAGGAGGTTTATTCCTGATTTTTAAAATTTATTCAAACCTCTAACCTACATGATAAGTAAAGACGAAGTGTTTACTTAGATAAGGAGAAGGAAGGAGAGTTTTGAAGAGATAAAGCAAGCTATTGCTCAAGCCCCAACTCTTTCAAGTCCTAATTTCTCAAAGGATTTAAAATTGTATAATTTTGGAATATAATAGATAATATCCACCATGATAACTCAATCAAATGAAGAAAACTTGGAGAAACCTATTACCTTCTTTAGTCAAGGATTGGAAGGCTATGAGGTTAGGTACACTTATGTAGAGAAGAAAGTAATTTCATTTGATATAAGTCTAAATAAGTTTAGGAATGTGTTATATAAAAACAAGATTAATATATTGATACCTCATCCTAGTGTCAAAAACTTCATTTTGAGTAGATATTTAAATGAAAAAAGGGATGGTTGGATCACAAAAGTGATGGAATATGATTTAGAAATAAAGACAACCAAGCTAGTGAAAGGGAAGGTGTTATGTGAGCACCTTGATTAAGATTTTAAGGAAAAAAAGAGGTCGTTTTATCACTTTATGATGAACCTATGATATCTTCATCTTCATCAATGAGGATTTAGACACAAAAAATTATCCATTTTTTTCAAATTAGTGAGTGTTGACAAGGCCTAAATAGAGCTAAAAGAAGGTATTTCATATTATAATCTATTCCTTATGTAATTTTTGTGGAGTGTCATTTAGGAAAAATTTATAAGGCATGTTATTGAGATGTGTTGAATTAGATCAGGTTGAGAATATATTGCTTGAGTTCCATGATGGACCAGCTAGTGGTCATTTATCTCCAAGAACCATAGTTGTTAAGATTATGAGAGCTGGATATTTTTGGCCTAGTTTGTATTAATATACTCATGCTTAGATAAATAAATGTCAATAATGTGATATCTTTAATGGTAAGAAAAATATTATAGCCTTTCTTCTTCATCCAATATAAGTAGACTAACCTTTTATGTAATAGGGTTTAGATTTCATAGGCCTAATCAACCCACCTTCTAGTGCTAGCCAGAAGTGGGTGTTGATTTCTACAAATTAATTTATAAGATGGGTGGAGGTTTCATATCTTAAGGAATAAAACTAAAGTTTAGTTTTAGACTTCTATGAAGGCATAATGACAAGGTTTTGGGCTACTTCAATAATAATTTTAGATAATGCATTGGATTTCCTTGGAATGAAAACAAATGAATGGGATTTGAAACATGGTATTTATCTTATTACTTCCTCCAAATATTATCCACAAGGAAATGGACTAGTTGAGTCTACTAATAAGAATATAATCAAGATTATCAAGAAGATAATGGAGTAAAATTAAAGAACTTAGCATTCCAAGTTGAAGATAGCTCTTTGGGCTGATAGAACCACCCCCAAAAGAACCATTATAAACTCCCCATATACATTTGTTTATGGGATATAATATATATTACCTATTTCACTTGAGTTACTAGCCTTGGATCTCACTTAATAGCTGAAGATGATGGAAATTGAAAGCATGGAGGTCATGTTGTGTGAGTTGATAGAGCTTAAAGAAATAAGGGATCAAGCTGTAAAAATTATGAGATCTCACCAAGATAAAAAAAGAGATACTTTGACAAGAAATCCATGCCAATAATCTTTCAAGAGGGGGATATTTTTCTAAATTGGGATAAAAATAGGGTTAAGACTAGAAAACACACAAAGTTTGATGCTTTGTGGAGTGGCCCTTATGTCATCACTCAATGCATGCAACACAATGTTTTACAACTCTCAAAGTTATATGGCGATGAGAATAATATCATATTAAATAATATATATCATAAACATTTATACTAAGGTTCTCTTCACTCCTTATCCATAGCTACTATTTTCTTGTTTTCCCTAAGTGCTTATGTGCATGTGTGAGTCTGTTGGTGTCTTACTTTATTTTGTGTTTGCTTAGTGTGTTATGTTTATTTGTGTTTATTTTAGGAAATTATTTATAATTTTCCTCAATATTTCATTGAATCCTTAGCCCATGGATTGATAAGGTAACTGGTCTCTAGTATAACAGGCATACTACCCCTATGAGTCACTATTTTGTTGACTAAATTTAAATATTAGGTCAAATTTGGACCCTTATAGGTTAAAAACTAGGTCTTTAAGATGTTTAGGGGTCAAATAATTTTTAATATGCTATATTATATTTCATTTAATGTTATATAATGTATTTTTAGCCTTAGTCATGGTCTAATAAGTTTATTTGTCATTTTGGGTCATTTAGTAGGCTTTTAGGGGCCATAAATGTAAGTGGAACAATTCCAAAGGTGTATATGTGTCTTATTTTCATTTAAAACATATAATAGGTTATATTACCTATCAATAATGTTAGTTCAATTAGAATATTATAGGTTATCTAACTGAAGATCAAGTAATCAACTAAAAATGGTGAGTTTGGCACTTGTACGGCCCATGAGGGAAGGTGACACATGGGAGGTGGTCATATAAAGCCTATTAATATTAATCACACTAATATTAATGATTTAAATTTTCTATAAGCTCCATTTTAAATCCAATACCATTCTACTCTTTTTTCCCTTCCTAGACAAACAAAAGTGACCATCAATTTTGTGTTTAGTATGAGCAACTGAAGAGGTTTCAAGGAAAATTATTTTTGGAGGTAATATTAAAATTATATAAATTAATTTAAATAATAATATTTTAATTATTGGTCAACTTTACTTTATGAATCATCCTTTACAAGTTGAGTATATTTTTCTACTCACTGTTTCCTGCACCCTATAGGTTTTGCTCCATCTTGGACAATTCCATATGAACCAATTGGTTATGTTGACTCTAAATCATTTTTTATACATTATTATATTATATAAATTATTATTTTAATGTTTCATTATGTATTTATGGGAAATTTGTCTCATGCTATAGGATTGTGTCACCATTGTCAAGTTTTAGTTAAATTTTCCTTGTTATAGAATGTTAATCTTCTATAGTGGTTTCATGTGAATACAATATGGTGTTTCATAGATATAAAGGCCATATTATCATCTCTTCCCATGTTTTAATTCATCATATCATTCTTTGTACAACTTTTAATCTTTTATTTCATCTCAGTCAACTCCTTGTTCAATTTCATGTTGAAGCACACATGTATAAGATTGTTTAGATGTTTCATGGAGTTTTAATCAGTGTGTGTTACTTTCCATAGTCATAAATAGATTAATATATTTAATTTTGTTGTTAAATAATATATAAAATTGGTTACAAGCTCATTCACCTCACCAACCATTCATTAAAGACCCTTACCTACTTTGTTCTAGATGTTTGCAAGTGGTTCTCACATTGAAATGGATGTTTTGGAATTAGTTTTAAGATTTAATTAATGTAAATCATGTATTTTAGGTATTATAAATGATCTTTAGTTGTCCATAATGCCTTTCATCCACTCTTTTACTCCATTTTATGTTTACTACCTACATTTAGACCATACACACATATAGGTATCCCATGATGATGTCATGAAATCCTTAGTAGTGGTTTTATCCATTTTAAGTGTGAAGAGTCCATTTTAAATTATTTATAGAGGCCTTGTACCATTAAAATAAAATTAAAATGCATATTTTTCACTCCATGATCACTACCTAAACTCAGTTTGCCTGCATTATAAAATGATCACCTATAGTTGGTACTACAGAGCCATGAAGGAACTTGTATGGAAATATGAAATATGGTAAAAACTTATTATAGTTTCTATCATTTTAATTTAACATTAGAAACTTGTTTTATATGTCAAAGTTCCAAAAGATGTAAACTATCTTGGAAGGAACAAAGATTGAGTTCAGGGAAGGTTTCCCCAAAAAGTGAAAATAGAGGTCTAGGGGTGTTTTGTAGGTATCCTATAGCATGTTTTAAAATAGTTATAAAGTATATAAATAGATAAATTTGGTATCCTATATCATGGAAAGGAACTATGAAAAATATAAATGCCATAAATTTAGTGAAATTTATAAATTGAAGGCCTCAAAGTTGCCTTTAAAAACATTGAAACTCTGCATTAACATATATATCTTTGGAGGTTTGAGTGAATTTTGTTATCCTGAGGTTGAAAAAAACATTATATAATGAGTATAATGATACCATATATTTAATGGTGTAAAAAATTTCATTAATACCATTAGTATGATGTTGGAGTATAGTGTTTCAGGTTTCATGGACACCTGTAGGTATCCCTTCTTGAAAAAATGAGAACCTATAGTTGAGTATGGAAATAGAGTTATAATCTTGGAGTCCTAGTGGTGTTATATCCCATTAAATGTAAATAAAAGTATGATCAGATGTTATGTGACTACAAGGATTCATGGAATGTCTTTAAACACCATGACCAATCTCAATTGAAGTTAATATGTACATACAAGAGTAAAAAAGGTAGGGGTTCATAGGCATGATAGGGAAAACTTAGTTTGTGAACTAAAAGTGCATATGAAGTGGGTAAGTAGAGTTAACATGATGAAAAATAAAATTAAAAACTTCCTTATATCCATGATGGCCTTTATTAACTCTTGTAAATGTGAATCAAACCTTCACAGACCTCTTAAGGCTGTGTATGCAGCTATTGCTAAGTGTGCAGTCTTGGTGAGGATAAGGTGATGACTATGCTTAGGAGGAGAGAGAAGGTTAAAAAAACTTGAAAATGGTTCATGTTTTATAAATAATGTGTTTTTACATACTATATTACCCTTTTCAAGTTGACCACCCACTCTTCCTCCTAGCTAAAGGTAACAGTCCATATAGTTACCTTAAGGGACTCTTTACTTAGTGGGTAAGAATGGGGAATATAAGGGAGAAGAGAATTTTTTGATGAATTTTAAGATTATTTATCATTAATTTGATGCGAATTACATTTTTATAAAACTTATGATCATTGGTTTTGTGCCTTGAGGGGTCATTCATAGGTGAAAGGGAAAATGCAAGAAAACAATCCTTTTAGAGGCCTTTTTTAGACAAATGGTGTTGGTTAGGTGCCTAAATGGATGAATATAGCTAAAAAAATTAGTAAAAATTTTCATTATGACCTAATAAAAATATTAAAATCTTAATTTTTAATTGAGGAAGAGGGATATACCTTGCTATTTTGTCTCAGAGCTCAGCTTATCAAGAAACATCAAGGTTTGGCAAAATAAGAAAATGAAGCCAAAGAGGGTGAAAAACCTGATAGAAATCTTGGAGAACATAAATAAACATATATTTAGGTTTATTATAGGTAAATAGGTTCTATTAATTACTAATTTATTCTAATACCTCTCAAAGTGACAAAAATAATCTTGTACACAATCCAACTATACAAGCTTCAATTAGGCCTAGTTTGTGAATGAAAGGAAGAAAAGAAAAGGAGTGTTGGGAAAGTTGTGTGGTGAATTTTTGAGATTTATCTATGTGTGAATAATAATTATACACCAACCCATACATGATATATTAGTCCAAATAGCCAAAAATGGTAGGGTGCATGCTAAGCCCATTAGGCCTTGAAGGGACCTAGAGCTAATTGGGGGTCCAACCTTATTTATAACTATTGATGAGATATATAATTGATTATAAAATTTTTATGAGATGGATTTATATTTTTTTTTATCTTTTTATATGTAGATAAACATATAATAAAGATAATTTTAGCTCAGAGACAGTCCAAACAAATAAGAATTACGAGAACAAGCTCGATATGTTAGTTTTGAATCATCATATATTCTTTGAGGATATGAATGGAGGAAAAATAACTTTGGGGATGTTATTATGGGTTATTAACACCATTTTTTTGGAATTTTTTGGAAATTTCAATGTCATGGATTTATGAACAAAGATTAAGGATAAAACTACCTAAAACCCTTATAAACACTCAATCAAGACCTGATGAAGGAAATGAAGTTGGATAACTGATATAATGAAATATTTTGACCATGAAAGTGATTAGAAATTATAAAATGATCTCTCAGGATCCTCCCCACCCTTTTGAGTTGTATAGAATTATATAGAAAATGTACAAAATAAGGTACTTTTAACTATTTTGTGTGTTTTGTCGGTTCTATAAGGAGTCTGAAGATGAAATAAATTTTAGGGGGAAGATTATGAATTTTGATAATTAAATATGTACATATAATTCTTTGAAAAAAAATTTAATTTATTAAAAGATAGCTCTTATCTTGGACAATCAAAACTGGCATAGTGAACACAATGGTGAGAAGCGTGAAAACTTCAAGTGTGAGACTTTATAAGGTTTACCTAAGTAGTATAAGGAAATGGAGAGAATTTAAAAGTGTAATACACTCCATATCACATATTTAAATTGAAAACTTAATAAAATTTTGATGCCAAGTGTGAGGGGTGACTGAAAGAGGTGTTTTTTAGATTGCAAGCAGTGATGGCTTACTTTTAGGATATTTTAGATGAGTAGGACTACAACCAATACATGGAGAGTCATGTATAAAGTAATTCACTCTAATTAAAATCATAATACGTATTCCTAATCATTTTTTGGATGTTCAAATAGGTCCAAATCATGAATGCAATTTTTTGAGCCAAGACAAGGAGTTTTATGCCACTTTTCATAAGTTTCATGACTTGTATGGACACTTGGAATTATTGAAATTTCATAGTTAATTTCAAATATATTTCTCATGTATATTTAACCTTTTTTATTAGCTTAAGAGGCATCCAAGTGACCTTTGTACTTCTCTTTTCTTGACTCTCTCCTAAATGCTATAAATAGTGACCTTTATGGCTCTTTTGGGTAGCCTCTATTGGTTAATGGTAAAAAAATGGCCAATTTTGTATTTTATTGACTCTCGAATTAGTAAAAAGGTTAATTTTCATACTTAAATTCTATACAATTAAGTTTTGTTGCAATCTTATTGGTCTTGTCTAGTAGAAGATGATCTTTTCTAGCATGTTATCCTTGATTGTTCACCAAATGTACAAAAGAGTAATTATTATAGGTATATTTTAGTTTTATATTTTAGTGTATAAGTGTTTTATATGTTTTATGTGTTTTAATTCTCCAAATTATAATTCATCATCCCTCTTAAACATCAATAAACCTCTTGAACCTAGCATATGAAATTTTTTATGTAACAATCTGCCTTGTGTTGTGAGTTTTGTGTGAAAGAAGATTTAATTTTCTATAAGTGCTATAAGTTTAGTCAATAGGAGTAAATTAAATATTGGTACATCACATTTTATTTGTATAAGTTTGTCTTCTTAACCCTTTTCATTAAAATTTAATAAGTGAAAGAGTGTTTCAAAGAGTTCATCAAGGGAACTAGCCCTTCTAGAGATTCATCTCACTAAATTGATCACCTACAACAAGTGAGATGTTTCCATTTTTACACATAGATGAGGAGAGATGAGACATATCCTAAAAGGGTGTAAATCCAAGTGATAAAAAGTGGTTTTTTTCTAATCCTCATCATTTACCCATATCTAATTATATCTAAAGAATCCATCTAGTAGAGAAAAGATTTCCACACTTGCCACTATCTGAAAGATCTATTCAATAGAGGGAAGAGGGTAGTGATATTTCAAAGAATCCTTATTCAAGTCCTATAAGTCCACACACAATCTAATATATCCACTTTTATTTCACATAAGAACTAAATTGGATACCCAAGTTGAATGTTTGATTAGGTATATAGTGTTTGAGTTGATTAGTTTCCTTAGCTCCTAAGTCATGAGAGATTCAAATTTTGGGTTTTAAATCATTTTATTTTATCAAACAAGTTTTTTTCCTTATATTAGATCTATGGTATGTTGAATGACCTTGATGTCATACCCTTTCAATTCATCATAGGTCCATGTGATGACTCCTTCATACTTTTCATATAAGGAAACCAACTATTCCTTATCATTTTGGGGGACCTCCTTTCCCACCTTCATCTTTCTCCCACCTTTGACATCAAGTTTGGAGTATTCACTTTTGTTTATGGCAAAAAAAAATTTGTTTTTCCTATCATCATTATAATCAAATAGATTTTCTAGGGTGATGAGCCCCTTTAGTATTTTATTGATTTTTAATTGCATGATTTGGTCTCCATAGGCCTCTTTGATCTTTTATTATAATTGTTACATAAATTTGCATGATTATTAAAGGAACATGGATATTTGTGCACCATTTTTAATAATTTACAATTATATTCATTATCAATAATGGTAGATCTGATGATCACTCATACTATTTACACATTGGTGAATAAGTCTATTATTGGGTTGAATTAGGAGTCAATTATTGATATTCAATATGCCTCTACATTTGTGGCCATAGGGATATTTTGAATATTAAAAGCATTGAAGGTATTGATAAAATCCCATATCCAATGATAGTATGGCCTCATGCACACATTAGTTTTAGATATGACCCATCTAACCTATTTCACCACTAATTTAGAATCATGGTTTACTCTTAACTTATTTTTTCCCATTCAATCAGTAAGGCTGAGGCTTTGGACTAGTGTCTCATATTTGACTTCATTATTTGTACAATTAAACTAAAATTAGAAGGCTTAGAGGGTTTATTTTTGAGATGGAGACACTAATTAGATTCCTACCCTAGAGCCGATCTTGTATTTCACACTATCAAAATGTAGAGTCCAAAATTTAGACTCACTTTTGTGTCTTTTGCTTTGATCCTCTTACCTCTTTATAACCTTAGGAATGATCAAGTATTCATTATGGATTACGTAAGTTCTAAGGTTGGTGGAATTGAAGTTCAAAAATGAATTAATCTCAATTAATTCACTGATAAGGACTTATTCCTTTGGGATTCTAGTGTCTACCACTTTTTCCTCTTCAATCATCTCTACATGGTACATCTTTGTCTTAGAGAAGGACATGTGTATTTATTCAAAATTTATCATCACATCCTCTGCTATGTGTTCTAAATGTAGTGGCTTAGACAACACATTTAATTTTTAACCATATTTGGTCCTTAAGATCAAATGGGACCAGTCTAATGATAGGTACCCACCTATCTTGGTGATACAGTCTCTTGACAAACATACCCTAAAGATGGGAATGATGTTTATCACTATAAATTGTTATGAAAAAGTAATGTTAGGAAAAGAGTATAATGTGAGGGGAAGAGCCTTGATGATCCCTAAGGTTTGAACCTTCTTTCCACCCAATTACATTAATCCTTTATTTAAGGGTTCACACTACAATTTTAACGCATTGGCTATCTTCTTAGGTATCATCATTGTGCTAGCACTAAAATCCATTATGGAGTTGTGAAATAATGCTTTCCCCATAATAAGTGTTAAGTAGAATGGAGTTGGATTTTTTTAGTTTACCCCTTCTTTTGAGTTAAAGAATGTGGATGATATCTGGGGTTATGTACTCATGTTGGTCTCCTTTCCTTTGTCTGTAGGGACTCTGTGACCAATTATCCTTATTTGTGATTTTCTTGTTCCTTCAAAGCTTATTTCAGTAGAAACTTATACTTGGGGATGGATAGGATGTCCTAAATGGGAAATTTTGGTTAGATCCTTTTTTAGCTATTCTACCACATTGTATGACCCTGGGAGTGGAACCTCAGGGTCTTTTGCCTTGTCGTACACTATTTTACTCCACCTTGGATATAGTAGAGGTGGAGGTTGAGTTATTAAAATTTTATCAAAAGTCACTTTGGGCATTTGGTATCTTTGGGGATCTCAACCAATATTTTTTTGGAGTGCATATAGTTTTCTAATTAAACTTACAAATCTATATACATAAGAACTTCACTTGCATAAACAACATATTTGCATTTTACCCAAGAGAAAAGCACATGATTTGGGGCTATTTCTTATTCTTGTTCAAGGACATTCCCTACATTTTCTCCATTAAGACTTCATTCTTAATCCCTAGAGATTAGTAACCATATGATGAATTAGGGGCATTCCATTGTTGCTATTATTTAATAACCTTCTACTATAAATTACCCCTTGAGAAATTTTGGTGTCCATGAGCATCATTATATGGAAAATCACATGAATTAGATTCATCTACCAAGTTTTTAAAGCTATTTAATAGCTCTCTATTTGAATTAAATGATGCCCTATGTAGGGGATCAAGGATTATAATCATTTAATTTATAGGTTGCATTTGATTATTTAGTGCTTGGTGGTTCAACCTTTGCCTCTCCTGATATTGGTTCTGCTGGTATGGTACTCTCATTTTTGGGTAGTTATTGAAAGGGGGATTTGGAGGTATAACTTGCTACCTTTTGAGTTTTATTATCTCATTGGAGAAGTTTCAAAAAATAATCTTCATATCATTAATCTTTGTGGCTAGCGAAGATGTGATAGATGTGCTCACCTAAGTGGGTGGATACATGTACATAGAAGGTGGTGATCTTGATGTACTTAGGAATTTCTCTTTTAGAAGCATTGATATATTTAGGAATTTATGGTTGAGGAGGAAGCTTTACCACATATATTAAATTGTTTTTACCCTTACTTCTAGATCATAATCATCTAGTAACATCTGAACTCTAAGTGATTTTATCATGATAACAATATCTAAGTTGAAATCCTTAAGATATAAAATGATGGCCATGCTCATGGGTGGTTGAGTAGTTATTTTAATGCTTTGCTAGGTCTTATCAAACCTAGGATTGAAATAAATAATGGCTTTTTGTGGGGCCTTCTTGATAGTTATCAATTGTTGTAGGAGGGATGATGTTCCACCTTCTCATTAAACTACTCAAATAATCTATCACCTAAGTCATCCCAAGTGGATATGGAATTGGGTGGTAAATTTTTATATCAATCAAGATCTTTCCATTTAAATAAAGTGACTAGTAGTCTTAAGGTTACATTTTATGCATTAACATAGTGTATAGTACACATATTTACAACATCTTGGAGATGTTCTATTATGGTCTTGAAATCTTTTCTTAAGAATTTAGATATTGCCTCCAAGTCATTTGTAGGAATAGGTTCCCTTGTAGCTAGGGGCACTAAAGGGATAAGTAGGGTACCACTATCCCATGATAATAAGTTCCTTGGCAATCATGGAAGAGCCATTTATTATTGTTGGTAGTGCTAGATCCTATGGTATTTTGGTGAATTGGAAATCTTAGAGGTAGTGTTAGAAGGCTTAGATTCTTCACTATCTATGACCTTGTAATAGGTCTTTGGCTCATAAACTCAAGCTTCTAATTAGGTATAATATCAGATCTAGTCCCACTAGGTATGCCAAAAAATAAAATTGTTGAGCCCTAAAACTCTCACTTTAGGTTTTAAATTTTAAAAGCTGACTCTTCGATTTGATCTTGGGGGGTGAAAAGGGGAAGGAATAAAATACAAAAAATACTATAATAAAACTAACATGATGTGCCAAGATATTTAAAACATTAACATATGATTTCATGAAATAACTTGAATTCTTAAAGACTACATACTATTAAATGAGCATAAAGCATGAATTAAAGTCTATGATGTAGCAATAATCAATAATATAAGAGCATATAAAGGAAATAACAACAAAAAATAATTCTTCTCTTAGTTTAACACAAAACACCACATCCTCTTCATATTTACATAGAGATCAAAATACAAAAGGCCTCAAAGGGCACAATCCAAATTTTTTAATACTACCTTCAAGGGGCACCTATTAAGTTATGGAATGAAAAATGATAGCTATTGCTACCTCCATCTTAAAACTATTACAAATGTTTATTCTCTAAAATAGAAAATACAAAATAATTGATAACCCCCTTCTAAAAGGGATGAGCCTAGAATATATAGGCGAAGTGGCTTCTTATGGGAGTGACAATTGGAAATACCCATAACTCATGCTAATGATGATGCCATTATAATTAGATGATTAAATCAGGCTCAAAGTGCAATTAACCTCTAGATCTTAGATATGCCATAACTACATTATCTTTTTATGGTTACAATGCTCAAGAGGATTTTAGTGAAACCACATATTCACTCTAGATCCACTTTGATTATGTTGCATGATGGGTCCCTTTAATTTTCTTCACTAGCCAATGGCAATGCCCAAAGTTCTGATAGATCAAAACTACTCTTGGATGAGAACCAAAATGACACATCTTGAGTAGATGCTTCTCTAAGGGAAGTTGGGCACCTCATTACAAAAATGAGTGCAAGGGCACCACATGGAGAATATGTGGTCACCTTTGAAAATACTTAGTGGGTCCCACCTATTATTCTATTAGCCAATGGCACTTCTTAGAGTTTTGACTAAAAAGGAATTAGCTTTGAATAACATTGGGTTGCCATGGTTAAGATGGAATTATAGAAGAATGAATCAAGATCCTCTTTATTCCAAACAAGTGCCTAGATGACACATGGAGGAAGTATAAAGAAGCCAATACTTAGCCAAAAATTTCAAAATAGACCCCAAGAAAGGATGGCCAAAGGTAGAAGTATTAAATGGATAGAGCGAGTCTGGGACTCTATCAGGTGGACACTTCTCTCCAAGAACCATGACCATAAAAATAATGAGATGGGGATATAATTAGACCAACATATTCAAAGAGGCCCATCAATGGGTAAGTAACTAGGTGAAGTGTGACTAATTCATAGGCAATCAAAGATTCACAGCTTTCCCTCTTAGACCAATTCAAGCTAACCAACCATTAACTCAATGGGGTTTGGATTTCATTAGCATGATCAATCCACCATTGAGTGTAGGCCAAAAATGGGTTCTTATAACAAATAACTATTTCACAAAGTAGAGTAAAGAAACTGTACTAAAATATGTCATCGGGGCATCTATCTTGGAATTTATGGAGGGCATAGTCTCAAGGTTTGGTGTTCCTCATACCATTATCTTGGATAATGCCAAAGCTTTTATGGGTACTCAAGTGAGTGAATGGGATATAAAGTATAATGTATATTTAATTTCTTATTCTAATTATTACCTAAAGGGTAATGACTTGGTTGAGTTCACCAATAAAACTCTCATAAGGATTATCAAAAGGACAATGGAGGGAAACCAAAGGATATGGCACATGAAGTTGAAATTAACAATGTGGGATAATAGGATCAGTCCTAAGAGAGCCATTTATAATTATCCATTCATTTTGGTATATGGAAGGGAAGATAATGCCCCATTTTCAATTGAGTTACAATTTATAGAACTCAATCATCAATTGGATTTAATTAACAATGACAAAATGATAGTACGATCGATGGAACTCATGGAACTAAAATAAGCTGGGAACCAATCGATGGAATTTTTGGAAGCAAATCAAGCTCAGACAAAGAGAAATTTTGACAAAAAATCATCTAACAGGAGCTTCAATAAAGGAGGCATGGTTCTCAAGTGAGATATAAATACATCTAAACCAGGAAAACACACCAAGTTTGATGTAATATGGATTAGTCCATATATAATAACTCAATGTAAAGAAGCTAATGCATTCTAGCTATCCAAGATTGATAGATCAAAATTTCCTATCCCAGTCAATGGGATATACCTCAATTCTTGTTTTTGAGGTTGGAATTTATTTTAATTACATATACATACATACATATATACATACATACATACATAAATATATATTAGGGTTACTTATGTTTTACAAAAAAATGATTTTTCACATGTCAACTCATTAGGATTTTCTGTTTCCTTAGTTGTTTTTATTTTTCCCTATTTTTTTCTTGTTTAGACAAATCCTAGTTTTGATCTTCACTAGTTAAGGTGTGTTAAAGCTTAAAATGACTACATACCCAATGAACTAGAAGGCTACTAGAAATAAATTTCTTATCAAGTAATCATCCCAAAGAGGTCACCAATAATATTGATATTTTTTATCCTAAAAATATTAAAATGCCAAGTACCCTGAGTGAGATCCATTAGTTTTTTTGGAAAATGCCTTAAAATGACCCAAAACACTCATTTCCTTAAGCTGATAAAAACTAAAGATTTGGGTATAATTTACAACTTGAAAAATTTCAAATTGCATCCCAACCTCCACTTCCCACTATACAATAATCCAATGGAAGTTGGAGATTTGGGTGTAATTTTTAACTTGTAATATTGTAAATTACATCCCAACCTCTACTTCCCACTATACACTAAGCTAACAGAAACTAGAGATTCTAATGTAATTTTTAACTTACAAAATTGCAAATTTAATGGAAGCCTCTGCTTCCCACACAACTCATGCCTCATAAAAACTAGAACCTTGCTCACAATTTTAAACTTTTAAAGTTACAAATTGCAAATGAAGTTTCACTTCCTACAAATCACATACCCCAAAGAAACTAGATATTGGAATGCAATTTGCAACTTGCAAACTTGAAAATTGATTCCCAACCTCTACTTCCTACACAACACTCCAACCAAAAACTAGAACTATGGTTCAAATTTGTAACTTAAAAAGTTACAAATTACAAATTGAGTTTTGCTTCCCACTGACTACCCTTCTTATAGAATTTGAAACTCCAATTACAAATTATAACTTACAAAGTTGTGAATTTTGCCTCGAGTTTCACTTTTCCATTTTCAAATATCTAAGTCATCCCATGGAATGTGGATGCCAAAATTCAAAATTACAAAATTACAAAATTACAAAATGGAAAAATTGAAAAATTGCAAAATTACAAAGTTTCAAAAATTACTCACAAACTCTAGATCTCTTACCAACCACTGACCTAGGGGCATTTATTAAAGAGGTTATATATAAGGCTAATTAGTGTTATCATAATTCATTATTGATGTACTAATTTGGTTTTAGAGCTCCATGCTTTGAAATATAACCTTTATAGTGACCTTGAGCCTTGAATCTAGGATTTTTGCCATGAACTTAAGCCATGACCTCAAGCCACAATTCCATTATTTCCCACCTGCATGGTATTCCTTAATCCCTTTATGTTTTTAAGTTATTATTTTCCTCTACCAAGTTAAGATAGGCTATTTTATCTCATTTTCTTCCTATCAAGTTATGATTTTAAGGGATTTATTTGGTTGAGTGTTGTTAGGTTTTTTAGTTTTTCCCATGGTGTCATTTAGGTTTTTCAAATAGGGTCATTTGTGCGAGCATTTTTATTTTTATTATTAATCATTTCCCTCCATCTTCCTTGCCATTTAAAAATCTATGGTTCTCCAAATTTTTTATACAAACTAGTAAATATTACTTGAGGATTCCCTACCTATTAAAATATTCCCTTGCATATTCCATAAATAGTACTTATGGTCTTTTCACTAGCCTAAACAACTCCAAAACCCATATGATTTCTACCTGTAATTATAACCTCACAGTTCCATGGACTTTTCCAATGCATAGAATAACCCCAATTTCTACTATAGTTTTCATCAAAAAACACAAGTGTGTTTTTCAACTATCATCTCCATGATAGCTTTTCCTTATCATTGTAACTCTAATATCTATGGAAGATTTCCCCTGCATTTTGTAGCTTCAAATTCTGCTAATTTTGTAGTTAGTTTCCCCAAAAAATTCTCCAAAATTCATATCTAGGAAAGAGGTAAAGTTCAAATCTAAGGGAACTAGTGTCACACTCATCCTAGAATCTAATACAAATGAGATTACAAACACTAATATAGGTCACATTGATGTAGTGTATTTTTGGACTAGAGGAAATGCTAAATTAAGAAAATGATTGGATTCAGAGAATTTATGACTGTGGACTACGCCAGGAAGTATATTTACTATTGAATTTGTAGAGACCTGAGACGGTGCTCACATTAGCAAATAATTATGATTTGGATAAGAGAGAAGTGATGAATGACAAAAGGAAAATGATTTTAAACTTGAACCTTGGTTTCATAGACTTGATGTTCCTGATAGCTGAATATGAGAGTTACCTAGATATAACTCTAGAGTCATCAAATAAATTATATCAAGATAACAACACTAGATGTCAAAGCGTAATGAATAAAAAAAATATGATGACCCCTAGGGCTACATCCATCATATTTCTGAAAATATTGGCAAGAATATATTTTAAGGATGAAGTTGGTGATCTAATCATATTATTGCATAAAATTACCAAGAGCCCTGACGCAAAGAACTTATAAGACTAGATGTACCAATAGATATGGGTAATCCACCAAAATAATAAGTAAATCCATTGGGTATAGTTGGTTAGTGACTCCATCCACAAATAGTTGATGAAATTCCAAAATATAGGGAAGTTCTATATGACTTCTTATCTAGTTTATATATTAGCCAAAGGGAGAGCTTTCCCAAGACTAAACACAGTAGTTGACCAGCCAAATAAAGTTTTTAATTATTAACCTAACCTCACTCTTGAGGCTAGTATGTATCAATTTATAATATTAAATTATTCATTCATCTACTACATCATAGACATGTTTGAGAAAGAGCTAGAGAAGAAGAGATTCTTTGATGCTACCACTTCATAGATTACAAACTAGGGGTATTATTTCATATGATTCACCACATACTCACACATCAAAGTAGGGTGATTCAAAAAATTTAATTACACCATTTTGAGGTATGTGAGTGAGAAAATGGCATTAATGGAACTTTTGAGGTAGCTCGTGGAGATTCATAAGTTGTTAAACAACAAATATAAGGTAAGAATTCATTTCCCCATCAGCATAGGGAGGTACACATGCCCTTATTTATCCAAAGCCAAGTGTGAAAAAGATAAAATGACCTAAATGAGCATGAGGGATCTAGAATAAATGTCATTCTATGATGTGAATGGCAATATTGCTAGTGCACTAGGAATCTCAACATATTCCCATTTCACCTTTTATGAATACTACTAGGAAGACTTGCAAGATGAGGAAGAAGTAAGATTGAAGGACTATTAGAGGATGACCCTTGATAAAATTATGTCTTTTAACATGGCACCATTCCTTAAGGACTTAGTTGATGATGATTTCTAGATAGACATGGTCTACTGTGAGAACAAAATTTATGCTCAGCTTCTTTTGTTAATTAGGTGGTATATTCTTAAATATTTATCATTAATGGATAGAAATACCAATGTAACAAGTAGAAAAATCATATATCTTAGGAAAAAGTGGGTTAAGGTGATCAAATAAATAATTAAAATTAGTGAGAAACTATTAGAACTCAAGGAGAAGGGACTACCACCATCAAAAAAAGGTTCCATTAGTGGAGAACCCCTAGAACATGTAGATAGGCCAGTGATTTCCCACAAGAGAAAACAAAATCAAAGGCCAAGAGAGTAAAATAAAGTAGCCAAGGAGCATAAACAGATCAACCAATAGTGATCCCATATAAATATACAACTAATATTAAAACTCCAATAGTTTTTACTCCCATCTTAGTCATATTATGTACTCCCATATTTGTTATAGTCCCTACACTTACCTCTATAATTCCATCAACTTTAACACCTCCTCTTACTATCTCCACTCCACCTTCACCTCAAGTGACTTCCCCCTCTATTTTTTCTAGTTCACCTATGTCAGTAAGTCCATTACTAATATTCCAATCAATTAAATTGGACACTCAGGTCTCACTTCTACTTCCCCATTCCATAATTCTTCCCTCTCCTATAATTTCATTCCTTTCTTTTATAATTCATTCCATCTCATCTTTAATCACCACTCCACCTCATTAATCACCAAAACTAAAAAATAGTATATATCCTCCATTTCATTTATTCTAACTACAATAACACTATCCATCCCAACCCCCAAAATAACTATTACTCCATTTTCATCTCCCCTCACTTTCCCCTTTTAATCCACCCTGAGTGTCCCCATAAAATTAATTGATACATTCATGGCTTTAAAATCCACACTCCCATAGGTCACCTTTTCAAAATCCCTATTCCTAATCCTCCATTTATGTCACTTCCATCTCCCACATTCCCAATAGGCACATTTATTTATACTGCACCCATCTCTTTTACTTCCATAGTAACCCCAACCCCTTCAAAGGAGGTAGAGATGGATCAAGTCACCGATACAAATGTGGCCACTCAGCCCAAAGATGGGGAAGAGATTATAAAAACATTATCAAAAGATTCATTAGATATAACACTAGTAGACTCAACACTTGTCACCACAAGCACTAGTGTAGCATCTTCTACTACAAACTCACAAGTGGCAGTGTTAGCACAAAAGAATGTTATTCCTAGTTGGTTAGTGCAGATAGTGGGGAAGAAACATAAGTATATGGTGTCCATGAACACATTGTATTTTAGATTCATAGATGCATTTAATAAATATAAATCAACTCCTAGAACAATATCAAGGATATTATATAATTTAGTAGGGGAAAAGTATGTATATATTGTAGTCACCCAGTTAGATAAATAGAAGAAGATCTAGTGGTGGGGGATTACCAAATATCAAAGGTTAACCTTGTTCATCTTATAAGTGAGGGATTGAAACATGATGTTTAATCCAAAATTAAATCTCTTTTTGAGAAAATGGATATTGACAAGGTCACTAAGGATGAATTAAATAGCAAGGTTGAACAATTAATGACTGAACTAAATGAGTTCACTGAGCTTGTTGCTCAACTATCACAACCTTTTACTTAGATCACATATCAAGAAATACTTGATGAAGTGATAGAAATTGGTAGCATGGGAAGGTCCATAAAATATTGGGCTAAAGAGTTCATCTCAAAGGGAACATATTTATTGAGTTAGTAATGGACCATTATACAACTCTAAACGAGAGATAGGCAACTTTGAGAGAGAAAATAAGCAAGTATCAGGAAGAGACAAAAAGGTTAAACCTATTCTATCCAAAGTTGGAAAATTTGGATACAATTGATATTGATGTCCTCATTATATAGAAAATACTAAAAATGATGCAGAGCATGAGGAATTGGATAGAGTAGCTCAGTTCAGAATAAGGATACTCATAAGTAGTACCAATAAGGACAAGGTTGCACATGACAAATCCATAGATATGTTATATGACATTAAAGATTTGTTGAATAAATTTTCATGTCAAATAATAGATCATCAAAACTAGGTCCTTTCAGTATAAGAAGTTTAAGATAAATTCAAATCAATGGTCAAAGGAGAGTCATCATGAGACACCACATTCAACTTGAGCTCCATCCACCATTTTATCAAGTACCATAATACATTGGATAAAATGGGTAAAAAGACTCAATAATAAAGGGTCACATAAAGAGAACTCTCTAACATGATTATAGAATGTGAAATAAGTCACATCTACTCTTTTGGTCTTGATGAAGATCATATTATGGATATCTTCAAGACTTTTGATACATACATTGAGAAGACAAAGGCAAAAAAGGATAGAATCTTCAAAAGTTTTGGATGTGGATCAATTATTTGTATCAAAAAAATTCTATATATTGTATTTCCTTGTTATAAAAATGTTGTAAAGTTGCATATTGAAAATTTAAACTATCATTTTGATATCTCTTTTTGAGAAAGAGCCACTTGTAATTTTTGTGTTCTCTTTTGATAGGTTGAAAGTTGTAAAAAGAAAACTTTTAAATTACACTTTCTCTATTGACAAGCCTTAGTTACTTAAATTATATAAGTACATATTGTAAAATACATTTCTATTTTTGTCAAAATTGTGTGACTTGAAAAATGTAAAAGTACCAAATATAAATTACATGTTTTGGTTTTACAAAAATATCCTAAATTTATCTAAAGCTATCTATTATTCTAAATTTATGTTTCACTTTGACACCTCATTGTATCAAAAAATGATAGTACATAAACTAAAGAATATAAAGGTGTTTCATGAATATTATCAATTTTTCCCCATGCCTCCAATAGTTAAGTCGAATTCCCAATACTTACATGTTTATTTTTAACTTTTTACCTTGATAAGGATGTCATTGAAACTAAAGATCACACCCCTTTTTGCATCGAGTTTCCAGATTTGCATGCTATTCAACTAGGTGTGGATTTATTTGATAATTATATCTCTTCCAAGAGTTTTTTTGTATAAATATGGGTAGTATGGCATAGTCCATTTATATTTTTAATATTAGAGATATTATTATGTATTTTGAATAACTTGTCTACATGTTGTAACCTAGATAATGAGAATATATTTAAGACTTATCTTTCTTATCTATGTAATATTTATGTATGAAAGGTTATTTAAATATTTTTAGAATTTTGTATTATTATTTTAGTCATAAAATTTCATTTTTTGTATTATTTTTCCCTTTTGAAAGATTTTTTGATTATAAATAAATAAAGTATCTTGTCCCTTGTATGAGAAAATACCCAATATTACCTTTGGTTTCACATTTGCATGAGTTTGTGCTCCAATAGTCTCAATATATTTATTATTATTTTATATTCATTTAAATCAAGAATTAAAATCCACTACAAATATTTGGTGTAATTACCATTTCCATTTTTGCAATTTCCTTTTCCAAAACTCTTTTCTCATAGTCAAAACTCTAGTTTAAAAGCAAGATCACTAAGAAGTGGAATTTACACATGAGATGGAAATTTATTAGTTACAATAAATTGAAAGGAATTTTGACTTATTTAGATATTAAACTCAATTTTATAAGGTCTTACATCTTGGACATGATCCCATTGCATCACTAGATTTAGCACATCAAGCTACAACATCACTATGGGTGTAAAGTCTATGTGATAACACCTTTATAGGTAATTGGTGGTTTATTAGTAGTAGGGCATATCCATATAGAAGGTGGAGTGGTAGATTAATGAATTTTAATTGTAATAGGTGGTGATGAAGTCCTCCAAGGAGACCTTCAGTTTGCTAGCATTTTAGATAACAACTAAATATCCTTTAACCCCTATCTTACATTGTGAGAAAGACATATCCCTATTTATCCCCTTCTTGAATCCAATATATTTATACATATCCCACCCATATAAGGATTCAATAAATACTCATTGGATATGGTTTCAACCATGGGACCTCAAACATCACCACCACTAACTAGTACTCATGCAATAAATAACACCAACATAATACCACCATTAGCAACTAGCCATCTTCATATTTACACAACTAATGTTGGAATAAAACAACCACCTCTAACAATATCCAATATTTCCACACCTACCATTAAAACCCATAAAACTATTACTTCAAAACTTGTGTGTCATATATGACCAATAACCCCCTTATAGAACCTAATATTTTCCCTACCTATAATATTGCCATCAATCTAGACACATGTGGCCACTAGTCCTCAACATATAATACCTCCATTACAATCCTCTCAATAAATACTTCCCCAATATCAATATGTATCATCTTTCAATCCATCGTATCAGTAATCTACCCTCCTATTATCATCCCTATGTTACCTCAACTCCATCAATTAACACCAAAACCATTTGTTACCACCTAGCTTAATCACTTCCCATGTCATTACCTCCTCAACAACATCTTCAACATTATTACACCCCTCATAATGTCCTAAGTGGTCTTTCCCTAAAAAATACTCCATTAGACATCATTCTTGTCCTTATGGATAGAATATCCCATCTAGAAGCATTCACCTCAATAAATAAAGGTGTACCCTCTTATGAACAAATCCAAAATGATCTTAAAAACCTAGTAGTACCCATCTAACCATATCCTACACTATTGAAATTTCATGAATTTACCGAATTCTAAAACAAGGAAGATCCCCAACAACACCTTGGGGAATTCAGACACGCATGTTACCTCATAGCCCAAAATGATGCCCTCCTCTTAAGAAATTTTCTAATATCATTAGATGGACCAGTTTTGGATTGGTATAGTTTCATTCCCCAACATTTTTTGTTTTCCTTTAGTCAATTATCTTAGATTTTCCTAGACAATGTTTTGATAAACATCACAAGGAAAATAACCATAACTAACTTTTATGACATCTGACAATTTGAAGATGAATCTATTACCAACTTTTTTATCTGATGGCATAAAATTATCAATCAATTGTCCTTTTATATTCCCCAACTAAAACTTATTGAATTATTTTCTAGATCATGCACTAGGCATATCTCATTTACACTCTAAATCTAATATTTTAAAACTTTTAATGAAGCTTTCATTATGGATCAAAAAATAGCAATTCAAGTACTTGATTAAGGTAAAGCTATATTGTAGATCCAAAATGCTAAATCAAAACCCTTTAAGGAATTAAACAACCCCAAGATAAAGGGAACTACCAATTTTATAGTTATAAATGTTGCTGCTCCATTGACACCTAACCACTCTAGTTATTCATTTTCTCAAAAATAACCTCAAAGATCACCCAAGTGATTTAACCCCAAAAGTATACACCTTTAAGGGAATATTACAATTTCATCCTCAATAATATATTAAAGGCCTCATTATAGAGCTTCCTCTAATTAGGCCTACTGATGATTCTTGTCCTAAACCAATTTGGTTAAAGGAAAATGAATTTTATGGCTAATATGTGTAACAGGTCATGACATTAATAGATGCTACTTATTTAAATTTATAGTAAAAAATATTAGTGATAGATGGTAAATATAATTAGATAACCTCACTTCTCCCTTGAATCATGCCTTAGAAATCCCTAGATAGCCATTTCCCAATCATCCCTCCTCATCAAACTCTATACAATAACACACTAAATATGCCAAACAATAGGGATCTCACATGAACAATACTATCAAACACCAACTTCTAACACAAGAATTTATTATGTCTCCATACTCATCCCTTGAAATACCATACCTCCCTATAGAACATACCTTAGAGGCAAAATAATCTTAGCCAATTGAAACCATCCCCATCACCCATTCCAACCCTATTGATATCATTACATAGGATCCCCCAAAGGAGGAATATTATAAATAAATTAATAACTCTATTCTAAAAATATAATATAAAAAGGCAAACCCAAATAAATTCCTTGGTATCCTAAAATAAAAATCTCTCCAACACCTACTAATAAGATTAGATCTCCCATCACCATCTAAAGGTAAAAACATTAAATCAAGTTACAAAAATATCACTAAAACATATACTATCATTAAAAAGGGAAAATAAATAATGCTACTAATATAAATTAATCCATCCATTTTAATAACTCTCCCTTTATCCAAATGGTCTATCACGATCATTGAGTCACCCTTTAAAAGGCCTATCTAGAAGTATCCTCCTCTCTTATCAACACCAAAACCTTAGACTAAATATTCCACCTCTAAACACGAAAATATTTAGCTTAAATACATAAATAAAACATGTCCTAATAATCCTTTCTAGATGATAAATGCTAAAGCCAAATCAACTCAAAAGTTTGTACCCCAAAAGGATGATAAACCACAACCAAACCCATTATGAGGGTCATACACTACCATTCTTAACCAAAATTCACAATCATCTCCCATTTATTTACCACCCATCAAACCTCCCACAATAAAAAACCTCCCTGATATAGAGAAGATAAGGTTTGTGCCTATCATAGGACTCTTATCCATGATATTGAAAATTGTAATGCATTTAAAGCCATAGTTTAGTATATTTTTTAAGATGATGACCTTTTAAATGATAAATTTTACCTTGATCCCATCTTTGACAAGGAAATGTATCTCACTCCTAGATCTTCACAAGAGTTATCAAAGTAGATCCAAAATCATTCACAAACCTCGATGGGCAAACCATTATGATAGATAAACACCATTAATATATTTACACAATCATAGACCCAAGCTCCTAAAGCTTAAAACAAACCAAGGCTAATTAACCCATCATGGGGTATCATGTCTCTACATTACATTGATACCTTAAATATGCATATGAAGGCCAAACACACACTATCCCAACAAACCCACATCATTTTAAGTAACTCTCATTAGGGAAATATTACTTATCAATACTTGATACCCATCCAAATCCTCAATTGTATGGTTGTCCTACTAAAAAATAATTGAGGAAAATTTTCTCCTAATTGACTTGGATCATATATATTTGGGGCATATCATTTGGCATCCCTTACAGGTAGACTAGAAATGACTCTCTCAGTGTTTTACATATGTACTCTATTTATTGTTAATAGTTTTGGTTATACACAAATCAACTCAGGGTTCTTATTACTTATATTCACAAATCCCCACACATATAGCCTATAATGATATAAAATTATGTGGTCATCCAATAGCATTTTCATCATGACCTTAAATGTGAGAAACTCAGCTCTACTCATAACATTTTTCTACTTGATACACTCTACATATATGTAGGATAGAGTCTCAAATAATTATTTCCCATAAAAGGAACACAATATCACCTTATTTCACAATTTGTCTTTGAGAATGTGACTTAGGCCAGCTCAAAGTCAATTTATGTTTGCCTTAATTCAAAATCAATAATATGGGATAAAAATCAAGCAATGGGAAAAATTATAGATTATTCCCTTAAAGGAGAGTTATTCATAAATGTATATATACCACTCTATTGAAGGATGGATATCCAAAATTAAAAATAATTAAAGATTCTCAAATTGATCATCTTTCCTATCTTATCTAGAACTTATCAAACATGACCATCAAAAGATAAAATAAAAATTCAAATAATATCCCAAGAAATTTTCCCACATAGATCATCTTTCCAAAATTTAGTAGAATTCCCACTTTGATCAGTCTGCATAAAAATTAAGCATGGTTTGGCCCTAGTTGGTCTTATTATCATTAGTACACCAAGACTTAGCCTCTGACCTAACGAGATAACACAATCCTAAATCCATATCTACCTATATTCATATCATTTACCATTTTTAATAATCCTAGGCTTGGTTTATTGACAACCACCAAAGCATTTATTAGCATTATATAATACTTGTAAAGTGCATAAATCATAAAGGAACTCATGTCTCACCATAATCCCAACAAACTAAGGAGTTGAAGTCCACCTCAATTACACTTTTTCTCGTATAGCATATAGCAAAGCCATAGGCACCATCTATCCATCTAATGAAAACCATCCAAATTTGTTAGTTTTGATAAATATTTAGCCAGTAATAAAATTATGTTTAGACCATACTATCTATAGAAATAACAATGATAATTTCAATCCCTTATTTTGTATTTACTTGCACATTTTACAATAGATAATCTTGTAGCTAAGCCAAGCAAATTACAACCATTATAATTAAAATATTTAACACATAACACCTCAGTTTAATGGGGGATGACCCCCTTATAGTATTATGACCTATCCTATCTCACCCTATATTAGGAACAAATCCCTAGCAGATCCTAAAAGAGTGTGTTTCACCTTGCAACAATATGTCTATTGGTAGTTTCCTAACTCTTAGCATAATGGATGCTTTGGTTAGACCTCCCTATTATTTTTTTCTTATTATTCTTCATTTAGACCCACTCTTTCATAATAGTGATAATATATTTTAGCCTTGGGGCATTTTTATATGTAATACCCTTATTCTAGTAAGTGTAAACTAGTTGCTCATTCAAAAATCCATGCCATTTATGTTCACTTTTATCCCTTAGATCCTCATCATATCCTACCATCCATATCATTTTAAACCCATCACCATCTTTTTATCCTATGTTGGCTCTTAGTTTGAGGGGGGATACCTCCTCATGTACCTAGCGCATTAAAACCCTCCTAGTTTTTGTCTCATAGCTAGTTACTAAAAACCACTCAACAAAAAGAGGACAATGTAGACACTAGGATTTTTCACACTTTACTTGTGCTAATAAGTGTCTTGGGCCCTTTAATTATTTAATTCATCCATAAATCCATTTTTAACTAAGTCTAATTACTTACCATTTTATCCTAGGTAATGTATCTATACTAAATTACCATTTTACTTAAGCCTCACAAAAATATAGCTAAATCTCCCAAAGCATAATAAAAACAAACAAGTTTTAACTCCTAAACAAACTTATTCTCATCACAAAACCTATGTAAACAAATTAGCCTAAAATTCAGGTTGTTTGTTTCTTAGTTGAAACCAACCAAGTGTAATTTAATTAGAAGGGTAAAATTAGTAATGATTCTCCCATGATCAACACCAATTTTTTAAGATCAAAATTGATATATATATATAGACACACACACACACACACACACACACACACACACACACACACACACACACACACACACACACACACACACACACACACACACACACACACACACACACACACACACACACACACACACACACACACACACACACACACACACACACACACACACACACACACACACACACACACAGAGAGAGACACACACTCACACACACACACACACACACACACACACACACACACACACACACACACACACACACACACACACACACACACACACACACACACACACACACACAGGTGACCCTTTGGTTTGGCTGCTATAAAATTTCAATCTAGAAGTGTTATTAAGATGTATTCAAGAAAATTAAAGGCAACCTCTAGCTCCATTCTTAAAAAAAAGGCTATACCAAGTCCAGAATGGTCATCAAAAACCAAGGATATTACTTGCACCTACAAAAAGACATAATCTATTTGCATTTATTTCAAGGTAAGTTTTTTACCTTAACTATTTCATTTATTATTTAATTCCATATATTTATTTTTCATTCCACTATCAAAACATCTTATATATCCTTAGTTTTCTTTTAGAATTCCTTAGTTATCATTTAGCTTTTTGTTTATAACCTTGTGCAATTTTAATAGAATCAATTTTGATTCATCTTAATTGGTATCAATTCTATAAGATAGATATGGATCTATGCATTCTATTTTGGAATCTAAGTCATTTATTCATAAAAATAAATCTTATATTCATCCTAATTTAATCATCTACATCTATTTATCTTATTTATCTTATCCATCTATCTTAAATAATATGTATGCATTTATCTTGTCAAATATATTCAACATGATCTATATCTCATTTATTAGTTTTATCCACTTGATTTCATAAATAGTATACTGACATTGTTTTAAGGAAGTGTACCACTTCTTGGAATTGATCTTGTATTAGGTAGTCCACCCATATCTGTTATTAATCAATCTTGTCCAAGTTTTCTTTGTTGTGCAGGTAGTCCTTCTTAGCCTAAAAAGAGATCCCACCTCATTGGATCAATGGTGTGCATCCACATCATAGTTATTATTATTTAAAAATCCTATATCATTTCCATTTTATCAAGTTAATTTTATTAAGAAAATGAACCAAAAAAACACTAAAACATATAAATCTCCTTCTTTATTTAATAATAACTCAGTGGACACTGAGCTAACATATCCTTGATTGACCTCCTCAGATTCACTTAATATATCATTTCCTCTAAACTAAGTACTTTATTTAGTCATCCATTTGTCCTCCTCATCTATTTCAGTTATCTCATCAATGATTTTATTTCCCCAGTGTCTATCTTAGACACCCATTCTTATTCAATTATACATATTTTATCTTATTATTCAATATCATAAATTTTAACAGGGTATGATATATGTGTACCCATTATTATATCCTCACTTTCCATAGGAAATGATATTTATATCCCTTCTACTTCCACCTTTTGAGTCAAGATAGGAGGAGTATTGGGCTTCACTTTATAGGCAATTGGTGGTTTATTAGTAGTAAAGGATATCCCTATAGAATATGGAGTGGGAAATGTATGGATTATATGGTAATAAGTGGTGATGAAGTGGGCATGACCACTGGTGGAATTATAGGAGGTGAAGATGGTTACACAAGATATTGGCTAGCTTGTTCTTGTATGTCTAATTCTACATGGGCCAACATGTTCTTGTATGTCTACTTTCACATGAGGAGGAGGTCCATGAATAAGTTTAGAAACCCATTATTTTTTTTTCATCCACTTGGCATCTTACCAGAAATTTTTGGATCATATTCAATCCTCTATGCTATAATCATTTAAATTTTTACCCTATGCATTTTAATAGTAACCTTAATGTCATCCTTTGCATTCATGAGCACATTCTCATGACTGTGACCATAGTTTATTCTCACTTTCCTCTGATATTTATTAATAAAATCCTTAAAATTATTTTTGGTGTCCTAATGCCTAAAAATAACCCATTTAAATCCATAATGCATCCTTGTTATTTTAATAGACTGGAAATGCTCCCACCTTGTATATTAAATTCAACTAATTCTGAGAGTGGTCAGGTGGATGGCTTCTTTCCTAGACCTTCATAAATCAACATCAACATCAACATTATCAACTAATTAAGCATTAATTTCTTACTCAACTAAAATTTTAGGTAAGAGATCTACTGGAAACAGAAGTCGCAAAATGACTGGCTCCAGGAAGGAGATAAGAATACGGCTTTTTTTCACAAATCCGTGCAAGGGAGGCGAAATGGTAATTTTATTACTTCTCTCATTACACAGGATGGAACACACCTCTCCTCCTCTTCAGATATTAGCAGAGAAGCTGTCTGGTATTTCTCAGAGCTTTTTGACAGCAATGCTTTGGTAGATGAAGGATCAGAAAATGAAGTGATGTCTTGTATCCCATCCTTGGTGGACGATAGAATGAATGAAAGTCTCTTGCGTCCGATTGCGATGGCTGAAGTGGAGGATGCCATTTTTAGTATGAAGAGAGGTAAATCCCCTGGACCTGATGGATTTCCTACTGATTTTTTCCAAGACTTTTGGGATATAATTAAGCAAGACCTGTTAAGTGTTATACAGGAGTCCTACTCTAGCAAAGAAATGCTTCGTGCATTGAATGCTACTTTCCTGGTGCTAATTCCAAAGAAGGAGCAGGCAAATAAGCTAGATATGTATAGACCCATTGCGCTCTGCAATGTTGTCTACAAAGTGATTACTAAGCTCATTGCACAAAGGTTGAAAGGGCTCCTTCCCAATCTTATTTCGGAGGAACAAGGAGGCTTTGTGGCAGGCAAGCAAATTCTTGATGGTGTAGTGATAGCTTCTGAAGCTATTCACTCTATGAAATGTTCTCATGAGAGGGCTATGTTTATCAAGCTTGACCTTGCAAAAGCCTATGACAAGGTTAACTGGAGGTTTTTACAAAAAGTTCTTTTGGCTTTTGGATTCAAACAGGATTGGATTAGGTGGGTGTTAAGCTGTATCACTACGCCTTCCTTTTTGGTTCTTGTTAATGGAGCTCCAACGGAGCTTTTTGGAGCATCTAGAGGGCTTCGACAAGGAGATCCAATCTCTCCTTACCTATTTATTCTCATGGCTGAAGGGCTTGGGCGGTTCTTTAAATACCGAGTCTCTCAGAATGCAATACAGGGGTGGAAGTGGGAGGGCAGGATAACCACCTTATCCCACCTCCAATTTTTTGATGACACTATCTTGGTTGGTGAAGCTAGGATCAGAGAAGCAAAGGCTTTCCACACCATTCTGGATAATTATTTGGCAGCTTCAAGACAGCAGATTAATGAGTATAAATCTTCTATTTACTTCCTCAACACTCCTGAGGCTATCCAGAGAAGAATAGCTACAATTCTTTAGTTTCAAATACAAACCCTCCCAGTGGTTTATCTAGGCGTTCCTATTGTTGTGGGACGCCAACCTAGGCTATTTTGGCAAAATATTCTAGACATGCTGAGACAGAAGGTAAGTCACTAGACTTATAGATGGTTATCTACAGCAGGAAGGGTGATTTTGTTACAATCAGTTATTCAGGCTTTACCGATATATCAGAGCATGGTTCAGTGTGCTCCAGCCTACTTTTTAAAAGAGTATGATGCTCTTTCCAAGAAATTTTTGTGGAATGGTAATCTACAGACGTCTAAATGGAGTCTCGTCAACTGGGACATGGTGTGTAGACCTAAGCAGGAAGGTGGTCTGGGATTACGCTCGACAATTTTGGCTAGCCATGCACTTGCTGCCAAGCTTTACTGGCGTTGGTGCACTAACCATTCGGCCTTGTGGGCCCAAATCCTAACTACCAAATACCTTTCAGCCATTAATCTTCATGATATTGCCAGTTTTCCTCTTAAAGGGAGAGGATCCATGATATGGGATACCCTCAAGCGTGGAGCGCAATTGGTAAAACAAGGCCTTTTCTGGATGTGTCATAGTGGATCTCAGGCCCTGTTCTGGAAGGACTCTTGGGATGGGTTACCCCCACTTTTACAGTCTCATCCGCATCTCCAAACTCTGGTGAACTCCTTTCATGAGGCTGGGTGGAGTGAGGTGATGCACTACAAAGAACCTTATAGCATGGGAACGACCATTGGATTCAGGTGGAAACACTCTTCAGACTGGCCCCCTGGTGGCTCAGAGGTGGAGAGAGACGAATTATCCCTTATCCTGAAGACTAGAAGGTGTGGGGCATTACAAGGGAGTGATGAATTGGCCTGGAGTGGGTACTCAATAGGGCAGTACTCTGAGGCTGTTGGCTACATGACTCTGCTTAAGCAAACAAGAGAGGAAGTACAGTTTTATTGGGGAAAGAAAGTGTGGAATCGAATGGCATGGCCCAAATGTAATTTTTTCCTCTGGCTCCTTATGCACAACAGCTGTCTCACCTGGGATAATCTTTGTCAGAGAGGATTCCAGGGACCCTCTATTTGTGTGATGTGTTTTAGCGATGAGGAAACAGTAGCCCATTTGTTCTTTCAGTGTTTGTTTGCTCAACAGATCTGGCATCTATGGTGGAGTGTGTGGAGAACCCCCTGCAGGCATGTTTCCTCTTTAAATGAATTTTGGGCCCAACTAGGCGCTGCTCCTCTTATAAACTCCCTGTTACACATTGCCTGGATAGTGGGACCCTCCTTCATTCTTTGGAACTTATGGATGGAGCGGAATAGATGAGTCTTTAGAGGCTCGTGACTTGAAATTAGACAGCTGTGGCGCAAGACTGGCAGGTCGTTGCAAGAAACTCTTCTTGCCAAGTCAGTGATTGGGGGCAAATTGGAACAGGAAGCCACAGAAGTGCTTAGTCGCTTGGGAATTGATTTGTCTAGCGTAGGCATGGGAAGAATGTATTTATGCAAGGCGAATGACAGGTGCCAATCGGCGTGGCCAGTCAATAGAGTTGGGCATTGGACGCCCCCTATTGAAGGTTTCATTAAAGTCAATATTGATGGGTCTTCTCGGGGGAACCCAGGTGCTGCGGGTATTGGGGGAATTGCTCGAGATAATGCAGGTAACATTAGGTTCTTATTTTCTATTCACAAAGGCTGTTACACCAATAATCAGATGGAAGCTAAAGCCATTCTGGAGGCAGTGGAAAGTTGCTATCGTGGTGGCCATCTCAATGTCATTTGTGAATCTGATTCACAAGTTGTTGTTAATTTGTTGAATAAGAGCAATTTTGGTAAGATTGATTGGCATTTACAAGCTATTATCCAGGAAATTAAACAATTAAGTTCCTCTTTGAATGTTATTTCCTTCCAACACATTCCACGGGAGTGGAATGAGGTTGCGGACTGCTTAGCTAAGTGGGCTTCGGAGAATGGGGCAGATTGGAGAATTACTGAGGAGAATCTCCTTCCTCTGAATTTGTATCAAAAGCTGGTCCATTTGGTGGATCAGGAGAAAAACTTGTAATCATTTTGTTTGGTTCTTAATAAATTTTTACCCCCATTTAGTTAAAAAAAAAAAACTAAAATTTTAGGTACAATCTGAGGTAATTAAAAAGGGTGTGACTTGGTACTTTTTATCATGATTATAGTACACTTAGGATAAAACCAATAGTCACCCATATTTTTTGAATAGTCTTCTTTATGGGGTCCAAAAACATAGGCATGTTATTCTCTTATATTTCCTAGTACACCATAGGATAAAATGTTTATTTTAACCTTTTCATTTGATTTATAAACATGTTCACATGGAGGACATTAAACTCATCACAAATCCTATTCTTGGGGTATTTTGTAGATGGTTGCCAGGGTTTTTTTATAGGTTGGATGCACTATTGAAATCACATCATCTACCAAATAAGACATCATATATAAGTTACCATATGGTAAGATTCCTATATTTGTGATTCTTATAATTAAATTAGAGATAATTATCTCTCCCAAGGCTATGATTTTATTAGAGGTCATGATAATATTCAACAATAGGACTCATATCTCATTGACATAATAAATGGTTGAGAAACCATATTATTTTAGTAATTTTGTTCACTTTTTCAATGTGGACTAATTAACTACTAAAATCAAAGTATAGCAGGGCTTTTAAGATTACCTAGAGATATGGATGGTTGGTTATGCATTGTAGATTAAGATTTATGGGAACTCCTCTTTGTCTGGGGATGATTGACCTAAAATACACCACACTTAAACAAAAATGGAATTAAAATAGATATGAGTGGGCTACCTAGTTACAAACTAGTCCTGAGAAGTGGCACACTTTCTCAGATGGATGTCTGTCCACTATTTTAAATGAAGAAGGATAATAAAGATAAAAAGTAAATATTACAAGATATAAATGATGTAAAATATAATTTGACAAAGATTAGATAAATTATGGATTATTCAAGATAATAGAATGTATGTTTTGACAAGTTTTTAAGACTAAAAATTTTATGAAAATAGATTGTAAGAATGTTTTGAAAATTTAGCAAAGATTGATAAAGGTCCTATATGATTGATTCCTATTTAGATGGATCAACATCGATTTAGATGGATCGATGTCGATTCTATGTAAAATTCAAAACTTTAAAACTAAACTATAATAATGACTTGTATTATTAATAAAATAATTAAAACCAAATGTAAAATAGTGACAAATAGATGTATAAGACTATATATTTGAAATATAAATTAATTGAAGTGTAATACTTACCTTGAAAATAATCTTGGCATAAGGTTGATATTGTGCATTCTTTTGTCTATATTTGAGCAACAATTCACCAATAATTAAGTCTAACAATCTCTTATGAGTCTCCTAGAGAATTTTTTTATCATTTCAAGGTCTAAAATTTTAGTCTAATTTAATATAATTTTAGATTAAAAATTATAGTCTTGAGCTATGGAGGCTCACTGTGTATATATTGATCAACATTGATTTAGGAGAATCAACATCAATCATGAAGGATCAACATTGATCTTGAAGGATTGATGTTGATCATCCAAATTTGGTCAAATTTTGGCTTAGGCTATTTTGAACCATATGCCAAACTAAGTGAATGTAACACTAAGTTGTTTGAATGGGTTTCAAACAAGGGTAGGTTGTTGGGAGGTTGGATAGGTTTTGTTTTCATTTATTTTTTATGGATTTTGGTTGTTTAAAATATTTTGGGTGGTTAAGGATGGTAAATAATAATTAATAGGATTAATTACCATGGGTACATAAGGGGTATATACATAAAATAAACATTTAAGGATAAGCTAACATTTAATTATGGATATTTCTTATACTTTAAGCTATATTTTATGTATATACTTTTAGGATGTTTGAGAGTGGTTTCGTACCTCTAGGGGTTAAGATGCAAAATATAGATTTTTGGAGGTTTCTACCACATTTTAGACTTAGCCTATTTCAATAATTTAGGATTTTAGACTCAATTTATTTTAGGGTTTCAGGCTATGGTGCAGATTTCTAGCATCTACATTTAATTATTAAAGTGATATCCTAAAAGATGGAAGAATAGGGCAAGGGTGCTAAATCATGGAATCTACACATGTATTATATTTAGTAGGGCCATGGTAATTATTACCACTATTCTAAAGACAACAATGAGTATAGTAGAAGTAGGGCCTTGATTCATTAATCTACTTAGGTTTCCAACCCTTTATTTTAAATTTATGTGCATGTTGTTTACAAAGAGCCACAAATTCACCATATCTTTCCTATAGGACATTTTTGCTAAAGAGAGCCTATAGTATATTTTAAAATATATAATTTTTACCGTTTATAAATAAATAAAATAATAGGTCAATGCAGGGTATTACCTCTAGTATAGATACAACATTATGTAAATCAAATGCTTTTATTGCCAACAAGTTGTAATCATACCTCTTTATAAAAATTTAAAGTTGTTCCTCAACTTTGTATTGCTCAACCACATTGACCTTATCCCAAATAGTAGATTAATGTCTCAAATCATGGTTGAGATTTGATGAATCAAATGTTGTGTTAGGATACTCAATTAGTCTTACAATTTAATATGCAATAGGAGGTGGACTATTATATGAGAAGACCAATGAAAATCTAGGTGGAAAATGCCTATTCTATGAAGGGTCTATAATCTCTTGATCATAATAGATCTACGAATTCACAATGTAAACTTGATATCTAAAAGGTAATGTGATTATATTGTAAATGATAACTTGAGTTATATTAATTTAGACGTGATGGCCTTGTGAATTGAATGCATTAATTCACCAATTCATGTAAATTAATTGCAACAACTTTCATTTCATTCCTTATTATTTCCATTTGAATTTTATAATGTTAATTTACATGAGTTTTCTTGCCATGTGGCTCCTTATACTTATTATTATGTGCTAGATAACATAATGTGATATATGTCTATTTCATTCCCTTTTAGGCTTAACATTCATGTCTTTTTTATGTACTTATATGGCTGAGGGACACATGTCTATCTATCGCTACTCTACTTGTAACTGATTTGTGTCCTATTATACTTTATTCTTTGGCCACAAGTTAGCAAGATGATAAAACATGGATAGCTCTCCCTACTATGATTTAATCCATATGAGGATATTTATTAACACCACTTCTAGGTGAGAAATATCATGACATGTGGATGTCTCTCACTTATCCAATTACTTGGAACTCTATTAATTTCACATATAGGTGAGTGAGATGATGACATATGATAATTATTATTGCTCCACTTACCTAGGATAATTTGTATACGAAACTTTGTTGATGCCACCTCTAGGTGGGTGAAATTATGACACACGGATGGACCTCATTGCTCAACTTTCCTTAGATAATTTTTATAATAAAATATATTGATGTCACCTCTAAGTGAGTGAGATGGTGACACCTAGAAAGATCATGATGATATGCTTTCCTCGGATAATACATACGAGGAACTATATTGACGTCACCTCTAGGTGAGTGGGATGGTGACACCTAGTAAGATATCTATGATCTACTTGCTCGTGTGACTTATGTTAGTCACTTAGGATTTAAGTTAGTAGATTTATGCCACATGGAAAAAGTAGAAGAACCTAGAATTTTTCCAAGGAAACATTTAAGCATGAAGTAACCTATTTGATACATAACATAGGAAAAGAAATAATCAAAATAATAACACGTCATCCTAGTTATCCTTTCAATCAAAAATCAAATGTGCATAAGTACTAAGTTAAATTATAATCAAAGGTGAAAAGTGAATTGTATAATAAGGATTATGAACAAATTCAATTCTCATATAACTTTGAAACATACTTCAAAATTCAAAATGACTTTAATTTTATGATTTTTTAAATTCTACATCATAGACTTCTGGTTCATAAGATCTTGAATTAGTATATTCAATCAATAGTGGGTCCCTATTTGGATTTTAAAATGGGGTGTCTGTGTGTGTTAGGTCATAACACTTGGGTCTTCAGAGGTAAAGGGTGGAGTGATCATTAGAGGGGGAGTTATTATTGGAGGTGTCAATGAATAAATTATTTGAATTAGGAATTATAGGGATAGAGAAGTAAATATCTGACATGTTGAGGCTTCCCTTTGTTGGGTGACTTCAACCACATATTTAGTTAAGCTTGGAGTTTTTAAAATTATCATTATGGCTGACTATACTAGTTTAGACTATGGTAAGGGTATATATAATTGAGATGAAGATGTCAAGGGGATTGGTGACCCTTAAAGATTAAAAATGGAAATTGAAACCAAATTCTCAAAATAGAGTCTTTTATTTGGAACCTTTATTTATGTTGATGTTGAAAAAATAAAATAATCACTTGAACTAGAAAATGGTGGGTTTGAAATGGTAGGTGGTAAATTTGTAGATTGAGTATTTACAATAGTAATAGAATAACCAAGGGAATAAGCTACTTTATTGATAATTTACCTTATATAAAATTATAAATACATCATGTCCATAAAGAAATCTTGGATCAGATAATATAGGGCACACCTACACATTCAATTGGGGGGCATATAATTGTTAAGTGGAAGCATGACTAATGTGTGGATCTATTAGACCTGACTAGGGGATCACTTGTCACAAAACACCATGTGAGATAGGGTTCCAAAGCCTATAGTATAACACAATCACATAACAACCCTAAAAGAATCTTATGATTTAATATTTCACTAATCTAATAATAAGAAAATTAAATCTAATCTAGTGCATACCAAATATTGTGGAACAAAGTGGGGTTATAAATAAAACAAATAAACAACTAAACTAAAATATACTCATGTAAATATATATGAAATACTAATGCATGGAAGATAATAATACATATGCTCTGTCTATCTACTCTTATAAAGGAAGAATAAATTTAGGAATAATTACCTTTAAAGATGAACCTATCAAGCCTCAATCTCCCCCTTAGCCAAGGTGATTTGTAAGAGATTGTCATTATATGAAAGGAAAACTAAGAAAAATAATCTCTAGGATACACAACCTATCCAAGCATCTAAAATACTTATCCATAAGATGAGATCAGAGCTCCAAAGAAAGTATTAAACCCTAAAGCTTTATTTCCCAAGTAGAATGGTCAATAGGTAGATGTTCATTCACACTTATTCACTTAATTATTAACTCTTATCAAATGGTGCTTAATGAACTTATATATATATAGTAATATCTCACCCTAAAAACTTTAGATAATTCTAAATATGCTACGTCACCCCATTCAACTGTTTACCATTTTTGCCCAATAGGCCAAAAAATTGGTCCCCTTCTATCCCTACTATTCTAGGCCATTTCATTTTTATTTTTGCATGAATCTGTCCATTTCTACAGACTCTACAGAATTTCTACAGACTCTACAAGTCTATTTCTATGGACTTTGTAGGTCCATTTCTATGGAATCTGTAGAGCTTGGATTTCTACAGACTCAGCAATGATGTTTCTACAGACTCTACAGGTCCATTTCTCTAGACTCTATAGGGATTTCTACAAACTCTGTAGGGTTAGTCTTTTGGCACATGAAAGATCAGTTTTAGAGAGTATTGGGTTTTACAAGGCTTCTTCAAGCTATTGTCTGAATAAAATCAAAAGGAAGGTTGGCATCTTTGAACCATTGAACTAGTTCAATGCCTTGGTTAAATTTGTAGGTTCATCGCTCAAGTTCAATGCCTTGGTTCAATTGGCTTAGTTCAATAAATTAGTTCATCAACAAGTTCATCGTATTGGTTCAATGCGTTGGTTCAATGGCTTAGTTCAATCACTTTGGTTCAAATGGATGGTTTAATCACTCGATTTATCACATGATTCAAAGGCTTGGTTCAAGCAAATAATGTGCAGTGTTGAATTGATGAACTGTTGAACTGTTGAACCATTTTTGGTTCAATGGGTTGGTTCAACAGTTTGGTTCAAGGGGGCATCCCAAAGCTAAATGGAAGGTGCCCTTGTGGAGGGTAGTTCTAGATTCAGGAGCCCTTGCAGAGGGTAGGAATCACTTTAAAGGAAAGATAGCTGCAAAGGGTATTTTTTTGGATTTTTGTTTAGTCATGAATTCTTTTAGACTTTTTGTCCAAAGGAATTCCTTCAGACAAAAAATTTGAAGAAATTTGGAAAAGGGCCATAACAAAAAACCCAAGAAAATAATCCAAAGGAAAGGAATTGAGTGTGAGATCATTCTTACAGACATTTTCCTTTGAACAAAAAGTCTGAAAGAAATTTAGAAAAGGGCCGCAACACAAAACCCTAGAAAATAATCCAAAGGAAAGGAAGTGAGCATGAGATCATTCTTGTAGACATTTTTTCTATGGGAAAAGAGGTTTGAAAGAAAATCTTGACCAAGGAAGACAAAAGCCTGTGAAGCAGAAGAGCCAAAGTAGGAAGAGACCTGATGGAATTTGCCAAGGATAGTGACGTTCTAAAAGCCATCAATTTTAAGGAGACAGACTAGCCATTGGGTATTTAATTTTAGGGTGATGGCTATGTGAATGTCAATTTTAAGACAGTGAAATAGCCATTTTATTTTGAATTAACTAAGTGCCAACCATGAAAAGAGCCCAAGAAACGTATTGACCTGCCAGAAGATTGCCCCAAGGGCTAAAGGAGCAGAAGGAGACAAAGTAAGGAAGAAGACAAGGTGAAAAAAGAGACAAAGCAGTCCAAGTGGCAAAGGGAAGGTTATTTATTTCTAGATGATCACCAAGTGGTGCAAACAATAAATGGCACGGCCTAATTTCTCCATTTGACATTCATGAGGGGACAAACTACAGTCTGTTTGTAGGCCTCTTCTAAAGAATGACATCAACAATAGTGACTTCCTCTTCTTAATGCTCTCAGTGCACATGGGCTAGCTTGTGAAAAGAGCACCAAGGCCTTTCCCAAAAAGTGCCAATTTCTCTTCCGTTCTCTCTATATATTTTAAATTTCTCATTTGAGAAATAGATCCACTCTCTTAGACTTAAGGCAAAACTTTGCCCAAAAATCTCTTAGGCTTGTAAGGCAGAGCGCTACCAGATTTTACCTTGAATTAGAACTTAGCTTTTTTACCTCTATCTAAACTTGCACTTTAAAGTATATGTCTACTTTATCCTTTTGTGTTAAGTCATTGTCTTTCATGCTTTCATAGATTGATCACAACATGTCCAGTGCATTGTGAAGTCTCCTTTTTGTAGGTCTGCCAAAAGTGTCTATAGGGGAATGTAGGTGCCTGTGAAATGGCTACCATAAGTGTGTCTGAGGACACCTCAAGTGGTTTCTTCCTCCTTGTATTTCCATAGACCCTTAGCTGAATATTACAAAATAGCTTCCCACTTTAGATGAAGTGTATGGGCACTTATTTTTTGGTGAAAAGTGTATATTCAGGCTGGGTGGGTCACATTTTTTGGTGTATCACCTTTTCATTTTTAGGCTTAGGTTTTGTTTTCATCATCTCTCTCCCCCTTTTTCATTTTATTTGTTAGCAATAGGAGAAACTAGGGCCTAAAGGATACATTAGAGGGAGCTATCCCTTATCTACAGACTCTCCCCTCTAGCTTCATTGGTCCCATAGATGAGAGGGGAGTTTCCATTTTTGCATGTGGAAAGGTAGGAGCTCAGCCTCTTGCCCTGGGTGTAATCCACTACGTCAATAGTTTTTGGCATGCCCAGTGGGACCAATTGAGATAGGTTTTGTCTAAAGAGTTGAAGAATTTTTGGTGTGTTATTCAACCAACTAGCCTTTGGAGGCTTTTGCATCAACACCAATGGTGAATTTGAGTTGAATTAGCTGGTTAAGCAGTCTAAGTGCCATCAAAAATCTTATTTTTGTATGTATAATTTCTTTGCACAAAATCATGGACCTTGTATTCCTTCATATGACTATGATCAAGCTCTAGATATTTAGGGAATATCCTCAAGCAGCTCTCCTAATTGCCCTTCAATGATAAGGGAGGTGGCGCTAGAGTTTGAGAAGTAGGTAATGGAAATAGACAGACTGGATGAGTAGCATGGTTATTAGCAGGACCTAATGTACAAAGAGGCATGTTTGTTTAGGCAAGCTCAGGCCTTACAATTCATGGAGGAGGAGGTAGTAAAGTGGAGTAATCCATTCATGCAAGGTAGTCAGCCTTGTGTACCCCCTCCTATCCTAAATCAAGCCCCCTCTTGTACACCAAATCCTTTCTATTAGATGGCACTTTCTCAATCCAGCTCATCTAATGCATCAATCAACCCTGCTCATAACCCCATATGCCTAGCCTTTAAGCATAAAAGGGAATTAGAACAACCTCCCATGGAGATGAACCTTCTAAATTCCTTAGATCATGAATCTTCCTTTGGGGGGAGCATTATGAACTAACACATCTCTCTCAAAACTACTCCTACTCAACATGATGATGCTGGTGACCTCTAAGAAAGACTCTTTCAGGATAATCTAGCCCAACAACTTGAGGATTTAGAGGCTAAGATGAGACTACTTCGTGAAAGAGAGATAGAACTTTCAGACCTTGAGGGGGAACCCTAGGACCTTAGAGAGAACAAAGTTACTACCTATTCACAGGAGCAAAATTCTAATTCTGAGATCCTGAACTAGAAGAAAATAGTAGAATCATGGGGTAGAAAGGAGGAGAAGAAGGGTTTTTCTCAAAACCTTGAAGAAGATGAGGCTGATCCTACTCATGATGATGCTGGTGACCTCTAAGAAAGGCTCTTCCAAGAGGATATGGCTAGGAGAATTATAAAGTTGGAATCCAGAGAGAGATTCCTCAGCCAATGTGTGATGGACAGTTTAGACTCAATGGCACATTCCATGTCTGAACACATCCCACCTACACATTTCCAAGAGAGATATCAGGCCACACTTGATATTGATGAAGTTTTGGCCAAGTGGAAGGAGAAGAATCATTGAATTCTAGTTCAAGGACTGCCTCCTCTTCCACATGGTTTTCCCACTTCACCCCTTCTCAAGGAGGAACCTATTCTGTAGGAGGTGAGTGAGGAGCAAAAGATCCAATTTACAGCTCTTCAAGAGGATATCATGAGCAAAAATGAAGAAGAAATCATCATTGATGCTCCTTGTGAAGGCATCATCAGCAATGGAAAAGACTCAGGTCATGCATACATGTAGATGTTCCAGCAATACGAGGAGGAACATAAGCATGGTGAGCTCTCTCCCCCTTTGTTTGATGAACTTCCTTATTGTTTCGATGAGGAGGATGATTACGCTAAGGAGCTTGAGTTGGAGGAGGATCAGGAGGATATCTTTGAACATCTAGAGATCTTGATCTTTAAGGATGAAAAAGAGAGGCCTATCTTCCTTGAGGAAAGCCTCATAGAAGAGAGCTTTGAATAGAGAAGGGATTTTCTATGGGATGAGAAATTAGTTTGTGATTCCATTTCAGACATCACAACTATCACCCTTCTTCATGAAGTCCAAGAGGAAGCAAAGGATGAGTCTGACAGAGTCTTCAATAAAGCAGAAGGAAATGGGTTGGACCATGATGCACTACAAGGGAGCTATACGTATCAAAGGGCTTATGGTGATGAACCAACAACCATAGTTTTCTTGATGAGATACACTAGCCTAAATAACCAATAGGAGGCAAGCTTCCAAGAACAAATAGAGTACGTATACGTTAGAAGCATGTTTGAATTTGATCCACTTAGATACAAGCCAACCCAGGTGGCAAGCAAGAGGAGTAAGTCACTAGCTCTCCATTTCATTCAGCCACTTGTCTGGCACCATAAGTTTCCTTGCTAGGGAAGGGACTTAAGAAGTTTTCCCTTTGATCTAGGAGGGAAGAAAATGCACCTAGTTAGTTGTACATAGTTATTTGTTTTCAGTTTTCTTTCCTGCTTTCCCTAAGTGCAGTTTACACAAGTAGTGTTTTAGCCTTCTATGTTTCTGTTTGTGTCTGGGGTAAAAAGCTTCATGTTTGATTATTGGATCTTTGGGGCTATTGCTAAACTTTCTTCAAAGCTGCATTCTGACTCCATGCCCAATGGACTACAAGGTAACTGGTCTCTAAGCATAGCAGACATGCTTCCCCTAGGAGTCACCAATGTTTTGACCATTTTTGCCAACAGGCCAAAAAATTGGTCCCCTTCTATCCCTACTATTCTAGGTCATTGATTTTTTATTTTTGCATAAATTTGTCCATTTCTATGGACTCTGTAGAATTTCTATGGACTCTACAAGTCTATTTTTATATACACTATAGGTCCATTTCTATGGAATCTACAGGTCCATTTCTACGGACTCTACAGAGCTTGGATTTCTATGGACTCAGCAATGAGGTTTCTATAGACTCTGTAGGTCCATTTTTATGGAATCTATAGGGATTTCTATGAACTCTATAGGGTTAGTCTTTTAGAGCATGAAGAATCAGTTTTAGAGAGTGCTGGGTTTTAAAAGGCTTCTTCAGGCTCTTGTCTGAAGAAAATCACAAGGAAGGTTGGCATATTTGAACCATTAAACCATTGAACCAATTCAATGCCTTGGTTAAATCAATAGGTTCATTGCTCAAGTTCAATTCCTTGGTTCAATTAGCTTAGTTTAATCAATCAATTCATCATCAAGTTCATCAGCTTGGTTCAATGTGTTGGTTCAACGCCTTGGTTCAATCACTTTGGTTCAAACAGATGGTTCAATCACTCAGTTCATCAAATTATTTAAAGGCTTGGTTCAAGCGAATGGTGTGCAGTGTTGAACCAATGAACCGTTGAACTATTGAACCATTTTTGGTTCATTGGGTTGGTTCAATGGCTTGGTTTAAGGGGGTGTCCCAAAGCTAAAGGGTAGGTGCCCTTGCAAAGGGTAGTTATAGATTCAAGAGCCCTTGCAGAGGGTAGGAAGCACTTCAAAGGAAAGATAGCCACAAAGGGTAAGTTTTTCAAATTTTTGTCTAGTCATGAATTCTTTCAAACTTTTTGTCCAAAGGAATTCCCTTGAAAAAAAAGTCTGAAGAAATTTGAAAAAGGGTCGTAACACAAACCCTGAGAAAATACTCCAAAGGAAAGGAAGTGAGCATGAGATCATTCTTGTAGACATTTTTTCCATGGGAAAAGAGGCTAAAAGAAAAGCCTTACCAAGGAAGAGAAAATCCCATGAAGCAAAAGAGCTGAAGTAAGAAGAGACCTGATGAAATTTGCCAAGGACGGTGACATCCCAGAAGCCATCAATTTTAAGGAGATAGAATAACTTTTGGGTATTCAATTTTAGGGTGATGGATGTGCGAACATAAATTTTAAGACAGTGAAATAGCCATTTGCTTTTGAATTTCCTGAGCGCCAACCATGAAAAGAGCCCAATAAACATAGTGACCTACCAGAAGAT
The DNA here is from genome assembly GCA_037957365.1 of Torreya grandis. NCBI lineage: Eukaryota > Viridiplantae > Streptophyta > Pinopsida > Cupressales > Taxaceae > Torreya > Torreya grandis. The sequence goes on along the minus strand of JARHVA010001544.1, from coordinate 1,747,504 downwards.
CACCTCGAGGGCTGAAGGAGTAGAAGGAGACAAAGCAAGGAAGAATACAAGGTGCAGAAAGAGACAAAGTAGTCCAAGTGGCAAACGGAAGGTGCTTTATTACAAGATGATCACCAAATGGTGTAAACAGTAAATGAGATGGCCTGCTTTCTCCATTTAACATTCATGAGGTGACAAAGCATAGTCTGTTTGTAGGCCTCTTTTAAAGAATGACATCAACAATAGTGACTTCCTCTTCCCGATGCTCTCGATGCACATGGGATAGCTTGAAAAAAGAGAACCAAGGCCTTTCCCAAAAAGCACCAAGTTCTCTTCTCTTCTCTCTATATATTTTAAATTTCTCATTTTAGAAATGGATCCAATCTCTTAGCCTTAAGGTAAAACTCTACCCAAAAATCTCTCGGGCTTGTAAGGTAGAGCACTGCCAGATTTTACCTTGAATCAAAACTTAGCTTTTTGACCTCTATCTAGACTTGCACTCTAAATTATATGTCTTCTTTCTCCTTTTGTGTTAAGTCATTGTGTTTCATTCTTTCATAGATCGATCACAGCATGTCTAGTGCATTATGAAGTCTCCTTTCTGTAGGTCTGCTAGAAGTGTCTACAGGGGAATGTAGGTGCTTGTGAAATGGCTACCATAAGTGTGTTTGAGGATGCCTCTAGTGGTTTCTTCCTCCATGTATTTCCATAGACTCCTAGTTGACTATTGCAGAAGAGCTTCCCACATCAAATGAATTATATGGGTGCTTCTTTTTGGTGAAAAGTGTATATTCAGGCTAGGTGGGTCACATTTTCTAGTGTATCACCTTTTCATTTTTAGGCTTACGTTCTATTTTCAGCATCTCTCTCCCCCTTTTCATCCCCCCTTTTTCATTTTATTTGTTAGTAGTAGGAGAAACCAGGGCCTAAAGGATACATCAGAGGGAGCTATCCCTTATCTAGAGACTCTCTCCTCTAGCTTTGTCGGTCCCATAGGCGAGAAGGGAATTTAAATTGTTGCATGTGGAAAGGTAGGAGCTCAACCTCCTACCCTGGGTGCAATCCACTATGTCAACATCAACCTATCATGTTTTTGGGGCTAACTCTCTAGGTTTGTGCTAGGTCACCCAAGAAGCCAACAAACTAAAAGAGAGAAAATGTCCCATAGCTGTACTAGGTCAACCTAGTACAAATGATAGGTCAAAAGGCTGATAAAGCAAGAAATGAAGGATAAACCATATAATATGATGGAAATAGATAGAACCAAGAAGACTAATATTGGTTTCAATGGTTCTAGGAGTTTAGAGTATAGATGGCAAATGGCAAAAGGAATGACAATCTTATGAAGCACTGATGGTCTTCCCACCCCTTTCTTGGTGCACCATTTAAGGCATGTATTCAAAAATATTGAGACTTGATAGGTTTATACAAGATACAAAGTGTTAGTAATTAATAAAAGTTAAAAATATTATGTGTATACATATTCCCCTGCCAAAGCTCATCATGTGTCACATAAGTACAACACGAGATGGTGCTTTAGAAGAAAACATGATAAGACATAATTTTTATGCTAAGTATGGTGAAATAAGTAGAAAATAAGATAAATTAAATAATTGTATTGAGAAGCACATACCTTTAAATTACCTTAGTGTTGTAGATCAAGAAGTAGAGTGTAAGAAATGAAGGTGTCCAATATAGTGTACACTAGGAAAACCTATAGAAGTTAGTGCAAAAAAGAGCCAAAAATAAAAAAAATGGAAGATAGGCATATGATATTAGAAAATAATCTCTACGTCATCATTATTATAACCCATTTTATGGTTTTCAAAATGGATGAGCAAAAAAAAATAGAGGCAAAACAAAGTATCTCCTTGAAAATAAATGAAAGAATTAATTTGCTAAAAAGTGGTTTTAAATAGGGAAAAAGAGAATTAATTTGTAATTTTTAATTTTGAAAGAGAGAAAAGAGATATCTAAGACTATACAAGGTTAGGATGGTGAGGAAATGATAGGCTAGATGATGAGGACACCTAGAGGTGGTAGCAGGTGCACTATAGGTATGCAACTACAGATCTCAAACCAATTTTTGAAATTTATATTGAATTAAGTGAATTTTTGATAAAATTTAGTTTTTAAGACTTTATATATGTCAAAATTGAGAAAAATTGTATTTTAATAGTATAAAATATCAATATAAGAAATGGGTTTATAGGAATTAGGAAGAAATAGGGTAGAATCTATGTGGTCAACCTAGTAAGTATGGGTTAACCTAGTGTTATCTATAGGTTGAAAAACTAGAAAGGAGTGAGAAGCTAGTTCATAAGGGATAAAATAAAAACTTAATACTAGGGAATAAAAAATAAGAGGATTGAATTTGAAGTTAACTATGACAAAAATATGGAAAATTTGGTCAAACTAGGTTGACCAAGGAACTAAAATAAGCACAAAACAGCATGCACAAAGTTAAAAGAGGGATATAATGGCCTAAAATGACCAAAGGATGGAAAGAGGAACCAAGTAAGATAGAAATGGGATAAAATTAATAAGTTAAAATAAATTAGTCTTGTTTTGAATTTAAAATTGTAAAAAAAAGTGTAAAGAATGTATTATGATTATACATGACATGGAGGAAATAATACATCATTTGTTATTTTTTGGTTGCATATATGATCGATATTATGTAGGTTGGTAGATGTATCTTAGTTTATAAATTTTTAATAGATATTTATAGATGGATATCAAGATATATTGGTAGTTGTAGGTCTATGAGGTATATCTGAGATGTGTAGGATCCCCATTAATACTGACCTATTAGTCTTGTTCTTGGGATGCTGGGAATGGTTGACTAACAGTTTTAGATGAGAGGTGGATGGGGATGTGATAGAGGTGGGTATCACACTAGAGGATGTGCATTCTATTTTTGGGCTACCCATAATAGGATAATTAATGAGCATAGGGACACCATAAAACTTAGAAGAGAGGAGAGCCTTAGTCATGTGGGATACATGCTCAAAGATGATATTGAGAGGATGGAGAGTTAGTATGGATGATTTGTATATATTACAAAATTTTAACCTATAAAAGGTAGTCATAAGCCTCATGACATAGTGAGTACTCTATCACAAGTTAGATGGTAAGGTACCACTATTCATGGTAGCCTTGAGAAGGATGATGCTAGAGGAGGGAGTATTATATGATCTAAGCTTTGTCATATATGTCTATATTGTACATGATCTATTCAAGATGTTGGTCAGAAGGTAGAATACTATAAGACTAATAATACTACTAATATTATGGATATATGAGATATTTCCCATGTATTAACTAGCTAGGTTGCCCCATATAGTTGATGATGGGTTAGCTACAAGTATGGAGATGGTAGGAGGACTAAGTAGCATGGGCCATACCCCACATGCTAGTGCTTAAATTGGTGAGGCATGCAGACATCATGTGGTACCCATATGGGCACATAATAGCTATATGGGTGAGTTGGTACATAATTGTACTAGCACTATAGACGAGAGAGGTGATTGATCACTATACATAGTGAAGAGAGCCACATATAGTGGCACAAGTGATAGAACAAATAGGTCTACCTCATCTAGTGACACTGATACTGATGCTCTACCAATGGGCTTAGCATGTGAGGGAGCCATAAGGGATGAGGGGACTTAAACCACTTATAGTGATGTTGACATTGAATCCATGTTAGGAGTCACTATGTACTAGTTATGCATGATGAGTGGTAGATGAGGAGGTAGAGGAGGTAGAGTTACTAGATGTACCACTACCAACCCCATAATAAGATGAGTAGTAGCCACTAAGGGCATAATGATAATAGAAATAAGAGAGAGTGGAGACTATAAACATCCTAGATGATCCCATAGATGATTCAAAGGAGATGATAGTGAGACCACTAAAATGGAGGTTAGGATGGATATGAGTAATGATAGCCAAGTTCAAGTTGAAGAGGTGAGAGACTAAGGAGGTACTTGGAGGCTATGTAGATATGGAGACTATGATAAGTGATCATGTAGAGGATGATATTATAAGTTTAAAGACATAGACAGGTATGAATATGATTGAATTATTTATTAAGTTTTTATTTTGTAATAGAGATATATAGATAGATATTATGGGATATGATAGTGATCTAATATCTATCTAGTGTGAATTTATAGGCATACTTAAGGATGAGGAAGAGAGATGGGGGTCCCTAGTGAGGGGATCACTATATGACATCCTAGATGAGACTCTATATCCATAAAAACTAATGAAACTAGAGGATCTAAGTTTACCATCTACCCCATATTAGGTGAGCTAGTTGAGATTAGCTAGTGAGGTAAATACAAGTGTAAAGGGAGAGGGTATAACCACTAGTAGATTTGGGTGCAAGTGAGAGATAGGCCTAGTAGGCCTTGGTAGATGAGAGATTAGTTCATCTAGAGATATTTAAATATATTATATAGGCATATATAATGATGCAAACTCATCTAACATAGACACATACTATGACCTAGGCTGAGTTGGTGCAGGAACAAGTGTAGATATCATACCTATAGGGATAGGTAGAGGGATTGAGATCTCGACCTACCTCATTAGAGAATACCATTAAAAGGAGTTAAATTGAGGCCTTATTAGGTATCATGGATATTCCATGAGATAGACATGATGGAGCTTAGCCTTAGTCTTGAGGCTTTGTATATGGTTGTATCGACCTCATGGTATATATATGATGTATCATTTTGGATTCTTGGTGTTGGTTATGTATGTTGTCTTTATGATGGTTGTGTTTGATCATTATGGTTAAGGCTATGGATGATTTGGATATATTTATTTCTATAACATGTATTTAACTTTGTTGTACATGCTATAGGAAATATATGTGGTGCATTTTTTTTTCTAGCATTATGGAGTACACATGTATGGTTAAAAAGAAACAGCTAAAAAAGGACTCGAAAAAATATAATCAATCAAATAAATGCACTACACACTAGTTCAAGTTTGGAAATGTGTAATAACAAAAAAATGACTAAGTATAAAAATCCAATAAAATGGAAAACAAGATGGAAAATTGGAATTTGTTTTTAAACTAATGTAAGATTTTTACACCAAATTAAAACAATAAAAATCGTACTAAATATCATATTGGGAAGCATGACAAATAATGTAATAAAATGGAAGGTATGTAAAAGGACAAAAATGGTAATAAAAACAAATCAAAATTAATTCAACCAATTACACTATTTGACAATGGGAAGTACAAAATAAAAACAAAATTTGCAAAAATCTGGTCTTAAATTTATCATACTAATTCAAGATGGGAGGTATGAGAAATTCAAGAAATGGTTGTAATATTACATGCACTTAGAAGATAATAAAATAAAAGGTGAAATAAAAATGAAGTAAGCATAAAACATACAACCTCAATGACATATAACCTCATAATCAATTAAATATTATCTCTTATTTGACAATTGTAATTTTGAATGGTGACTTGTTTATTGGAAAAATTTTGTGAGGAGGCTTGGGTCCTATCCACGGTCTTACACTACATCTCACAAAATAAAAACACAAGGGGTACCAAATCAACATTGGTAAGTAGAAGGATAAATAATGGTAAATCAAGGATGTGGGTAATATAATGAAAAAGATGGTAATGTGTGAGGAATGTCTGGTCCTATCCACGGTCTTACAAAGCAACTCACAAATGATATCCCATGGGGGGTGATTAATATGTAAAATAATATTTTTCATGAGGAAATATGAAATAAAAATAATGAAAAATGGAGTGTAAGAAGCAATACTTAGGAATATTATGAGAATACCTTTAGAGGCAAAAGGCATGCTAAGGACATGAAAAGACACTAAGGGACTAGTGATCATCTATGAATAAAGGAAACCCACTTTCTATAGACACAAATATTTATAGGAAAATATGTGTAATACAAAGGAAACCCATTTTCATGATGGTAAATTGTTAAAAGTAAAATACAACTGGGCCTACCTTCCCATGACATGTTTCTCACACTTAAGAACCTCTTATAGAGCCATTGGTCTACTAAAAAGACTAGGTAGTTATGTGAGAAAGTAGGTAGCACTAAAAGAGAACTTTTTAAATTTTCCTCTTCTAATATAATGGCCTACCACACCCAAAAGGACCTTAGCTCTACTATAAGGCCAACTGTGGAGTTTGAGATTTGACTAGAATAAAGATGTGTGCTTTGAATCATGTCTTTTAGTGTGGTTAGACTTTTAAGAATACTCAATATTTTTGCCTTTTAATATCACTACATTTTATTTAAATGATTTGGATTTTGTTTTTATTTTTAAGGATTTTTAAGATTCATCCTCCATATGGATTTGTAATGACCAATCATGAGAGAGATAGTGATACACAAGAATGAGTTGTGGGATAAGGCTAAGTAAATCTAGGTGACCCAAGACAAAATACTGACTATAACACATAGGCTTGACAATGAACTGAGCATGTGATCTAAAGTCTCAACCATGTATATACTTAATTTATTAAAAAAGGAATAAGGAAAAAAAGGAGATCCAAAAGAGGATCTATGAAAGGAAATAGTAATGAGAAATATTGCTTGCTAACTAATCACATGATAATAGGAGATAGTAATCAAAGGGAAGATGGTAGATATAACTAAGTCATCATGATAACTATTTGTGAAAAATGAAGATAATAAGGCAAACAATCATGAAGATATAAGGTAAGAGTTTTAAGAAAAACTCTAAAGGAAAAGAAATTCTAAAGGAAAAGAAATCAATGATAAGTGAAAAATAATAATGATAAGAAAAAGACAAGTATATACAAAATGAAAAACAATAACATAAGCTAACTATATTACATCAAGAAGGAGAAACATGATATAAGATATGAAAGAATTTGACATAGTCTCAAATGATATAATCAAAATATAAATAAGATTGGATCACATGTCCAATCAAACATACATGAGGAATAACCATGCATGTGCTCACAAATATTGGTAGATTTATCCATACACATTATCCAGTACATTGGATAGATCTCTATGAATCTATAATGAAAATGTTGCTAAGGTCTCATCAATCTTTAATGAATATCAGGAAAATAATTCTCTTCTAATCTCCTCAACTAAAAAAGTAGGAATGGTCAAAATATCATGCTAAGGAGGAAGGTTAGGATAAGATTGGTCATGATAATGCATGGAAACTTGATCTATGGGAGAAGGAATCTCAGGTGGAGAAGGATTCATGGGTGAAGGACTCACAAATGGAGGTACAAAAGGTGGTGAAGGGACCACAAGAGGTGATGGAACCACTAGAGGTGGATCCATGGGAGAAGAAGGAATAACCTTCTTATGGGAATGACCTATGGCAAGAATGGTATAAGGTCTAAGTATGGCTACAAGGTGATCTCTAAGATGTTGTTGCATAATGCAGTAATAATCAGTGTGATGCATGCCACATAGGTGCCATAGACAATATACCTCACCATACTTGGGTTAATATTTAGGAATTACCTTTGGGGGAGGTATGGATTTGTCTGATGATGGGAAAGAAGGATTCAATGTATCAATATATTGTCACAACTTATGACAATGGGTGGAAGAGTGATTATCTATCTCGCAGAAGCAATAAATATGCTTATGAGTGGTTTTAGGATCACCCATGGAAGGAGGTGAAATAGGAAGGGAATAAAATGAAGAGGACTCATCAAACCATTTGGTAGGTAAAGGATCCATCTTAGGTAGTAGAGGCAAACCATCATTATTGGAGGGTGATGATGGGGAAGGAGTGAAACTAGGCTCAATAGGAAGAGAACTAGAAGGAGATGTAGGAAGAGGTTCATCAACAATAGGAGAAGAAATAGGCTCAACTAGAGTGGAAAAATGAATAGGCTTAACTATAGATAACCCTATTAAAAGAGGGGTGGGATACATAAAAGGTCTAAGGAGGACTACCCTAGGTGTGCTAAAGTAATAAGGTCTAGTTATAACATGATCAAGGATATTGTTAGATATAGGTGCATAATGATTAAGAAGGTCCTCAAAAGGTGGATCTAAAGAGCATTGAAACTTATGTTGATAATAATGAGAATGTTATAAATTATTTGGTGATGAAGAAGTAGTTAGTTTAGACTGATATTGAAGTTTGGAAGAAGAAGTGTTAGTAGAAATTGGATTATCATTAGTATTAGAAGATGGTGGGAGAGAATTAGAAATAATATGAGATGTGTCATTTAAAGGAGAATCATAAATTGGATCATCAAAATAAATAAGATCTTCTTGCCTAAACTCATTCAAATGAGTTAGAGAAGAATCATAGATAACATGATATGTCTTATGGGAAGGAGGAGTGTAGATAGGTTACGAGTCAATGAAGGACACCACTCTTCATATATTGGTCATGATAACCACATTATCTTATGAATTTGGTTAAACAAGACTTTCTACATTATTGGTGGAAGAAGTGGACTTATCTTGAATTTCTTGGATTGGTTAATGATTATGAAAGGGGTCTTTATAGATAGATAAATGATCATTTTCTTTATTTAAGGCTTGAGTTTCATCATGTGACTTATAGTCTTTGAAATCAATCTCATAAGCTTGTTGAAATTTATTAATAATGGAATCATGATCCAAATTTGGGCCAAGAAGAAATTCCATGGCTAAATTTCAAAGTTGTCTAAAAATCTCTTCAGAGTGACCCCAACTAGCATGAAACTAAAAGAACTTATTAGGATCATACCATGATTTCATAGGTTGATTAGGGTCAAACTATTGAGGGAGAGGCTTGGCTAGACATTTAAGAATTTGGGCTGAAGATAAAGGTTTATGGACATTAATGTTACTTATTGAGAAATAAATATTAGTGAGTTATTGAGAGGGAGTTGGTTTCGAAGAAGGGGTAGGAATGACAGCTTGAACATTGTGAATGGTGTCATATGAACCAGTAACACCATCATTGGTAATATTATAGTTTTTATTATTTACTAATAAGTGAGGTCCTATAAAAGGTTGGGGTAGCTTGAATTGGTGCATGAGGAAATATCATCTTTTAGCTTTATCAATAGATTCCTCCAATGTATGTGGAGAAAGGGTATAGAATCAATATTATAATTTAAGAAATAAATCATTTGTAGAGAGATTAAAGAGATTGTCATCTACCATGTTATGTTCACATTTATTTGACAACGTTTCCATTGCTTAAAAAGGCTTGGGGAGTTTTATTTTTGCTTTGTTTTCAATTGATGAAATCGGCCAAAGTGTTCTCTAAAATATCACTAGTTTGAAATTCTTAAACTAAAGCATTTTTTAAGTCCTCCAAACTATTGATAGAGTGTGTTCTAAGTTGATTGTACCAATCAAAGGCATCACCCATGAGGATTTTAGATAATATTTTGATAGAAGCAAATGTATTTAATTTGACCCAATCCTTGTAAATATTTCCAAATGTCTTGAGGTGAAGGGTAGGATTGGTTGATCCATTATAAGAAATTGTAGGTCTTATACCTCCAATGTCAATGTTATAAATTTGGGTGGTAAGAGGTTAATTTTATTAATTCTTGATGAATTTGTTGAATAATGGATGTTGAGTAATGATATTACCTTAAAAATATTGAAGAGGAGGAGGAAAACTTTGGTTATGTGTTCCCCAAGCCATTATTTGAGGATTGGATTGAAGATTAAGAAGATGTTTTTGCATTCACATCATTTAATTCATATTATGAGCTTGAAATGTGTTCATTTGATTGGATTTTGTAAAAATATTTGATGAGTTTGATTAGTGTTATTAGAAGTAACATTGGTGTTTGTGTTTGTATTAGTGGCTTGGGTACCATTATTAGTGTTGATATGAGCTTGAGAAGAGCTATGAGAATTTGTGGCACTAGTGGAAAAAATTTCTTGTGAAGCAAAAGATGGACTAGTAAATGGTTGAGAAGTAAAATAACTAAAATCATGAGTGCCTTGGGTATCAAATGATGAACTAGTGGAAGGATTAGGGATAATGGATATTATGAGAGGCCTACTAGATGTAGAACTTGCCATGATAGTTGAGATACTGGGAATGGAGGTGGAAGAAGCTAGAGAATAAGATGTCATATCATAATAAGGAGTCAATATTTAAGGAAGGTGTTGAGAATAAAATAAGTGGATACCCCCAAATCTAGTTGAAAAAGTGGGAGTAGGAGAATGAGGTTATTCAACCTGATGGCTAATCATGAGGTTATAAATGGTGAAGGATCTTTCCCTCTATGTTGATGGAGTTATGTGATAAGGAAAATAATTTCATGAGTATACTCTAACTCAAGTTGATATTATAAGATAAGAGGAGGGTTTTTATACAAATAGGTATGAGGAAGGGGGTCATAGTCCATCGTACGGGTTGTAATATGAACATTACTATCAATTATGAATGGTGCCCTACTTAATTTATGGGAGATCCTATTAGGATTAGTAAATTCCATCATGTCTATTGACTAAACTTAAGTTTTGTCACCAAAAAAAATATCCATGACGAAAGGAAAAGAGACAAGATGATAAAGTAAAGGATCAAAAAGTGATTGCCAATAGTACTAGGTTGGCTTGGTCAACCTAGTGTAAAATAGGGACTGGAAAACTATATTGGGTCCATAGTTTTGACCCAATTTAGTGACTAGTGACTAGCAGAAAGAGGTAAAGGTATTGTAAATAACACTAGGTTTACCTAACACATTATATAGGGGATGAAAAATATACTAGGTTGGCAAGGTCAACCTAGTACAATAGACAAGTAAGAAATGAAAGCTAATAACAAGCTATGAATCGAAGCAAGATAATTTCAAATAATGTAAGAACATAGTAAGTACTAAAAGTGAAATACATAGTCAATTGAATTGATGTTGGACAATCTAATTAATGCACACAAAGAAAGGTCTTTCACTAGTACTAGCTAATGCAATATTTTACACACATAATTGATTAAAGAACAAGAGAACAACTTTAAAGTAAAGTTAACTACTTGGTCAACCTAGAATGTTGATTAGATTATTAAAATGTTTCTAAGTGTAAAGGAAGATTGCCTATAAGTAAGGTATAAGATACCAATATAAGGATAGTTTAGGTAAGTTTAGGATGAAAGGGACTATAGTGGAAATGATATAGGCTTGGTATTTAGGCCTACCCCCTCACTTCACACACCATAGTGATAAGGGTGTTAAGTGCTTAGCCAAAATATACCATTAACCATGCTTTATACTTGACCATATCATCAAGTCAGCTTCCCCCTTGGTGATGAAATCTAAGTAGGTTGGTATGGGAAGTCAAATATTTAAATACTTGTTGATGTTTATGTGCTTTGGCCTTGTGTTCAAAAGAATATAAATATTACAACTAAATGATTAATTTAAGACAACCTAGTTAGACTATGTGAGCTATTCTAAGCATGAAGACAACTAAAATGAAAGATGTGATTAATTAATATGGTTAATTCCATATTTGAAACAAGGTATAGTTGAGAAAATATATGGACATTTATATAAAACAAGGTCTACATAGTCAACCTGTACTATGGAAGTAAAGTTTGAGAATGAACTAGGTTGGTCAAGTTGACCTAGTTATTTAAAGAAACACAAAACATAGAACTAGGTCCACAGGGTCAACCTAGTTGAATGTGTTGGGGTAGTTTTAAAGACTATAAAATGTGAAAGGAAATTATATAAATAGAAAGATATAGAAGAATAGAAACTCACCTGAGTGGTTTAAGTATGAAAATAGAGAAGATTTTTGATCAAAAACCTTGGAGAAAACTATCAAAAACCTACAAACTAGGTTGAGCCAGTCAAACAAGAAATATATAAACCTACTAAAAAAGTTATGAAAATGCACTATGTCAACATTGTTGACCTATTTGACTGAATAAGAAGTCTAAAAATTGAAACAAAATTCACTGGGTCGCACTAGTCGATCTAGTTGTCTGAACAAAATTTTGCAAGTTCTAAAACCTATGTTGGGTTGAACTAGTCAAGTTAGTTGCCTTTTCCAATAAACCTATGCATAGAGATGAATAAATTGGGTGTATAGGGTCAATCTAAAATAATAAATATATGATAAAAATAATGACAAATAGAAATGAAATAAGTGAAAGAAATCATTTAAGGGTTTGATTCATGTCGGGTTTACTAGAATATGTGAAATCAAAAATGCATCATGTCCTTAAATAAATCCTATATTAGATAAGATAGAGAACACCTATACTTTTGATTGGGGGCATATAATTGTTTAGCAAGAGAATGACCAATGTAAGGATCCACTAGACCTAATTAGGGGATCACTTGTCACAACACATCGTGTGAGATAGGGTTCCAAAGCCTATTATCTAACACAATATAATAACAACCATAAAAGAGTACTATGATTTAATATTTCACTAATATAATAACAAGAAAATTAAATATAATATAGTGCACACAAAATCTTATGGTATAAAGTCAGGGTTAAAAACAAAATAACTAAACAAAACATGTATATAAGACATATACTCATGTCAATGTATATATAATCCTAATACATGGAAGAGAAGAATACATATTCTATATTTATCTACTCTTACAAAGGAGGAATAAAGTTAGGAATACTTACCTTTGAACATGAACCCACTGAGCCTAAATCACCCCCTTGTGTAAGGTGATTCACAAGAAATTTTCATAATATGTAAGGATAACTAAGATAAATAAGCTCTAGGCTACACAAGCTATCCAAACATCTAAAATACTTATCCATAAGATGAGATTGGAGATCCAAAGAAAGTATTGAACCCTTAAACTTTATTCCCCAAGTATAATGGGTAATAGGTAGATATTTGTTTGCACTTATTCAATTAATTATTCAATATTTTCAAATGGTGGTAAATGACCTTGTATATATATTAGTATCTCACCCTAATTTTATTTGAGAATGTTAGCTATACTAGGTTGATTTGTTTGACCTAGAATGTTTTTATGGTTAACTCTCTAGGTCTATGCTAGGTCAGCCAATAGGCCAACAAACCAAAAGAGTGAAAATGTCCCAAAATTATATTACGTTGACTTGGTTGACCTAGCACAATTGATAGGTTAAAAGGGTGATAAGATAAGAAATGAAGGATAAAACATGGTAGATGATAGGAATAGATAGAACTAAGAAGAGTAATCTTGGGTTCAATGGTTTCAAGAGGATAGAGTGTGGATGGAAAGTGGCAAACATAATGATAATCTTACAAAGCATAAATGGTCTACCCAACCCTTTCTTGGTGCACCCTTTAAGGAATGCACTTAGAAATATTGAGACTCAATAGGTTCCTGCAAGATACAAAGTTTCAATAATTAATAAAAGTTAAAAATATTATGTGTATACATACCTTTCCTCTTTAGTGAATATTTTATAGGTTAATGATCTAGTTAGAGTTTTTACTTCTTGAAAAATTCCTAAGCTCATAGCTTTGGCCTTTTATAATTCTACTTCCTCATCTACTTCATTTATGGATCCATCCTCACTTAACCTTTGTTCAAGCCCTATCCTTTCTTTTGCATTATCTTCTTCTTCATCAGTAAGATATATATATATATATATATATGTATATATATATGTATGTATATATATATATGTATATATATATATATATGTATATATATATATATATGTATATATATATGTATATATATATATATATGTATATATATGTATATATATATATATACATATATATATATATACACACACATATATATATATATATATATATATATATATATATATATATATATATATATATATATATATATATATCAAGAATTCAAGAGAGGTTAGTCAATTGTTAGTGAAATATTCCAAAATAACTTGAAGACATAAAAAATCAATCCCAATACCTAGGGTGAGTTATGATGGAAAAAAGTGCAAATTAGAAGGATAAAAACAACAATTTTACCTTCCTTGAAGATATGTTTGAAAATTAGTCTAAAAAATTTTAAGATCAAATTGTAGATGCATGAGTCTTCATCAATGCTTGAATAATTTTATGGGGATCACCTCTCCTTATTTACACTTTGTCTTGGCATGAGAGAGAGAATTATTTTATGAAAATTCTTTGAATAATATAGCAGAGTAAGATTACATTAGTAATCTTGATGAAATGAGAGGTAAGAGGGTTTTATTTATAGATTCATTAAATTGATATGAACCATTCATCTTATCTTAAGATAGAGGGTTGAGGACAAATCCTAAAGTCCATGATTACACCTTTGGAGTGTGTAAGATATGAAATTTAAGACCTTTTTAGAGTATAAAAGGCACATTAGAAGATAGTGTAGTCATTTTTTCCTTTTAAGTGTGTAAGAGATGAAGAGTGTGAGAAGGGTGCAAGAGATGTGAGAGTATGTGTAAGTGGCCATTTAATAAGACACCTTGCTCACACTCCACTCCATTATATTTACATTCCCCTATGAAATCATCTATGTGAGGTCAAAATTCAATTTTGATTTTAGGAAAGTATGTTATCCAAATCAATGGAATTGCCTATTAGAGGAATGATTAGACTAATTAATCAAGGTGATCAATTAGAAATTAGAAGAAAGGTAAAGATTACAATGTTTATTTGTCAATAAAGTAATTAATTATTTAGCCTTTGAATACACTTTCAAAGGGATTATTTAATTCAAGATGCACTAGATAAGTGAAATTATGTAAGATGATCTGTTGCCATAATTAGGGATGTATCATTATGATTTTCAGTTAAAATGATAGTTATGTAGGTAAATCAAGCCTAGTTAAATATTTTTAGTTAAACTTGCATATGATAACATAAAGTCATTTCAAACATAGTTTATACATGAAAGATGCTAAAATAAAGTGTCTAAAATATAACACACTAATGATATTACATGTATTTGTTCCTTTTCCTTTGCTTCCTCTTAAAAGGATCATCCATGACTTTCAAGACTTGATGATGATTTTTCCTCTAGTTGTTGGACTTTTAAGGAGGCATGTAGGACTTTGGATTTCCTTTAATAGGTGATTATAGGGGGAATAGTAAGTGAAGTGGATGATTAAACAAATTAAGGGGCCAAAGTATTGGTGGTGAAGGATTGGAAAGTAGAAAAAAAGTATTGGAGGGAAGAATGGATGGACATAGATCTTATTGAGATGCTTCAATAGATGGAGGCATAGACAAAATAAATGAGAAGGAAGCTTTTAAAAAGTATGGGAGACTCACTTTCTTAGGTGTTGTAAGTGGAGGGAGAGGTGTTGAAGATAATTTTCTCTTTTATTTGTCCTAAGGATGAGTAATTATCTCAACTATATTAGTAATGCCCAAAATGCTGGTAGTATTTATATGTGTGGAGTCTAGATGGGGACTAATAATTTCCTTTTTGATTTGGAGGTTCACATCCTTTTGACTACTATAATCTCCTTCTAATAAATTTGCTTCTTATCTTATACAAGAGGGAGGTTGGTCTTGCCCTCTTGTGTCTTATGGTTATCTTAGAGACCATTGACAACTCCAAGCTCTTTATACCTGCTCTACCATCTCCTTTTCCAAATATTTGGTAATGTCAGGGTCATACTCAATGGATTGGGTGACAATTATTGACATTTTATTATCCCTCATATGAGTCCACACCTCTGAGTCATCTGATGCATTCAAAAAAATAAAATCATTTTCATACTCTTAGTGACCATATGTAATGGTCACCCACTTATTATCCTTAAGGGATCAAATATAGTTATTGAATTTTCCTTTAGTATCCCATTCCATGAATTGGGCCACCTTTAAATTGTAATGGGATCTAATTTTCCTGTTTGGTTGAAGTATGTCATCACCATAATTGGATTTATCTGATGCTTAGAAGAGTTTTATAATAATAAGCCTTGTGTTTAATGAAAAGTTATGCATTTATATTGTGGTATAGTTTATGGGCTGCCTATTTCTCTACAAGATTGTCTAGAATGTGGCATGGTAAAAATAGAAGGGTTTTCCTTGTTCCTTCAATTTGGATTGAGGTAAAATTTAGGTAGTACCACTAATCCCCTATTTTACCTCTACTTATTTTTATATTCTCATATATTCTAGGCATCTGAGTGCCATGAATGGATAGGTAAACTCGAGGATAAATTTCCTCACAAATCCTTTTAATCTCATTCTCACACCTATATAAAAATAAAAAAGAATAATCCTCATAGATTGTTTTATCTACATATCTCATTGATTTCTACCATAATTCACCATGGGCCTTGTGGACCATCCCAAGGACTACATCTAATAAATATGACATCATACAAAAGTTTCCATTAGTTAGCCATTGTTCATGTTTATAAATTTAGGCCTTTAGTTTGACACTTATTATCTCTACTAGGGTCATTATTTTATTATAAGTCATGAGAATATCCAATAATCAGGACCATTCCACATATATATAGGTAATGCTATCAAATTCATATAATCTATTCAGAAGATCCATGGCTATCCTAAAACTAGGCTTGAATTTGATGATGTTTTTGGAAGAAGTAACTATATTGGGGTTTAGTGTTAGATATTTATTAATGATGTCATGGTGATTTCATGGAGGTGTTATAGTGAGTGATAAAGTTCTTTGATATCCTAAGTGATAATGACAAAGTGTGTAATGTGTTTGTTCTAGTGTGCTTGAAGTTGGCTTGGTTGATCTTCAATTTTGGCATGATTAGAGATGTTTAAGGATGTGTATGGATTATTGAGAATGTAAAAGGGGTCCTATAATAATTTTTCTATAATTTGAGTACTTGTGTGTATAAGTGGAATTCATTTGGTTATCCATAGTTTTCATCTAGACATTTTGAGTCTAGTGGTAAATAATTTGAGTAGGCAGTTTCATGACATCACCATTACCACATGTGGATGAGTCACGGGGAGTTGGTCATATGGTTGTGATAAAAATTTTGCCTAGTTACTATGAGATAAATCTTAGGTCATGCACCTAAGTGTAGTCAAAGATATGTGGGTGCAAAGTTGGTCTCCCAAGAATTTTGACAATGTATTTTTATACTAAGGCAAATTTGAAAAGTGGTAAGAAGAGATGAGTAAGCATTTTTATGATGGAATATCTCACATGTGTCAAGTTTTAAGAATAAGATGATAATATGGGTTTGTTTAGTTTTATTCTTAGTTATTATGTGCTAAATTTTAGGTCATGCTATATAGCATGGTAAAAGTTATTCATGTTCAAAGTTGGTCTCCTAGACAAATTCTAAGATTAGTTGGATCTATAATAAAAGATTTTGAGAAGGAATTTTAATGGAAATATATCTCACATGTGTGAGGGTTACAGGAGTAGATTGTTAAATGGTTGGATTATCCTATGTAAATAGATCATATTGTCTAAATTATATATCATGCATCTAATCACAATAAAATATATGACTATGCAAAGTTGGCCTTCTAGGGAGATAAGTAAGGTTCCCATATTCATATTTGCACATGTTAACATTTGAGAAACATCGATGGTGTAAATTGATCTAAGAATTTAGGAAGTAGTGAGATTAGGAGAAGTTCATGTTGTTTAAAGACTAAGTAAAGGTAAAGGATAAATATCTAATAGTGAGTAGGTGTTCACACATATTGATAGAATGGTGAGCATGGCTAGTTAAAGCCCTGGTTGATCCACAAAGATCAATAGAGTGCATTGAGTCAAAATTTATAGATTGCATGAGATGAGGTCAAAGTAACTAAGGTTTAATGTTTGAGAATTAGCACTTATGTGTTAAAGATCAAACAAGATTGATGGTGCATGTTTAGTCTGAGTAGTGAGGATACAATATGTGAGCAAAGTGGTCAAGGTTTAATTGTGACTAATGACATTTAAATATTTAAATTTACAAAGGAAAGTATAGTGTCTAGTTTTTGGGCCATAACTTTCAATCCAAATAGAATTTGATAGTGTATTAAAAATAAAATATGTAGAGGACTCCAAGGCACATCTAAAAATATAAATTTGAAAATATCAAAGTGTATAAAGTCATAAATATTAAGGTTCAAAGTTGACTGTGTGTTTGTGCATGGACTATAAGTGACTTGAGAAGATTATTCTATCTTTTTTTTTTATGTTATTTCAATACCTATTAATGAATTGGATATTGAGGAGTGTTTATACTCCATAAGTATGCTCTATGTGCATTATAAAGTTTTGACCTTTTGTATGTAGTATGATCAATGGTTTAAAAGTAGATTGTGTGTTTTCTCATAATGTTTGTGTGCACAAATTATTGTTTGAGCATTTTGTGCTTAATAAAAATGGTACTATGATGGATATGGACACTTAAGGAGGACCTATATATCATGTGACATGGGTTCATGAGTTGGAAAAATTTTCTTATGTTCTTAGTTTGCTTGAAGATGTGTCAAAGAGTTGAATGGGTCTCCATAGGACCTATAAGTGACTTAGGCCTATTTGAAAGTAAATTATGCTTAAGTATGACCCATGTGAGATGCATTAAGGGTGAAGGCATGTATTATGGATGACAAGGAAATATTTTATCCTTATTAATTCATAGATGCTCTATATATAATGAAACCAAATGTGTTGGTTTATAAGTTTGGGGAATACTTTGTGAGAGAGTGTAAGGTGTACATGTGAGAGTGGTGGAGTGAATGAGAACTAGATGTGCCTAGTGGATGGGTTGAGAACCAAATTAGTTTTTTGACTATGTGTATGATTTGTAGGTCATATTTCTGATCTCAAATAAGTGATCTTTTAGTTTTAAGATATTTGAATAGGTCTAAGTCTAGATATGAAGACAGTGTGAGTGAAGGGGATAACTTGTGGCATACCTATGTGAGAGGCCTACTTGAGATAGAGATAGATTTTGTGTAGGGTTTATAAGATAGATATCGATCATCAAGTGTTGAAGACATCATTTCTAAGGTGGAGGTGTTCAAAAGATGGTCTAAAGGACTTGGTCTTCTTTAGGGATAGTTGCTCCTTTTGAAATTGGTATTTCTATAAATACCTTTGGTTAGGAGGATATGATCAAGGTTTTATAGTTTAAAGGAGTTGATCATTCTCTTGTTTGTAATTTATTATAGGATAGTAATCCATTTGTGTTTTAAGCTTGAGAGTGGGTTTTATTCTCCATGATGTTTTCCCATAAGAACTATGTGTTATGTGTTTGATTTTGTGTATGTATTGAATGTATGAGCTCTATTATTTATGATTCTTGACTAAGTTGATATATGAAGATTGGATAATAGTTTAAAGGACTACAATTGAAATTGAAATATTTGGGTTCACTGATTCATCCTCCCTCTCAATGATTATACCTCTAACAATTGGTATCAAATAAGGTCCTCTGGTAAAGTATTAACATCTTGAAGGTGATCCAAGGTATAATATGGGTAGTCATTAAGGAGGTTTATCTACTAAGAAAGCATTGATGTTTAATGGATCCAATTATACATTTTGTAGTGGTAGGATGAAGACATACATTATATATCTAGGGTTTGATGTTTGGAAATTTTTTATAGATGGATATTCTACTCCTACTATTCCTCCATCTACTGTTATAGATAAAAATTTGTTTGAGAATAATTCCAAGACAATGAATGTTATCACTTGTGGTCTTTGAGATATGTAATACACCAAGGTCATCCATTATCAATTTACTAAAGAGATATGGGATAAAATGCAAATCATTTATGAAGAAGATTCAAAGCTCAATATTTATAAGCTATAGACTCATAGAAGGTAATTTGAAAGTCTCAAGATGAATGGAGAAGATACTATGGCATCCTTTTTGTAGAGAGTTGATGATATTGTGAACATCATCAAAGGTCTTGGGGAGAACCCTTAAGAAGATACTATAGTTAAAAAAGTATTAATGTCCCTATCCATCATATTTGATCCTAAAGTATCTTCTATAGAATAAATTCATGATCTTACTTAGTTGAAGATAGATCAATTGCATCACACCCTTACTACCTATGAGATGAGGAAGAATGATGATATAACACTAAAAAAGGAAGTAAAATTCAAGACTAAAATGAAAACAAAGAAGAAGTTCCAAGGTAATAAACTCAAGGAGGATGGGATTCTTGATATAGATGAGGATGAACTAATTTTTTTGATTTCAAGGAAATTGAGAATAGGTTTAGGCAAGTATAAAGGTAAGCTATCCCTCAAAGGCTTCAATCATGGTGAGATATGAAATTTTACTAATAAGTTCCCTCATAAGTATAAGAAGGATATTGACTAAAAGCATTATCAAGGTCATGATGATAGAAAGAGATATTTTAGGTTTGATAAAATCAAAAAGGGATTCAAAATGTTTGATAACAAGAATATGTACTTCAAGGTTAAGAAAATTATTTACACCAAATAATATTATAGCTCATTAGATGAGAGTGAAGTCATTGACTCAGAGTATGATCATGAAGATGATGGTCCTATTGAAGATGAAGATCTATTCATGGCTGAGGAAGGTAGTGCTCACATCAAAAGGGGTCTACTAGGAGTGATTGAGATGATGATGAAGATGAGGGGGACTATAAGACTACACTGACTAATGCTCATGAAGAACTAAATATTGAGAAGAAGATTAATAAGAAGATAAAATCCAAACTCAAGTACTTTGAGGAGAAATTCAGTGTGTTTGAGGTAATAATAGAAGAAGATGCTAAGGAGAATGAAGATATGGTCAAGCATCTCAGTTATCAATTAGAAATCCTATTTAAAATCCTAAAAGCTAAAGAATATGAATGTGAAAGGTATGTAACTGAAAATGAGTTATTAAGATCTGAGTTAGAGAAATATGTAAGCAAGGTGAAATAATTTATCAAGTTTAATCAAATTTCTAATGATCTAGATGATCTCCTAAAGAGTCAAAAGTTAGGTAGCGATAGATCTAGATTTGGTTTTAATGAAGAGCCTAAAGTTAATTCTCAAGTTGACATGAATGTCAATAATAACAAGATGGATCATCCTTTTATGATAAATCATAAAAAGGAATGAATATGGTGGTAGATTGAAGACAAAATAGATCAGATAACCAAACATCATGAGGTTTGGAAATTTCAATGGTTATTGTTATACTTATAATCAATTTGGTTATAGGGATAGAGAATCTAAGAGACCTATTAGAAATGAATTTTATTTGAAGTATGATGGGGGTTATCAATCAAAATGTGTAAGAAAGGTCAAGTGTTTCAACTATTATGATGTGGAACACTTTGCAAAGTGTTATCCATTTAAGGTAAGACAATCTAAGTTTCCTTCAAGAAATGCTGAGTGATATAGTTGTTATGACATAGGACAAATTGTAATATTTTGTCCAAATATGGAAAGGTAGAAAGATATTATTGAAAAACTTTTGTTGTGTTTCAACTATGAATAGAGAGGTCACATTTTTAGGTTCAGCAAGCAAAGTCCCATAATTAAGAATAGGTTCAATTAGGTTTTCAATGTACATGAAAGAAGATAAGTTAACTCATGGAGACCAAAGATGGTAAGTATGAGTTATGATGAGTATACAAGTCCAACTAATATGTTTGCTATGGTATATTATGAATTATAATTTTAATAGTTTCAAGGGATCTCATTATCTTCTCATGTTGAGAATAAATAGATCAATCTCAAAGAGAAGACCAAGGTGCTAATTGAGGCTAGTTCTAAAGTAAGGATCCAATTAAACATTTGTTGATGAGAAAGTTTCATGTAAATAACATTAATGGTAAATGTATAGTGATGAGTTTATATATAGTAATGTGGATTCCTTAGATGAAAATTTATGTCATGAATCTATGTCATTTCCATGTGTTTCTAATATGATCTTAGAATAAAAGGAAAATGTTTTAGTGGATGGGCAAGTTATTTCTCTTAATCCTAAAAGGAAGAAGAAGAAAAAGGACATTTATTCCAATAGATACAAGAGGATTCCATTGGCCATATAATATATGTGTACCACTCCTAGATTCAATTTATTTTATGACATTATGATAAAGAGGAGGTCTCTATCTATGCTTCTTAAGAGACTCCTTTCAGAAGATAAGCATGTGTTGTTGATTATATAGTTTTTGTAGCATCAAAATGGGTGTTTATAATGGAATAATTAGTTTTATGAAATTTCAAGAAGATTTTGATGCTTATAAAGGTATGTGTACTTATTCTGTGATGTACTCTAGGTGTTTTTGTGATATAAAGTTATGTTGAAGTCAAATTTGAAATTTTTGTTAGCCTTCAAGTTTTACAGTTTGTGGTTAAGAGTATGTAGGTCATAAAATGGATTATAGGAATTAAATGTTCCTAATGGTGTGGAAGCTAAAATATTGGTCCATAAATATGTGATGGTTTTCTCCAGGTGTGCATGAAGTTTCATAGGTGGGCATTAACTAGAAGGAGGTTTTTTGACTCTGTTTGTTCTGAGATTCTAGGGTATTGACCTTTGATAGAATTTTTTTTCCTTATGAGTAGAGGTCTAAGGATTATTTATATATTTAAAGGTACAAATGGGTTATAAAATTAACCTTCACATAGATATAAAGGTTTATGGTTTTCAAGTTATTCTTATTTTTGTCAAAATAGAGGCTTAATTAGCTAGTAGGTTTTTGAAGGAAATATGTTATATAAAATGAGATAGGTGATGAAAATTGGTATTATTGAGGGGGAATATGAGAGTGATATAGATATAAATTTTTAGGTCTTGAAGATGTATCTACTAAAAGGTGTGGGCTTTTGAAGTTATAGGTATGGCTATAAGGAGTCTAAAATAGGCCTAGTGTGAATAAGAGTGATTTTTTG
The DNA here is from genome assembly GCA_037957365.1 of Torreya grandis. Taxonomy (NCBI): domain Eukaryota; kingdom Viridiplantae; phylum Streptophyta; class Pinopsida; order Cupressales; family Taxaceae; genus Torreya; species Torreya grandis. Next base: position 1,724,742 of record JARHVA010001544.1, on the reverse strand, counting down.
CTTAGTTACTCCAAAATATCAAGTATGTTTGTTTCATGGAGATTTATTCGGTTTATTGAGATCATTTTTCATATTTGGTGAGTGGTATGAATTTTTGTTGATGATACTTATGGTAGCTTGAGAGAGAAAGCTAGAAAGTATGAGTGGTGGTTCCTAATGGTGTGTGGATATCTAAATATGCTCAAGTGATGAAATTTATCATATTTTCTAGGGGGAGTACCTCTTAGATATTTATTTATGTTTTAGATTATATTTATTTGTTTTTGTGTGTTCTTTCTTCACTAGTTGCAATGCTTGGTTGAAGAAAGTGTTGTCATGGAGCAAGAAGAAATTGTCAAGGCAAGAAGAAGTAGGCTCAAGGTAAGGGGGTTTTTGTATCATATTTATAATATGGTAATTCCATATTTATGGTATATTAAATTTGTTAAGATTAGTTTATGCCCACTTTGTCATTGTTTCAAAGGGGGAGAAAGTTTTTGTTGTGGGAGTGTTTGAAGAGAGAAGGTGAATTGTATATTGCTATATATGATGTTTGTTGACATCAATGATAAAGGGGAAGATTTTTGAAGAGTTATCAGTGATGTCATAGAGGTGTCCTAGTGTGTGGATGAAGTTATTTTATAGATTAAGTTATAATAACATAGTGTGTAATGTGTTAATTCTAGTGTCTTTGATGTTATCTTGGTTGATCTTTAGTTTTGGCATGATTAGAGATGTTTAGGGATGTGTATGGAGTATTTATCATGTGTAATGGGTCCTATAATAAGTTTTATATGTTTTGAGTACTTTTATGAATTAATGGAATTCATATGGTTATCCATAGTTTTCATCTAGACATTTTGGGTCTAGTGGTAGAAAATCTAAATAGGTAGTTTGATGACATCACCATTACCACATATGGATGAGTCAGGGGGATTTGGTTATATGGTTGTGATCAAATTTTTATTTATTTTATATGTGATAAATCTTAGGTTATGCACCCAAGTGTAATCAAAGATATGTGGGTGTAAAGTTGGGCTCCTAGGCATTTTGACAATGTTTTCCCATAGCCAAATTTGCAAAGTGGCAAGAAGAGTAGAGTAAGAATTTTGATGATGAAATATCTCACATGTGTGGAAGTTTCAAAACAATAAGATCATATGGGTTTGTTTATTTTTATACCTAGTTTTTATGTGTAAAATCTCAAGGCATGTGATGTAGTGTGACAAAAGCTATGCATGTTCAAAGTTGGTTTCCCAAATAAATTCTAAAATTAGTTGGCTTTGTGATAGAATATTTAAAGAAGTAATTTTAATGGAAATATATCTCACACATGTGAGGGTTTCAAGATTAGATTTTTATATGGTTGGATTATCTTATGTAAGGAGATCATATGGTCTAAATTGTACATCATGCATTCAAGTGCAATAAAAGATATGACTATGTAAAGTTGGCCTTCCAAAAAGATAAGGTTCCCATAGTAAAATTTTTACATTTTAAAGTTCAAATAACATTGATGGTGAACATTACTCTAAGAAGTTAGGAAGTAGTCAGATGAGGAGAAGTTCATGTTGTTTGTTGATTGAGAAAATGTAAAGGATAAATATCTAATAATGAACAGGTGTTCATATAGATTAATTAAATGGTGAATGTTACTAGTTAAAGACTTGGTTGATACATAGATATCAATGGAATGTGTTTATTCAAAAAATTTATATTGCACAAGATGAGGTTAGAGTAACTAAGATTTAACATTTTATTATTAGCACCTATGTGTTAACTATTGAACAAGATTTATAGTGCATATTTAATCTGAACAGTGAGGACACAAGATGCGAGCAAAGTGGTTAAGGTTTAAATATGACCATTGACATTTAAATATTTGAATTTATAAATGAAAGACCAGTGTCTAGTTTTTGGGCCATAAATTTTGATCTAAGTAGGATTTGGTAGTGAATTAAAAGAAAATATGTATAATATTCCAAGGTGTATCTAGAAATATAACTTTGAAGATCTAAAAGTGTGTACAATCATAAATATTCAGGTTCAAATTTGACTGTGTTTGTGCATGGACTGTAAGTGATATGATAAGATTGTTCAAGATTATTTTGATATTATTTCAATATCTCTTGATGAATTATTTATTAGGGAGTGTAATATACTCTATAATGATGTTTTGTGTGCATTATGAATGTTTTAACATTCTTATATAGTATGAACAAAGGTTTAGAAGGTGACTGTGTGTTCTCTCATAATGTATGTGTGTACAAATTATTATTTAATCATTTTATGATTAAGTAGAAGGCTACTATGATGGATATGGATAATTAAGGAGGACCTATAGATCATGTGTCATGGTTTCATGTCCTAGAAAAGCGTTCTTGTGTTCTTATTTTGCTTAAATATGTGTCAAAGATATGAATGGGTCTCCATAAGACTTAAAAGTGACTTAGGACTATTTGAAAGTGGATTGTGCTTAAGTGTGACCCATGTGAGATGCCTTAAGGGTGAAGGCATGTATTATGGATGATAAGGAAATATTGTGGTAATTTTAATTTGTAGATGCTCTATATATAGTGAAACCAAATGTGTTAACTTCTAGGCTTGGGGAAGACTTTGTGAGAGAGTGCAAGGTGTGCATGTGAGAGTGGTGAAGTAAAGGAGAAGTATATGTGCCTAGTGGATGGGTTGAGAATAAGAATAGTTTTTTAACTATGTGGATGACCTATAGGTCATGTTCTTGATGTCATAGAAGTGCTCTTATAGTTTGAAGATATGGTAAGAGGTCCAAGTGTGCATATAAGGACAATGTGATTGAAGAAGGAGAGAGATTGTGGCATGCCTATGTGAGAGGTCTATTTGAGATAGAGAGAGTATTTGTGCAGGGGTTAGAAAATATATATCCATCATTAGGTGTTGAAAACATCATTTTTAAGATGGAGGTGTTAAAATGAATGTCTAAAGGACTTGATCATCCTTAGGGATAGTTGTTCATTATGAAATAGGTGATTCACTAAATACCTTTGGTCAGGAGGATATGATCAAGGTTTATTTGTCTAAAGGAGTTGATCATTATCTTGTTTGTAATTTATTATAGGATAATAGTCTATTTGTGTTTTGGGCTTAAGAGTGTCTTTTATTCCCCATGAGGGTTCCCCATATGAAATATGTATTATGTGTTTGATCTTGTGTATGAATTGTGTGTATGAGCTCTCTTGTTAATGATTCTTGATCAATTTGATATATGTTGATTAGTTAATAGTTTAAAGGAATACAATTAAAATTGAAATATTTAGACTCACTGATTCACCCCCTATCAATTATTGTACTTCTAACATTTAGTATTTGCTCTTTCACCAACCACTACTTCAATTTCTTGTTTATAGTGTTGTGTGCAAGCCATAAATTGGCCAAGACTTGATTATAGGTTATCTTAGGCATCAAAATCCTAAAGTATCTCTCAAATTAAATTCCAAAAATATATGAAATTATATTTTTACCTTTTATATGTTGTAAATAGTCCCTTGAATAAGTGCCATCAAATAAAAATCATAGAGTAAATTAATACAAGGCATTATGTCTACTTTAGACACCACTTGATGGAATCCCATGGTCTTGATTGACAAAAAGTCATCATCATAATAATTATACTCCTAGGATAGTTGATCCTATAAAGAGTATGGTGCTAAAAAATTGACTTCATTCTAGAGGAATGAGTAATATATAAAGTTAATAATCTGGGGTACCCTTATCGAATATAATGTTCAGTTATTTGGTGTTTGTATCAATGGAGTATATATAAGGGGATTGGGCATGTGCTATTTTTGGATAATACATTTCAAATATATGAGTTATGTAATACCTTTGTAAATTATCTAAACTCTATTTTAAAATTCATTTAAAAAATCTAGGGCTCTTGGTCACTTGAGAGCTCAAGATTGCAATGTTTGATGGATGTTGAAGTGATATTCTTTTGCTTACATCTGACATATATTACCAAATACTACACCTTTAATGTATAATTTATATAAATTAAATGTGAGTGATGGATTTTGATTTTGTTCCTATTTTAAATTTAAATGTGTGAGTCATATTTTATGGTTTTATGTATTATATATGATAACATTTCATTAACTGATGCATGTCCAATCACTTCTTTAAGACGTGTAAATTTTTTGCTCATTAGATTCTAATTTATTATCAAAATTATTTACTCATACTCTAGCCATGTATATCTTGGATCATGACACTTTAATACTTCTCATTTACCTAGGTCTCTCTATTTACAATCCTACTTTATAGGCTTTGGGGCTACAAGATAACATGATTGAGCCATGTTGAGTGCTTTCTAAGCTATAAGAACTTAAAATATCAAGACTATGATTTTTTTAAAATTTGAATAATGTAAATCCTTGGGAAGGCTTTAGGTGGATATAATATTGATGCACTACACAATATCATGACTATAGAGACTTAGAGACTCATAACTACATAACCAATAAGTTATTAACTTGAATTTCTCCTTTGAAGATCTGGATTAATATAATTGTGAAAAATGTCAAACCCTCAGAGCTCAAAACCTTGGAACCATTAGAATACAGGTCCATAGGGGAATTATACTTTGTTTTAACCTTTCAAGTTCTATTTTCATCGAATTGTGACACTAGTAAAGCTCTTGGGACTATGGGAACATGTAGACTCAAGACCATTATAATATTAAATTTGATTAGAAATTTCATTGTTCTAGGTTCATGAGGTTATTCTATGTGGCATGTTCTTGGGGATCATAAATTTTGAAGATTAGAATTTTCAATAAAGTGAACTTTGTCATGGTTAAATGTGGTTCTACCTTGTGGATGTCATGTGGTGACACCAATGTTGATAAAACATAGAATGTTTGATGAACTATGGTATGTTTTGAGTAATGTGGTAATAACATTTATTGAGGTTTTGGAGTTTGATAAATTTAAAATACTTAGAATATTTTGTGAAGGATAAAAGGCTTTGATTAATATGATCTTTACATTTATCCCAATAGTAAATAATAAAGGTATGACACTGATGTCAATACTTTATAAGTCCTTGCCAAAAGTCCTACAAGAACACAAGAAAACATGTAAATACTAGGTCATGACATATTAGTTATGTTAGTCCATAGAAAACAATAAAGTCAATTTTTAAGAAGAATTATTAAAATACAAGGTTTAAAATAATTCCAAATCAATGTGCAATATTGATTATAATAATTTGAACTTGTATAAATGTACATATTGAGAGCCTTTTGCATATTAATATCAATTTCATGGATATCTAAGGCTTATAAGACCTTTAATAAAGATATTCAAAGTATATTGGGTCCCTAATTGATTTCATAAAATGGGGTAGGTGTGTTAGGGAACAACAAGGACCAAACCAGAAGGTATCCATAAGATGACCTTCAACTTACACTTAGTCACTTCACCTTAGAAGGCCATTTCCATAGTAGATGATTTATTTGTAAATTAGAGGATCCATAATATCCATCTCCAAATATTTATTGAACACCTTATCCATTATGAGCCAAGAGATGATGCAACAATAAAGGAAAAAATTTAATTATACAAGTTAGTAAGAGATTGACAAACATCTATGTATGAATGAGAGATCACATCAAAGTCATCCACCACTTTGGTATATTAATTAAAAATATGTCCACATGTCAACATATGTCATGAAATGAAATCACACACCCACCCAAACTAATTAAACACATAATATTTGTTATTAGTATTTAATTCATAAAAAATGTTGTAAAATATGATCCCATTTTAAAAAAATTATACATCATCTATTGATATTTAATATAATTTATTTTAAATGAATTAAAGACCAAATTGAAATATATATTATCTATGATTTATATTATGGAATGAAAAAATTAAAAATAATTTATCTTGAGATATAAGAATAATGAATAATATAATTTTAAAAAAAATTCTAAAATCACATTTTTATGTGATGATATAGACTAATTGATACATGTAAACAATTTAATTACTTAAATAATTTAATTTTTATATATAAATTTAATTATATGATTGATTTTATTTTAGGGATTTTAGAGCCAACTTCACAAATAATAATTACATATTCTAATTATAAAAATTAAAGTATGATTATGAAGCATGAAAGCAAAGATAAATTTATATTTATGGAACTATTGAGATTTGATGGAAAATTTGGTGACTCTTAATCATATCATTAAATGTATATTTTTCAAAATTCAATCTAGGAACTTATAAATTGTTATGGCATGTGGATCCATGTAGGATTATTATGTGGAGGAATTACTTTATGAATTTATATTTATATTTAAAATGTTTATGAATAATAAATGATGTGACATTATAATATTTTTGAGATAATATTTGGGAAGATTGGAACAAGGTTTTAAATTTATTAAACAATTAAATGATTGTAATTTTTATATTTGAATAAATGAAATATACCATGAGAACATGTAAAAGAATATTATTTAATTTTTAGATGTTAAAATTTAGAATTATTAAAATCACATGTATTATAAAAGGCTCTCATTGGCTAGAGTAGAAATAAAATTTCTTAAATAAAACCTATATTACTATACTTTGGTAGGTACTAATAATTAATTATACAGTTTTCAAATTTAGAACGGTTTTCATGTCTTTAGTGGTAAATTTTGATTGATGGAGACAATTGGAAAGTATTTTTTTTTGTTTAAGGTTTGATTTATTTTTATTTTTTAATTCATGTCATCACAACTAATTTAAAAATAAAAAAATTAATCCAATTATGAATAAGCATTTCATTGGAAAATTCTACAATAATTCCCTAAATAATATTCTAATAATTTTGCAAGCCAAACATTATAATTATTAGAATAATAAGAGAAATCAAACATTATATTAAATTTATATTAATATTATTTATAGGTACATTTTTTTAATCACATTGATGTTTATTTTTTATTTTTTTAATGATATGATATGGTTTTATAGAGTTTCTTTTATCTCATATAATTTTTTTGTAATATAACATCTATGTATGTTGCATTTGGAGAGGATGACTAGGTGGATTTGTTTTCAAAGGGAATAAAAGTTGTAGAAGGATGAGTGTATCCAAGAATGAAGGTAATACATTATGGAGACTTGGAAAGAGAATTTTTTATTGTCAGTGTTAACACGGTATTAGATGGAAAAGTAAAATTACCCTTTTTAGTTGATGAATTTGATACTTTGCCAGATGTCAATAATAAAGGATACTAAATTTCATGGGAAAAGAGGGAATTGTCAAAGTAGAAAAAATTTTCAATTCCACCAATTCATAGTGATCATATACATAGTGACTCAAGGGATGATAGTACTATCATAGAACTAGAGGAATATTTTAGTGATGAAACTTAAAACACCATCAATATGGGGCCTAAATATATAACTAATTTTGTTGAAACAATGTGGTTCTCAAACACAAATTTGCTTATATAAGTGATGATATAATCTGATATTTATAAATCATGTGCTATAAGATCATATAATTTTTGAATCAAGACCTCTTAATTTTTAGGCAATGGTTGAGAACATGGTAAATTATTATTCTAAATTCTCAAACTCTATACAACCTAATAAATTAATAGCATGGATTGTTAATAAATGGTGTTATATGAAAAAATAAATTCCATAATGGTTAAAGTGAGTGATCAGTTGGATGGTATGTCTTTTCACATGGTTATGAACATAATTTGAAGTTAAGAGGTATTGATGTTAAATTGACCCATTTGTTCTCATCTACAAGAAAATATTTTGCATAGGGAACATTTAAAAATGTAATTTAAGGATATGTGGTAAAATTTAAAGGATTAGATGTAAATACCTTTGGTGTACATATAGATAGAGTATTCAATCCTCCTTGCAAAGGATGATCCCTATCTGAAGGATATCTGATACAATAACTCATTTATAAATTAGCCAATATATATGATTCTACCATGGACGTTAGATTCAAATAAGTCCCAAAATATGTTGAGGTAAACATATGGGATGAATTAGAAGAGAAACAAACCCAATTGGTATATCTAATTTTTCCAACATTTCCAATAATTATAATGTTTCCAAAAAGTTTATTAAAATACCATATGATGATATTTTTTTTGAAAATTGAATGCCACTTCCATACCAAGAATGGGAAATAAATATAAATTAGATCCATTAATGGATGTGTAGGTGGGACACATACTTTTAGTATGACTAAAAAATTACAATGAAAAAATATGGATAGGAAGGTATATGGGGATATTTACCTTAAATTAAAATGCAAGAATGTGGCTAAAAGGTGAAGATTCAATATTGGAAACCTAACAGGAGAGTAGAAGGTAAATTTTTTTTATTAGGATTTTTTAAGTAAAAATACAACATGAACCAAATTATAGGAAATTAAATAATATATTTATGTGGATAGTATGATTTGGGCATGGACACCAAATAATAGATGGAAATAAATATTCATCAAGATAGTTGATAAAGGAAATGAGCCCATTGAATTATATCATGAACTACATGAACATGGTAATGAATGTTTAGTCACTTGATGGAACTATTAAAGATCATAAGTTAAGATGTGATATCATCTTGGCCTAATATGTGGGTTTATTACAAGGCATGTTGGACCAATAAGACCTTACAATCAATGTAATATTGTTTAATATGAATAGAAGATATATATTTATTTCATCAAATTATTTATCATTAATACATTTTTTATTATTTTTTCTATCTAAAGTTCATAGAGTCTCAAAAAAGTTTGATTGAACATGGAATAGGTTCATTTTTTAAAACTTTAAGCCAATTGAACTTTTTTGGTTTAGTTTAGAGGATTTTTAATATATCATTATTGTATTTTATTTTAAATCAAGGTGAGAGGAGGGGCCAAAATTAGATATGAGGGTATTTTGATGATTGGCTTATTAAATACAATAATCATTTGCATCTTGTGATAGTTTTATTTTTCATGTACATTGGAGATACGTAGGATGAAATACAAATGCTACTAACAATGCTTTGATGTTTATTTTTTTAACATGAAAAATACTATTAAATATAAAAGAAAGAAAAAATTACATGCCTACAACATGGTAGATGATTTTATTTTTGTTGGACTTAATGATATAATTATTTTCTTCTCATTGTACATGATGTATGAACCTAAAAAATAATATTAAAAAAATTAAAACAATTAATGCATACTTTGAAAATACATCTACACTAAAAATATGATGCCTCAATTCATCCATGGAAAGAGGGTCTATGTAGGATTTTTTGGATTTTTGAGGAGGAAATACACATGGAAAAGGCTTTCCTATCTCTTAATATCCTGATCCCATCTTTATTTATTATACAAATGAACTTGCATAGCTTAGGTTGAATTCTATGTGATGCATCATTACTATGGATTTGAGAAACGTGTAGGGTTTTCCCAATCAAATGGTTGTGATATAATCCAATATAAGGGTGGACATTTATTGCTCCAATTTTGGAGCGAAAGGTGTTCTAAAACTATATTACCTTTAATGTCTTTTAAAATTGAATTAAACTTTATTAATTTTTTCTCCTTATATTTTTATGTTGAATTCATTTTATAAATGGAAATGTCACTATGAAAACTATTATGTAGTAATATGGCAACTATGGATCATTATGTGATCAAAAGTAATTAGGATATAATTGAACCTTGATTTCACATTAATTGGAATCTAATAATAAGAATATTGGAATCCAATATCATAATAATTAAAAAAGTACTAGAGATATTAGAATCTGATATCACATTAATTCAAAACCAATAGTATAAATAGTAGAATCAAATATCACACTAGTTAAAAATCAATAATAACAATATTGGAATCTAATTTAATCAATTATAAAACCCTAAATGGTGATATTATAAGTCAATATTTAGGGACATATGTCAAGATTTAATGAAATGATGATTTTTTCATAGATTTATCATTTTTATGCTTCATAGATTTATATTACTTGCACCTATTATAATTTTTATTTGTGAGTTACACTATAAAACCTAGGGAATAAATGAGGCTCTTCTCATAAACTCTCACCATTATCCATTTCTATTTCTAGTTTAATTTTGCTCCCAACCTTACATTTTTTTTTAAAGATAAGGCAATGGTCAAGAGTAGTGGTTTTCCTCACTTAGATTCAATCACTTTCTCTTGTGGTAAACCTATAATAGTCTATCTAAATGTATTTCATCCAAATTATACCTTTCCTTATAATTTTGTCTTAACCTACTATTAATTGTATCATCTTGCTTTATACATTTTTTTAATAATTGGGGTAACACAATTGTTCTATTCCCACTCTCATGATATTCCATATGTTTTTCATTTATTTTTTGATTAACAAGTTCAGTTGTGAGATCTCACTCTTTTATAAGGTGAAAGTCTAGGAGTATTTATGCATTTTTGGTCTCTAGTTTGTCCTTCTCACAGGTTATTGTCATGACCACCTACCTGACATTTTGATCATGATTATTATTTGAGATGTTATGATATGTTGATATTGAACATTGGAATTTTTTTTTAATACATTGAGATATTTAAGGCTAATTTAAATGATTTAATTAAACATTACATTTAATTTATTTGGTATATTATTATATCAGGTAGGTAATATTGATGTCTCTCTTTTTCTATATGCCTGTAGATGTTCCCTTGATATGATCTAGGTTGGAAAATAGAGCATGATGTGTAGTGATGAAATTGAATTTACAAGTTTACTTTATAATGAAAAGTGAATTAGATCCAAAATTAAACCTGACCCTTATTATTTTTTATTTTTAATTTTATTTATATTGTGCAGTTCACTTTGGATTGTTAGTCAATTGAACTATTTATAGTTTGTTAGTTTTGGTTTATTTATTTGTATTGAAAAATTAAAAAGTTAGCCATGGGTCAATAATGATGTCATTTGGACACCAATGATCCAAGCCAATAAAGAACTTGTGATAGAGTTTTGGTTGCATTTATAACTATGCATAGGTGTTGGAAGTCATTTAGACCTTTAAATTTTTTTGAAGTGCATATTAAAATCATTAGTCATTGAGATTATAACATGGATAAATGGACCATGGTATAGGGCCATGGAATTTGACTGTCTTCTAATATAAAATAACCTTAAGTCATTAAGACTTAGGTGATGATATTTGATAATGTTAGGGTTATTAGGCATACATATGATTACCATGGTAATGATGTGGCTGGTTTGACTTATTTTAGAACCCAAAACCATCAATTAGGGTTCCATTGTAAATGGTTATCGAAGGAATGTGAATAATTTATGGTTTTAATTTCATGGAAATCATGGTTTTAATTTCATGGCATTGAGTGTATTTTGTATGAAGGCTGATGAGAGTTGTAAACTCATTAGATTACATGTAAAATAATGGATAATTAGAAGTTATTTCATATGCATTGAGACTAACATTTGGTATTAAGGGAAGATTTCTCCTAGTTGGAATTATGTATGGGTATAGAGGTAAAGTCATTTAAAAAAGACACAGGGAGTTGGGAAAAAATAGAAGGAAGAGGCAGTCAGATGGATGCAATCAATAGATACATTATATAGTGAGCAAGTTAGCCATTTTGGTTTTTTTTTGGTAATATATAATTGGATTTTCTTTCTTAAATAAAAAATCATGTTTTTGGATTTGGAAGTGTTTTTGTGAATTTATGAATAGACCTAAGACTAGTTTAATAGCCAAGGATATCCTTTGTGTGCAGGTATTAGGTTTGAGCTCTCGCTTGGATGGTGTAAAGGTAAAGTTTAGAAAATAGATGTTTTAATTTTAAACCAATTATGGTTATGGTTGTTTATTATTATTATTATTATTATTATTATTATTATTATTATTATTATTATTATTATTATTATTATTATTATATGTTTTATTTTATTTTATAGTTTGCCTTATGATTTTTAATTAATAATGTTGTTGGGATTCATGCTAGTAGTTATTGTGTTTTAGTTATAATATTTTGGGAATTTATATTTGAAACACTAGATCCTTACTTACATCTCATTCATATTTATATGTAAGGAATTTCTAATGTGTTTTAAGTTCACTTCTATGTATGTGTTCCCCACTCCAGTTGATGGTTGGGGTGCGTAGGGACCCATAAATAGTTGGTACCATTACATCATAATGTAAGTTTATTGTCAAACTATTCATTATATGTATACCTAGTTGGATGATTTTTTATTTTTTATTAATTATCTTGTATTATTTTCTCATTAAGACTTTTGATGCAATAAGTGATGTATTCAATGATTATTGTATGCTTATAAGTTATGGATTCCTACATTATGGATTCACAAATGAAATAGTTGTGGGTTTTTGTTCTTCACCTATTAAATGATAAACAAATTTCATTGGACTTGTATTTAAAACCTAGTTCGATCATTCTTGACTATTATGATTTTATTGTATAAAATTTTAAGCATTGGTATTTCTAATGTATATATGTTATCCAATACCTTGTAAAGCTTTAAAATGAATTTTTAGCTTGTTTACATAATCACTATGGGGAGGGTTTATTAATCTGAGTAGTGTTTACTTATAGCATGGCATGGATGTATATAAGGATGAAATGTCTTTTATTAATTACTAGTAGAAATGGAAAAGGGTATTCACTATTACTTAATAATATTACTGTGTAAGTTAGGTTGATGTTATTTGATTCTTATGGTATTGGATATATTGAGTTTAGTACTGTTGATAGTCATTGGGATGGACTTATCATTGGATGTTATAAATATTTTAATGGTTACATAATACACTCCATTATAAAATAGAAGCATGGAATCACTTGTTACTATTTCATAGATGGTTTCTTCTTTCAATTCACATAAATGGAAACGATGCATGCAATTTAATTTAAGTATCTATGACCCTATTCAAAGTTGATAAAACCATATATATTAATGGTGAGAATGCTCTACATAGTATTAGGTTGATTGAATGAGTATCAGATTAATAAGGTTATAACTTATTTTTAACTTAGCATTAAATAGACTAACTATAACATTATTAAAAAATTCTAAGAATTAATTAATTGATTTGGTTTCATTTTTTTTATTAAATTAAAACATAAGTTAGCTATTTTTACTATTCTCAATTTTGTTCTCTCTTTGGATATACTAGGAAGGTGAACTGATTATGATAATATTGGTGAGAAGTAACAAGTAGTTAATCAACATTAATAAAATCACTTATTATAGTTGATGGAATAATTATTCTTAATCATTATCTTTATGAATGATGTTCCACTTATTATAATATTCTATTGGTTTTAGATTTAAATATGAGTCTTCCAAACTATAACATTCAAAATTAGTAATAGAATATTACTCATTACTATTGCTATCAAACCTTTACCTTGAATCATAAAATAAATTACTAAATTTATAAAAAAAAATATGCATTCATGCAATACTAAATGAGGTAAAGTAAGAAATCTCATTTAACATAACATTAACTTGTGCATTCATTTTTATTATCAACTTGTTTTTTAAGTATTTGATGGTTGAGAATTCATTAATGGGACAAGCAATTAAATAGGTTATCATTTGAGTTCTGGTTGGTTTAAATGATTATTTATTTATTAGTAGTTATCACAAAGTGTTAATAACTTTTTAGTATTAATTTATAAAGTTAGTTTATTAAAACATGCATGTTATCTTTTAACCTAAAATTGTCCCTAAATAATGTCATCAATGGTCATTTTTCAAAATTAATGTAAATTAATTAATGGTAGATTTAACATTATCAATTTAAACCATTATTAATATTCTTATGATTGGATTATATTTACACATATGTACCCATTCATGAATGAACATCTTGAAAGTGAATTGAATTTGACAAATAATTTTTTAAACCCTGTATATATTTTAAAAATATTTATTTAATGTTGTAGTTGTAAAAATTAATAGGATTATGATTCTCTTATTATCAACTTTTGAATATATATTAATTGATATTACCTAAATTAGTAATGAAGCTCATTAGGATGAGTTATCATTGGAAATGTTATAAAATGGTTAGTAGAGCTTAAAAAATACACTAATGGGTAACCCAATATTGGTTATATGGTGTAAATTACATAGGTGGGATGGTAGACTCATATCATTACTCAGTAATCAAATGAGTTAATAAATAATAACTTTATTAAAATCAATGAGTGAAGGTATAATATACTTTAGTTATGACCAAGGCTACCCATTTAAGGATCTCATGTAAAATTTTAGTATTTCTTGTTTGAAATGCACTAACATGGAGTTAAAAAATTAATTTTTTTTGTATATTGATTTTCAAAACCATTGAGTGATGCATGTGGTTCATAAAATTTACCATGGTATTGAGATCAAATATGGTTAAAGGTTTTAACATATAGTGTTTGATTTAAGAATGAAACTTTTTATTTATGGTAATGTACCATGTTAAATGTACCTCAATAAAACTAATCTATGGTGTTTGGCCTTTATAACTGAACTATTTATCTATTAAGACCACATTATGTAATGGTTCATTTTGAATCCTCATTGAAATGTGTGTAATTAAGTTATTTTTAAACTTTCATGATCTTGGTAGTTGACTAACTTATTGTTGAAATCCATGAGCATAACCCTTCAATTCAATGTTTTTGTTATCTTGAATTTTTGGGGTTATGATATGTGGTATCCGAGCCTTTTTTTTACTCAAAGGACTAATACTATGAAATATATCATTTGAATATTTATGTTTAAATGTTTCCCCAGATGGTAAGAACTAGATCAACCCATGAAATCCATAATGTCATAAGTGATCTGGTTGACAATCATGATCTAGATGAGCATGCACATGTTGATTTTAATGTTGATCATGATATAATCAATGCTAAGAATTAGGGTAATCCTGATAATCATATTCTTAAGGAACAAAATGTTGTTATAAATGATATATTAAGTGCATTTTATAATATTAAAGATAAAATGGAAGGATATGTTCAAAGGTTGGCCCACCTAGAAAATTTTTAAGTTGGGTAGGAAGAAGATACTTGTAATGTGAATCCAAGGAAACTTGGTTTTGTTGGTCCCATCATAATGAAGCTAAAAAAATCTCCTCCTCCCACATTATCTGGTGGAAATAATGGGGATGCCAATAAGGCATGGATGATTATTTTTTAGAAGTATTTCACTCTATAGAATATGGGGTCCAATAGAAAAACATGCATTAGAACTTACCAGTTGGTGGGTGATGTTGCCTTGTGGTGGAACCACTTGTTTGATCCTAAAGGATATGATTCCATGACTCTTTTATGGGAAATTTTTAAGAGGTAGTTTAAGAAAAAGATACTTGAACAATATTTATAAAGAAGAAAATTATAAAATTTAAAATGCTAAAATAAAACCATGGTAGTTTTAGAATATGAGAATAAGCTTCTAGATCTCCTAAAACATGTGAATAACATGCAAGATGAATAAAAAAAGGTTACCAAGTTTAAATTCAGCTTGAACAGAGTACTCATACATGATGTAAACATGATAAATTAAAGAACATTAGATGTTGATATGAAATTAACACATCATTCTAAATAAAAAGACAAGTCTCACCAAAAGGCAAGATAAGACTATAAAAACAACAAATTGTCAAATAATTCCAAAGTAAAAATTCCTCATATAAGGAAAAATTTCAATACAAGTGAACAAAATAGGCCTTTTGGAAATAATTACAACTCTACATTAAAATTTTATAATAGTAATATGGATTCTAAACCTCAATCCTTTGTTAAGAAAAGTGTTTAAAATAGTAAGAAACAATAGGAAGGATTATGTGGACCTACCAAAGGAGCTCATATAGTCCCTCTACATCTAAAATGACTTTAAATTATTAGGAGTGTAATGATAATTGTTATCACAAGGATTGTCCTAAGCTATAAGGGAATAACAAGGTCTATACAATTGTAGACAATAGAAATATAGAATTTTAGTCCACTCTAATTGAAATGTGAGGTATATTATCAAGATTTTATTTTAAAATTTTAATTGATTCAGGAGAAAAAAATAGTTTTATTTTTCATACAAGTGATTTAAAACTTAAAACTAAACTTTTAAGTTTTGATAAAGATGGAAGGTAGAATTTGGCATCAAGAAAAAGGTGGTTGTTTCTAAATGCCTTAAATAGTATGAGATAGATTTAGGAGTTCTTAAGACTCACATAAACCTATTTATTACACATTTATGATCTTATGACCTTATATTAAGCATGGATTGGTTAAAATAATTAATCCAATATTGATTTCTATAGTAAGATGATTAAACATCTAGATGAAGGGTGTAAACCAATAGTGATCCAAAAAATCATTAAAACCTCAACCCAAAGGATAATTTCAAATTTACAACTGAAAATTATGTAAGAAAAGTATGTCAAGTCTATGATATCAAATTGAATAAAGTATTTCAAGAAACAAGATCTATTATTTAAAACTACCTTGGTTTGGAAGAATTTGTGGATGTATCCCAAAATTACATTTGAATTTTAAATTGATATAATTCTTAGAGTTGTACCCACATCCAAATCACCTTACTAGATGAATGTCGTAGATTTGAGATAACTCAAGGTTTATCCATAATAATGTTTAGATAAAGGGATGATATGATGTAGTGTGCCACCTTTGAGAACTCTAATAGTTTTTGTTAAAAATAAATATGGGACTCTTAGACTATGTATTGACCACTAAATGCTTAACAAGGTTGATACTAAGAACAAGTACCCTCTTCCAAGGTTAGATGATCTATTTGATCAAATGAGAGGAACAACTATGTTTTCAAAGATAGATATTTGATTGGGGTATCACTAACTCCATATCAAATATGAAGGTATTCATAAAATTACTTTCATAACAAGATATGGACATTATGATTTTTTGGTTATGCTCTTTTGACTCACCAATGCACCAAATGATTTTATGAATGTGATGAATAGTGTTTTTTAAAATTTCCTTGATAATTTTGTTTTAGTATTCTTGTGTTACATTCTAATATAATCAAGGAATGAGAAACAACATGAAAAAACACTTAAGAATGATGTTTCAAAGGCTAAGACCACACAAACTATTTGGAAAGTTGTTGAAATGTCCTTTTCATCAAACATAAATTCACTATTTGGGATAACTAATCTTTATTAATGGCCTTAAAATAGATCATACAAATATTTAAACCATTAATGAATGGTCAAATAATTTTAATTTTCATCAAGTGATAAGCTTCAATGGACTAGCTGATTATTACTTAAGATTTATGTAAGATTTTTCAAGGATTGCTAATCCTATAAATTCATTAAAAAATAAGGGTTACAAGTTTGATTGGTCTCCAAACTATTAAGAAGATTTCCAAGAGCTGAAAATTTTATTAACCACAACTTTTATTTTGGATATACCACACCCAAATGGAAATTTTGAAGTATGGGATGATGCTTTTAAAGTTGGTATTGATAATGTTTTGTCTCAAGAAGGAAAGGTAGTTACCTACGAGTCTCATAAGGTTAAAAATCATGAAAATATCTACCCAAAAGATTATTAAAATATAGATACTATTATCCACACACTTAAATAATTTCAAAGTAAAATTTGACCACATAAGGCTTGTGCACTTGTTTGCTCAAGATGAGTTGAATGCAAGGAAATAAAATGGTTATTATTTATTATTAATTTTTGATACTGATATCACTTATGTTAAGGGGAAGGAGAATAAAGTAGTTGATGATATAAGTAGGAGAACCTACATTATTTCTATCTACATTATGAAATCAAATTATAGAAATTTTGTGTTGTTGTAGTAGAAATCATACCCAAAATGATTTAAAATATATGTTAATTAGGATTAGAAAAGTCTAATTTCAATTTTTATATGGATCTATATGGTATGTTAAGAAAGAAAGGTACAATTTATGTCATTAATTATGTAAATATGAGGGAAAAAATTATAAATGAAGTGTATATGGCACGTCAATTTTCCCACGTAGGTGTCATAAAAATGAAATAAGAGTTGAATATGTTGTATTTTTATCCATGCATGAAGAAAGATATGGTTATATTTGCGGCAAAGTGATTTTAATTACAATGTGTTAAGGATGAGTATTTACATACTAAAGGACTGATTTATCCACATGTAATTATGGAAATAAAATGGGTTATGATTTCAATGGATTTCATTTCAAGATTTCCTAACTCTCAAAGAAAACATGATTCAATACTAGCTATGATCGATAAATTTATGAAATTTTCTCACTTCATAATAATAACTATTACAAATGATGATACCATTATTACAAGTATATTTGTAAAATAAGTGGTTCTCCTTCATAGTGTACTAGAACTGATTATCTTGGAAAAATGATAAGTTATTCACTTTTAGATTTTCATAGATTTTGATGGTTGTAATTGGTATCAAAATAAAATTTGGTTCAAGATATCACCTAAAAAATGGATTATCAAACTGAATAATTGAACATGATTTATTAAGACATGTTAATAATGTACATCATGAATCAATAACATAATTTGTAATATTTCCTCCACTTGGTGGAGTTTTCCTATAATGATACTTATCATTCAGTCATCAATATGGCACCTTTCAAATCCTTGTAAGGGAAAAGGTGAAAAAATCCTCTAGGTTTGGATAGTTTGAAAAATTGAGTGTTTTCAAGACTAAAAACTTTGCAAGATTTTGATGAAAAAATGGATATAATACACCAAAGGTAAAAGGTTTCCTCTGATTGGTAGAAGAGCTATGCTAATATGAGAAGACCACATAGAGAATTTCAAGTATATGATCATTTTTTTTGAAATTAATACCCAAAAAAAGTGTAATCAAGTTTGGTAAATATTATAAACTTGCTCCATGATTTATTTGTCCTTTCAACATAGTAGAAAAGATCATCTTAATGGCTTATCATCTAGGTATTCCTTGTTATCTATCCATAATGCATGATGTTTTTTCATGTAGAATTACTAAGGAAATATTTTTTAGATATATCTCACATTCTTAATTAGAATAATATTCTAGTGGTAAATGAGGAAATGATATATCTAGAGACAATCAAGATTTTTTCTCTGTGTAACATTAATTTATGAAATAGAAAATCTCAACAAGTTTAGATTTAATGGGATTAAATGGGAAAATTAAGTGATACTTGAAAATATGAAAATATTTTTGGTAGCACTATCCTCACTTATTATAGGATTTAAGGTTGTTTCCATTATTTAGGAAGGGTGGATATCATTAACACACATGTCTAACACTTTGATCATGATTATTATTTGAGTTGTTATGCTATGCTGATATTGAACACTAGAAACTTATGTTTCTAATACATTTATATTAGACTAATTTAAATGAATTAATTCAACATTGCAATTAATTTATTTAATAAATTATTATTATATTATACATGTATTAATGATGTCTGTTTCTATTGTATGGTTATAGGTGTTTTCCCAATATGATCTAGGTTGGAAAGTAGAGAATGATTTGTTTTGACAAAATTAAGGTATATAATTTTACTTTATATTTAAATTTGAATGAGATCTAAAATTAATCTTGAACCTTCATCTTGTTTATTTCAAGTTTTGTTTATAATATGTATTCTATCACAATGTGAAGTTCACTTTGGCTTGTTAGTCAATTGAATTATTTATTGTTTATTAGTTTTGGTTTATTTATTTGTATTGTTAAAGTAACTAGGTTTGCCATGGGTCAATAAAAATGTCATTCTCACTCCAGTAGCCAAGCCAAGAAATAAAGTGTGGTAGATTTATGGTTGCATGTATAATTTTGCATAGATTTTGGAGGTCATTTAGACATTTAAATATTTTTGAAGTGTATTCAACTAAAATCCTTAGTCATTAAGACTAGAACATGGATAAGGGGACCCGGCCTTAGAATTTGATTATGTATTGGAATATCAAATAATTAAGTAATTAATACTTAGGTCAATGAAATTTTATAACATTAGGGTTATCATGCACATGTTTCATTACCATGGTAATTATTTGGCCAATTTGAATTATTTTGGAACCCAAAACTATCGATTAAGGTTCCCTTTTAGATGGTTATTGAATGAATATGAGTAATCAATGGCTTTAGTTACATGGAAATTATGGGTTTTTTCATAGCAATGAGTGAAGTTTATATGAAGGTTGATGATGGTTGTAAACTCATTGAATTTCATGCATAATAATGAATAACTAGAAGTTATGCCATATGCATTGGGAGTTCCATTTAGTAGAAAGGGAAACTTTCTCCTAGATGGAACTATGTATGGGTATGGATGTAAAGTGATTATGAAAAGAGGCATGAGAAATTTGGGAAAAAATCATTATTCTATCCTTTTAAATTTATTAGTGCTTTCATAAAATTCAAGACTAATCTTTGGTAGCTAAAGCATCACTAAGTGCTCCCTAAACATTCTATCTATTTTTAGTTATTGCATCCAAACTAAACTCAATACTAGTCCAAAATTAGAATCAATCTCTTGGGGTGAATTAGGAGTACATGGATATCACTTGAGTGCTGGATGAATGAATGAATGAATGAATGAATGAATGGGATGTGGGAAAAAAAAATTAACCATTTTATCTCCACAAAACTTGATCCTCAATGGAGTATCTTAAAGACATTAGGAGATTCCTAAATAGTTGTAATAATGGAGGAATATATGGGAGAAATGGAGTGCATGTAAAACCCTAGTTGAGTGGAAAATTGAGTGTGAGATGAATAAAATAGATAATTTGAAACTAATTCCTCAATGTGCACTTCTTGAGAATATATAGGAAAAGGCCCCTGTGGGTCTACTATATCCTCAAAGTGTGTAATAATATCCTGAGTCAAGTTTATTTTTTCTTGAGGAAATAATATAAAAGTGTCCAAAATAACACTAATGTCTATAGAAGTAGTTGAATTACCAATTATTGAATCACATGCAACAATAGAATCTAAAATAATAATATAAATTATATAAACTGAAGTAACACTAGAAATATGGGAAAGGACAATTGTATCATGTGAATTGGTGGTTATTATAGTGTCTACATTATCTATTCCACTAATGTTTGATGTATCTATTTGAAGAGTTTGTATAATTAAGGGTGGATCAACATCATTACTAACCATAACCTATTATTATTGTGTTTAAACCACCTTTGATTGTTTTTTTTTGAGGAAAATTAGAAGTAAAATGAACCTATAAAGGTGTCTTTTGGGACACATCATGCTCCAATTCAGTTGCTTCTTGATTCAATAGATGTTATTATTCCATTTACCTTTATTTCAAATTATACTTAATTAATTCTTATTCCTTTGTTAATTCTCCAAAAGGGATAAAATAAATATGTAATACCATATTTTCTTGAATAACTAGAATGGGTCCAACTAAAGTAAGAAATATGAGGTCCTGAATGACTACCAATGATTGTGTTGATGGAGGTGGTTGAGTGGGTTGAATTTTAGGAATAAAATAAAGTATAATATAAGGTATCAAAGGAGTGTCCATGTATAATGTATAATCTTATGGATGGTGAGACATATGAGGTGGAAGTATTTTGAGTATCTTCCTAGTTAATTATTCATTTATCTCCCTAATAGGTTATTATTTAGGTACCCTTGTAGGAATTGCATCAATTTTATTTATGTGTGGGTCATATTGGATATTTTGAGAAATATTCATTGTTTTCCCTACTCTATTCATATTAATCTATACTTCAGAATCATCCTCTCCATCTATAAAAATGTATTCATGTGAATAACTAACATGAACATTTTTATCCTTTATTCTTACTCCATGATATTTGATATGCTAGACTATTATCCCATGGGGATCCTAGTGTCTATACTCTACCAAACTAAAAATAATTGTGATCTATATTTTGAAGATCCAATAATTTGATTCTAGTATTTATATTAATGTCTACCAATAATAAATTATGTTTATGTAAAACCATTAATTTTACTAATCTATAATCATTATCCAAACTCTTATATAATTGAAAAGTTATCTCTTGTTCTGCCAACTTGTCTAACACTTGTCTAGGAAGGTAGAGTAGAGAAACATTAGTTACCTCTATTATGATAATTGTGTGATTAGGATAATACAAATAATTTCCAAATATATTCAAAGAAATCTTAATTTCCTATGATAATTTGGGCATAAGTTTACCGTTTATTGATTTTTATATAGAAGGGTAAAATATATCTACAATATTTTACATATGTTTTATAAACATTTTAATGTGGAAGATATTAAAGTCATAAAAAATTATACTATCTAAAATCCTTGGTCATCATTAATATTATTTTTTTAGGGTGATCTTATCACACATGGCATCAAATAAATAAGATAATGTAAAAATGTTTAGTTTGTATGTTTTGAGACACCCTATGTTGTTTCAAGTTGTAATTGATAACCTCCTCAATAGTGGGAATTTTAATATCATCTAATATAATTAATAATAAAGGGACCCAATCATCATCTAAATATGTTATATATGGGGATTTATATAAATATTAACTCTTGGCCTAAATTTCATGATGGGGAGGTTTTACCCTTTTACAAATTTTTGGGGATTGTTTTCCCAAGCCTTTAATGTTTCTATAATATTGTTTTCATTCAATCATTTTATTATGGTATAAAAATTATAAACCATATCACTATCTGTGATTCCATAATATTTCTCAAATTCTAGCCCAACTATGAATGTTATGGGTTCATTTCTACCTATTCTATTGAATATATCATTGGTACAAGAACCAATTGTAAACAAATTATGGAAAACATCAATGCAGGGAAATACCTCTAGTTTTGTAGTTTCCCTATGAAGTCATGAAACTTTGATAGATAATGAATCATTAATGTATTCATTATCTAGTAAAGGTAAGTTTTTTTAATATTCATATGGTTTGACCCTTTCCAATTCATTATATAGAGTTGAATAGTGAAGATTTTTTCTTTCCAAAACACTATACTCAAAGACTATATCCATGAATTCAACTAACATACCAAAAAAATTTTGAAGGTGAATATTTATTCTCTTCCATATTCATTGTTGCAATGTAGGCAATCTTTGAATTCTAATTATACATTTAGAATTTCATAGTAGATAGAGAGATATAGGTTATATATGTCTTTGACATTTGATGGAAAATAGAAATTGAGTCGAGTTGGGGATGACAATTGAGCTTATGCACATCATATTCAATGGAATAATATTTCATTCATGGGAATTACTTGTAGAGAAATGGTCCATGTCAACTATATTTCCATTCAAATTTGATTTTATGACATAATTTTTCATCATGTTTTTGGTTCCCATGTGTCACACTTACAATTATTTTATTTATTTATTCACTTGACTGTACCTTTTGGAAGTTCTTTCATAGTTGAAATTTATTGATATATCATTAAATATTATCTATGAAAAGATCTAACTAGATTAATATCAAATTTAGGGTCCAACTATGCCAATAACAAACACATGCCATTATATAATTTGATTTTTTGGTTCATAGATTCTCTTGGGTATTTGTATATTTTCTTGTGCATGAAGAGGTGTGACAATGAAACATGGCATGACATGTAGTATGAAATGTGGTAATTGACTATGCTAGGAAAGACATGTATCACCTCATCACTTCATCACTCATTCAGTATCTTCCCTTGGGTATTTTTATATTTTCTTATATATGAGGAGGCACAATGATGAAATGTGTCATGGCATGCATTATGACACATGGAAGTTGATTATGCTAGGAAATACATGTGACACCTAATCAGTTCATCCCTCAATTTATAGCTTTGTGATTAATCATCTTGAATGTATATCTTAAGGTAGTGAGATTATGACACATGGCATGATTTCACTAATTTGGGTAGTCATATATTTTGAAAACTTAGGCTTGAATTACATAGCCTACAATGTAGTGAGACTAAGCCATGTAGCTTGATCTTGTTGAGTCACTTATTCACTACCCTTTTAATTTTAGATATTTTAATGCAATATGTGATGAAGTGAATGATTGAAACTTGGCAAGATTTCACTATGTCATGTAGTTGGCACCTTTTGTTAGATGTAATATTGTTTGTTTCTTTTGAAAACTATAAATAACCTATGAAAGAGACACACAGGTTTTATTTCACTAAGTCATGAGGTTTGGATGAATTCCTATTTATCTAATTTTTACAAAAATATTGATGATATGATAGAGAAATATGTGGGTTTGAGTTTTCTAAGTTAGGAGGTTTGGCCAAATGCCTAGTTAGCCAATTTTTTCAAAATTGTCAATTATTTGATAGAGTGTTGCATGGTATAGTCTTACAAAGTCAGGACTTAAAGTGATTAACTCAAATAATGTCATGTAAAAAGTGAAAATTAGTGATGACCTATATAGTTAGCATATCTTAAAAATAGAAAAAATAAGGCTTAAACAAAAATTTATTAGTTCTGTTAGTCAAAAAATCAAAACCTAATTTTGATAACATTTAGAATTTTAAAGTCAAATAGGTGCATAAGATAAAATATAAAAATAGTGCCCATTCAAACTTCAAAAATTAGAGTCATAAGAAAATAATTAAATTAATATACAAACCTATACTTTCGAATTTTAAGGTTTTGTACCAAATTTAGACATGGACATGGGATTTTTAGCTTAAAGTGCGTCTCTATTTAGAAATTTCAAAGGTTGGTGTGTGTTGGTCACAAAAAATAGAGAATTAGTGGTGAAATACTTGAGTATTTTATAACCTATAATCTAGGTTTGAATTATACATAACTTCAAATTTTACCAAAAATAAATAAATATATTAAAAAATTGAAATAGACTCTTAGTATAATCATGGAACATACTAACCACTCTCAATTCTTGGATTGTGTTTGATATTGTGAAGGTTCATTTCCCTTTTTTGTGAGATTTTTATCAAAGAGTTATACAAAATTGAAGTTTTTATTGATGTTATTTGTTAAAAAATATGTATCTTTTAAGCACAAAAAAAATATGGGAAGTTGGGAATTTATATGCTTCTAACTGGGCATCCATATTCATGACAAAGATACCTTTGATTATAATCTAAGCACTTATCTACTTATATACATAGATCTATAACCCCAGTAAAGGTTACTTGAATCACCCTTTTTCTAATATATATATATATATATATATATATATATATATATATATATATATATATGTATATATATATATATGTATATGTATATATATATGTATATATATATATGTATATGTATATATATATGTATATGTATATATATATATATGTATATATATATATGTATATATATATATATATATATATATATATGTATATATATATATGTATATATATATATGTATATATATATATATATATATATATAATTTTTTATTTGTTTTCTTGCCTTGGAATAAGGTTTAGGAACTACCATTGGTTGGGTATATAGGAATAGACCTCATCTTAAATTAAATATATTATTTATTTTTTTACTTTTCTAAATGTTTATATCTCTCAAACATGTTTTAAATATTTGGATATGCTATTAATTGTTTAAAATGATAAGTATTTCTAAAATTTTCATGAAGACATTAGAGAAACTTATAATGGTGTAATAAACTTATTTAATTTTGATAAAAAATTTCATTAAAGTATGACACATACCTCAATTTTAAGATTCAATGCTATCATGAACATACACATGAATACCTATAAGTGTAATTGAATATACTATAGGAGAGTCTTGACAGACTACATGCAAGTCATAGTTTCACCTTTAGAAAACATGAATT
Organism: Torreya grandis; assembly: GCA_037957365.1. Classification (NCBI taxonomy): domain Eukaryota; kingdom Viridiplantae; phylum Streptophyta; class Pinopsida; order Cupressales; family Taxaceae; genus Torreya; species Torreya grandis. The sequence continues at coordinate 1,698,865 of JARHVA010001544.1, read as the reverse complement.
ATAATATAAAAAAGTAATAAACCTATTATAAGAAAGAAATAAATATAATATATTCCTAACACTAAATAATAAATCATAGTCAATCAGAGATACTCCCAATTGGATCATCCCAAAAAATAATGTTTCAAGAAACTACCCATTGAATATAAATGTCAAGCAATTACCTTATAAGTCATTCAAATAGAAAGCATTTTTACCCAAAATTTTAGATATTGATATGCACCAATCCATAATGGAGTGAACTTATCATGTTGTCATTTTTTTTCATGTGTTCTTTCCCATAGGAGGACTAAATCCAAAATTATAAAAAAATTGATTTTTGATCTTTTGTAAAACCATATCTTTACAATGTCTTGATGCTTACTAAAATTATGTGAATATTTTGTTCATGCATCTTCTATTTGGACAATGCATAGCAATTTAGACTAAACATTGTCATCCTCATCCACATACTCCAAAATGAATTGGTATGTTGGTAGATTTAGAGTAATAGGGAAAATATATTTTTTTCCATATACCATGAGTAAAATTGAATAATTTAGAGCCTAATTTTACTTGGTTATATCTAACCATAATGCATCTTTTAACAAAAGGTGTCATTCTCTTTGTTTGATTTATACTGATTTATATATGGAATACATCAAATTATTGTTGGTTGATTCAACAAATCCATTTATTTATGGGTAATTATTTAAATAAAATTTTATAGTAATATATTATTTATAGGTCCACTTAGTAAATTTTGTAGATTGGAAAGCTAGACCATTATCACAAACCAAAAAATTGGCATCACAAACCTAGTTATAATTTTATCTTCTAAAAATTTGATCACATATTGGGCTCTACAATTCTTTGTTGTAATAAAATTAATCTATATTATGTAATAGTATATTTTAATCAAAAAAAACTTATGCAAAAATGATGAATTATGATTAATGACTCCTACAAAATCAAGGCCCCATTATGTAAAATGGCATCCTTTAATCATAAGTTATAAAGGCACAACTACATGGATATCTAATATCTTATAATTGTATGAGTTATAGTATTAATTTTTGGGTACCAATTTTATAGTGTAAATTATCCAATATGTCACTAACTTATTATTTAGAAACACACTTTAGATGTATGCCTTCATAGTTCTTCCAATAAAGGATTCCATTTTTATCATGTAGTGTGTCAATTTAATCTTGAGTTTTCACCTTTTATCTCTATTTAACTTAGGAGGGAATGTGCTTGAATTAAATAATGAATAATATGGGCATACTAGTCACCTATAGCTATTAGACATTATTTGATCTATTCTAAGGAGATGAATGGACCAGTCTTTGTCATTAGTTGGATAATACCTTAGCCATGTACCATTTTAGTAGGTCTAATCTCCAAATCAAATTCTTGTAACTTGGCCTTCCAATTTACCTCTTTTTAAACCCAACTCATTCTACCCAAGTGTAAGCTTGACCTTTGGGTTGGCACTATGGTGTATGTCTTATTTCATACAATATAATGCCTAAAATTCTTTACAAATTTGATTAAGGCATAGATCTACTTATCTATCACATATTATTTTAATTGTACATACTTTAGATTAGTGATAATAAATGCAATGGGATGTTCATTGTAATTTTATTTCTAAGTGATCACTACCACTATAACGTGTTTTGATGGAAATGAAGATAAGAAGAAATACTTGTTAAAATCTAGGCTGATCAAAACTAGATCTTGAGTGATGGTAATTTTAATATCTTGAAATGATTTCTTTGCCTCTATTTTCCATTATATTTTTGTATCATGATTCAACATATAATTAAATAGATTGACTATTTCTATAAAACCTAAAATGAATTTTTGAACAAAGTTTATCTTACCAAAGATATATTTCAATTCCTTTTTATTGTTAGGATATGGAATTTTTTTAATAGCTTAAACTCTTTCAAGATAGATTGATATAACATATTTAGTGATAAAATGACCTAGTAATTTACTTCTATGACCCCAAAAATACTTTTCTTTGGGTTTAGGTAGATCCCATACCTTTTGCATCTATTAAATATTTTCTATAGGTGGGCCACATGATTTTTTAAATATTTATTAAATAAATATAAACCATCCATATAAATAATTATACAAATACAAATTCTTTCCTAAAAATAAAAATACATGACATGCTAAAAAGTGGCACTTATATTGATAATCCCAAAATACATTATTTTTTACACAAAATTCCCCCATTTGGTAGTGAAATAAGTATTCATTATGTCATCATTCTCTACTAATACCTAGTGTTAACTGCAAAATATGTCTAATAAAGATATCATTTATAACACACTGATTATATGAATCACTTCATCCAAGGAAGTCAAAGGGTGATTATCCTTATGTGATTCTTGATTGAGGTTTTAGAAATATAAACACAATCTAATTTTATAATTATTATTTAATATAAGAACTATATTAGCCACCCAAGTAGAGTGTTTGACAAGAAATATAATTTTAGCCTCCAATAATTTTTGGACTTCCTTTTGAATGAGAGGCTCTAGAGTGGGATTTAATGATATTTGACTCTATTTAAAAGGCTTATAATTAGATTTAAGTGGTATGGTGTGCATGATAACTATGGTGTCAAATATATTCAAATATTTATAAGACCAGGTAATCACATATTTTTACTAAATAAATATTTTAATTTTATTTTTTCTTATTCATAACAACTTAGTCCAATGTTGGCATGTTGAGGATGTTCATCTATTCCTAGCTTAAATTTAAAAAATTCATAATTATCTTGAGAATCTATGTCAAAGACTCATTTTAGTGATACCATCCACATATGTATTATATTTTATTTCAACTAGAGGATGTTGTCATTCTCAAGTTATTCCACATTCATTGGATTGTAATATCTATCATCAATTATTTGAGATTCTAAAACATATAAATTATTTATGAACTATATAATATGATGGTCACTATTGAATAATTAAAAAATTTCAATGTTATCTGGAACTGAAGGGTAAAGAACTAGCTCCATAGATAATCTATGCATCTTATATTCATGGAGCGGTGCCAAATCTATTATTAATGCCAATGAATCTGACATCTAATTTTCTTACCTTGGGATTGAATCTATATTGAATAATTTAAATTATTTGATTAGATTTTATGTTCTATGTTTGCACTTCATGAAATATGAAATCTTGTATTGATACCTAATTCTGATATAATTTAAAATTATGTCTAAATCCCCTAGCAATAATATTTTTTTAAATTTTGGGCTTAAGTGCATATTACAAATTGATAATTAAGGCCTAATACATAGTGTAGTTGTTGGTTCAAGGGATATACAACCTATATGCATCAATATATTTATTCCCCTTTAGATAAATAAAATTTATGATCACACTTAAACCCTGATTTGACTGATCACCATCAAACTATAGGTTTCACACTTGTGAAAGACCTTCAAATTATCATTCATGATTCTTATAATTTAATATGAAAGTATAAAATAATATTGAGATGACATAAATTTTACACTTTCATTAATTGCATTATATTATGTGATTGTATACCTCATATCCAGGTCACTATACCCTAATATAATTGGTTACTCCTTTTTGAGGTAGCCACATGTGGAAAAAAATTATTGACATGTATCCATTCAACATTTTTGACTAGTCATGACTTAGGAGTAGATGATAAGATTATATATTGTCAATTAAAGGAATGTCAATGTGTTATTATAGATGTGGTTTAAAATTTATTTTTATGTGTACATTTATTAGTTCTCTAATGAATGGTACTAAAAATTTGTCTAATTGTAATATCACTCTTTTTGATTGTCAATCGCAAATTTTTACATATACCAATTGGCATTACATTAGCTCAATCACCTAAGTTAACCAAATAACTATGCACATTTCTTCTAAACATTTGATAATTAGTAAAAATCATGGGACCTCAAGTTTGTCCTTGTAGATGGACATAATTGCATGTACACCATTTGATTTGTTAGTATATGGTTTGTTAGTCAATGATTTGATAAAAAAATCTCTTTGTTCTGTAATCTGAGAAAATTCATGAAGATTAATATTTTACTTAATATTATTCATATATTAAACTATATTATATCCACTCATATTTTGTGGATCAACTTGTTGTTCTAATCATTTACTTTAGGAGGGGTGGATTATTATTAGCCTTTGGATCAAGAGGAGTGACTACACTATTGTTTGGGGCCATATAAATAATGTAAGGCTAATGAATTTCATTGTTGATATTGTATTTATTTATTTATAACTACTTAAAAGCATGTATCTCATATTTTTGTCTTATATCTCATTCTCATCCTCTATAAAGAATGGAAAATCAAAAGTATCTAACACCATGGAAGCGTTGGATGTATTAGAAGCACTCGATGTGGATTAATATAGATAATCAAAGATAAATTCATATCCCCATTTCCTTTTGGATTATCTTATAGATAATACATAATTATATTCAATCTAATTCACCATGCTGGGTAATGTTGTGGACTCTAAACCAGTTGGGTAGGGTAGCCTCATAAATATTTAGTTTAAGAAGTTTGTTATGTTGAGGATTAGAATTATTATTTGGCCTATTAAATGGTATTTTATATCTTTGGAATGAAAATTCATATTATTTTATTCACCCACAATGTTAACAAATCATTTTTTCATGTTGAGGAAATAATTCTAAGTTTATAGACCATGCACTAAAAGACATCAAATTCAATCTCAGTAGAATTAAAATTTTATATTTATGTAACTAAAATATTAGCTAGGTCTAAGGCTTGGTTATAATTATACTAATTAGACACCAATTTAGGATGATTAATAAATCTTAGATTTTGGTTTGGTTCAGATTGGGACCAAAGAAACTGAGTGTAAACCTGGTTCTGATTGAAGGCAATGATATTATGATTGGCATTGGGAATATGAACTTAGATTTTGTAAGTTTGGATTTACATTATGCATACCAAACAATAAAAATTAGGATCCAATGATCTATAACTATTAGTATCTTACACATAAGTGTTAGATAAGTTACTGATATTTAAGGCCTTATGCAAGAATAATATAGTGATGGGATCCAAGGAATTTTTGTACATCTTAAGGGATAAATTAGAATTATGTCTCTAAATAGTGTCCACATGAGTGTACATCTTCTAAAATATATCATTTAAATATCTAATTGGTTCATTTTTTTATTTTTTATTAGTACAAAAATGTTGGTATATAACACTATGACTAGTAACCTTCCCTAATTATTCCATAAATGTGTTATGAAATTAGGTCCATGATGTGATTGAACCATTTAAAAGGTTAAGTAACAAATCATAAATAACATATTGAAAGGTGAAAATAAATAGACTACCTATAATATCCTCATGAATTATATTAATTAACCCTAACGAAGCATTTAAATATTTCATGTGTTCCTCTATAATTCATCCCAAAGAAGGGGACAATGTAGGAAGATACTTCTAAGGATTTATGAGTAAATCATGGAATAAACCAATTATAGTGATGGCTAAATTAAATAGCTAGGCCATGGTAAAAGTTTGATGTTGGTTCCTTTGGATTGGTGAATTTTGTTGATAAATAATTGTTCTAAGGATACCCCTATTTGATATGAGACTTTGATGGAACTATAAAGGTGATAATAATTATAATAATAATAATAATAATAATAATAATAAACTAGAGTTAAAATTAGACCTTTTTAATCTCAATAGTGGATTTAGTGTGTGTAACTCAAGTGAATCTCATAATAATAGGTTATGGTCCTCCTTATAGTACTAGATAAAATACCATTGATTTGGGTTTTATGCACACCATGGATTCTTATGGTCAACCTTTAACATTTTAGGATCATTGAAAATTTCACTACAAGGCATGAATTTTATGGTATTCACTATTACAATAACCATGTGGTGGAATAATAGTGAGTGGAGTGGTTATTAACCATAAATGGTTCATATATGTTAGATGTTTGTGATTGAGTTGATATGGATGGATGAATCTAACCTAAGCTGAGATTATCACAAAAATTAAAAAGAGAGTGAAATGTAAGGTATAAAATAAAGGGGATATGTGGTTTAAGTAAGGAACAAACCCTTCCAAACTAACCTCTTCTATCCTATGCTGAGCAAATATTAAAAATAAGTACTTATTGTAAATTAATATTATAAAAATATACATATAGACATAATTAATTACTCAAGGAAATAGATACAATAAAATCAATAATTATCATAAAACATATGGTTAGAATAGGATTGTATAACATACCCCTACCTCTAACCAATAATTAGTGTGATAAATAATTATTGAATATTCAAACTAATAGTTAGTTAAATATGTATAATTTTGAAACAAAAAATTCACACAACCTATTATATATATTAACTTAATGTAAATTCCTCAATGAAACATAGAAACTAGAAGAGAAAATCACATTCAGACAAACTCACAAAACTTTCATAATACTTTCCTTACATGTATTAATTGTCAAAAATTCTCCTCCATTTACAATTTGTGAGAAACATGTATATATAATTTTGGATGGGATTACCTCATCTTATAAATTATAATACAGGTATAAATACTAAAAATAAACTTTTATCTTAATTTATCTTGCCAATTACAAACTTCACTTACTCTTGAAGTAAAGATATATATAATCATGTCAAAGATAGAACTCCCAAAATTGGATAATTACATCAAAATATAATGGTTAATGAACTGAATAGAATTCAAATTGGTAAATTTGTATGGGATGTCTAAGAAACTAGGGTTAATGTTCTGGCACTATATATAGAATAACCAGTGAGTTTAATAATAACTGGGGGTACCAATATTATTGAAACTAAAATTAACTCTACTATAACTTGTGAAGTAACTATTGTAGAAGGAATAATAGACTATGTAGTCCCAATTTTTTATTAAAAAGTAAAATAATGTGAAAATATAGTTATTTGAAATTTGGAAGTTCCTATTATTGATTATTTTCATTCTTTATTTTCCTTGTAATATTTGGAACATGATTGGAAATTAAATTTAATCATTTCAAAGTTAATGATGGGAAGTTTAAATAAAACACTAAAATTATCCATAAAATTATTATGAGTAATGATTTCAATATAAAATAACTTTATCTATGCTTGTGCATGATTAATATTTACTTAAAAAATGTGAGCAACTTAATGACTAAGTCTTTAACTTTAGTTATAAAATGGTTAACGGAAACTTGAAACATGGTTAACGAAAACTTAAAAGATGTTTTGTAAAATATTCCCCTTTGAATAATATATAAAAGGGGTTCATATATCTTGAAATAGATATGTGGCTTCATCTTATTTGATAGTTAGTTTCTTATTATTAGTTCTTTCATTGTCAAATTCCACTCTGTGATATAATATTTCATGTTGTTCACATTATTTTTGACTAAACTTATGTTTGAGAGTGTCAATAAATTCAAATTTGGATATGAATTTTCTATTACTACCTTAGATATAGTATATATTTTGTCATATAATTTCCTTAGTGCTTCATGTAACTTCACCACTCTTATCAATTTGGTTGTGATTCTTCCCACACTTTATCAATTTAACATACTAAATCATGTACCATGTAGGTAGATCTTTGCACCTATTACAACACACATTATAGGTCTTCCACCCTATGTTGGGATTCTAAATTTTAATTTAATTACTTGAGAATATAAAAAATTTATTTAATACATGAAATATATCATCTAATACAATTTTTAGGTCTTATTCAAACTCGTTATGTTTTGCAGACCGTGTCTTTCTTTTCTTTGTCAAACTAAATAATTCTTCTTCTCTTCTAAATTTTATTTCCTTTACAACACTATATTTTTTTATTTTTTTAATACTCTTATGTTAATTATTGATTTCATCAAATTCAAGGCTATTATTTGGTGTCTCAACCATCACTAAGCATTTCCTACAAAAATTGTTTATAATTGTTGCATCCACAATGAGGCCAATACCAGTCTAGAATTAGAATCAAGCTTTGGGGATGAAGTAGGAGTGGACACAGATCCCATGAGTATTATAGGGATGGATGAAGGGAATGTGGTAAAATGAGGATTAATTATTTTCTCTCCATAAATCTTGATAATCAGTGGAGTACAAGCAAGGCACTTAAATACAGTAGAAGACTTTTAAATAGTTATAATAATGGAAGAATTTGTGGGAAAAACTGAGGGCATGGAAATACCTAGTTTCTAGACAAATGAGTGTGATATGAATGAACCAAATATTATGAAATTAATTCCTCAAATTGAACTTATTGATTATCCATAGGAAAAGTCTCTATGAGTCTACGATATCCTTAAACTATGTAATAGTAGCTTGGGTCAAGTTTATCATTACTTGAGGAAATAATACAACAGTATCTAAAAAAACATTAGCATCTATGGAAGTATTTGAATTACCAATCATTGAATTAAATATAATAATATAATATATAGTAATAATATAGACAATATAAATTGAATTAACACAAGAAATAAGGGAAAGGGGAATTATAGCTTGTGTAGTAGTGATTACTATAATGTATGCATTATCCATTTCAATAGTGTTTGATGTATTTATTTGAGGTTTTTTTACAATTATGGGTGGATCAACATATTTTATAACTACAAACTCTTGTTCTTGTGTTTAAATCACCTTTGATTATGTGTTCTAAGTAAAACTAAAAGTAAACTACAACTATAAAGGTGTATTTTAGGATACATCATGTTCTACTATAGTTGTTTCTTCTTTTACTAAATGTATTTCTTGCATTTCACTTTCTACAAAAATTCCTTAGTTAATTATTCTTCCTCTATTAATTATTTATAATAGATTAAATAACTAGGTAATACCCTTTTTGTTTGAAAACATGGAATGGGTCTAGTTGAAGTAAGCATTGATGGGTTCTTATTGACTACCAATGATTTTTTTGATGGAGGTGACTAAGTGAGTTGAACTATAGGAATAAAAAAATATAGTAGGACGTATATAATTTTTTCTCATGTCTAATGAATAAACCTTTTTTAAGGGAGACTTATGAGGTGGAATTGATCTGATTATCTTCTTATTTAATTGTTCATATGTCTCCCCAGTAAGTTCTTATTTAGTTACCCATATAGGAATTTATGATAATTTTGACCACATATGCCACATTATCACCCCTACCATTTGACACTTTGCATATCATGCCATTTTATCTTGCAAGTCAAAGAGTTGGTCTTGAAAATTCCTTAATGTTATTATTAGAAGCTAAACAATATTAACATGTCATGTATGAATGAATAGGTCAATTTGGTTATGCATTTGATGAATTTACTTGGGAAGCTAACCAAGTTTGTGGAATCAGATTAAAAATGGTTTGTTTTATGCCAAGGTTAACCCTTATAATTTTAGTGTCTTGAGGTGTTTTCTATCTCAATATATAGGCCTTCAAATATGATATAGTAGTGTGGGACATGCTTACAGACATAGAATTAAATCCACAACAAGTAACCATTTGGATTCAAAAATACTCAATAGGTTTCAAGATCAACATAAAGCTATCAAGTGGCATGATCTTGCAAGCTTAGAGAATATGATGGCACATGGGTGAGCATAAACTCAATAAGTTAGAGTATATCTATGGCATGCATTTGATTATGCAATCAAAGATAAATTATGATCTCGAGGTCAAAAGGTTAAAGGATCTTGAAGATAAATGCAAAGGTGCCAAGTGTCCTAATTATGGTAATTTTAGACAATATTGATATATTTGATCATATTATTATATGGAGATTAGTGGTCCATGTTTGATTTAGCAGATCAAACATTGATGGGGTGAATTCAATCATATTGAGGAGATCAATGGTGTGTATGAGGTCAAAAAATCAATGTGCCTAGATTTCACACAGGGCCACCACTTGTCATAAGCACATTAATGAGATGAAGACTAAAATTAGGGTCTAAAAAAACCATGCATAGCTACTAGCACAATCTAGATGAAAATCATAGATCAATGGTTATGATGAAGGTCAAGGCCAAAAGACTCCTAAATAGGTTAATGAAGCATATTCGATAAGGTTTTACAAGGGCGCATGATGAGGACACATGTTTGAGGTGACAAAATTTAGGTTTTAAACTGAAAAGAGTAGCACAAGGAGATGCCACATGGGTAGACATGTTAGATCAAATATTTTTCTACCCAAATAGACTAATGTATAAATATGAGATCAAATATGATCTAGGCTACCAAATTAGACACTATAGACTTGTAGGCAATCATTAAATCTTAGATAGAAATCTCAAAATACCTTAAACATAAGTCTTACATCTTCTTCATGATCAAGAAACCTTAGGTTATGTATATGCATTGAAATTATGGCTATATGAAAACCAATAAGGGAATTGGTTTTCACCTATAGTGGACCTATGTTTAGTGTTTGGAATAATGGTAGAATGGTGAATATGAAAGTAATGTTAGAAGGGACACCATTGAATTAGTTTAAGTCTGATAGTGTAAAGAACATGGAAAGATAAATCATAGTATTATAAGCTTATTAAGAAGATGGAGAGTTCATAGGTTGAGAAAGACAGTGGAGAATTCAATGAAATTTCAAGTCTTTGGAGATTGTTCCCTTTTGAGTGGATCATGACTCATCATCCTTAGCATGGATCTTATCTTCTAGTGTGTTTCTAATCCAATGAGAGGGATTGAAAGCTATCTAAAACTAATGAAATTAATTTTTGGAGGTAGGATTAATGTTAATCTATGAAAAAGTGGTTGGGACTCATTTATTAATTTTTGTTTGTTCAATTACCTCTCTCTTTTCCCCTCTTCTTATATATCTCCCATTTCTCCCTTGTAAAGAGATACTCTTATAATTTTGAGATGCCTAGGCTATGTGAAGATTTATACTGCAACACCTATTTGATGTAATAAAAGACTAAATTCCTCCATTCATAGGTTAAATTAAAGTGTGTTTCATGAATTCATTGATGTGGTTAAGTGAATGTCTAATTTCCTTTGCCATTGTATAATTTTTATCACATTCATGAAGTGTTTTTACCTTTCAAAGGTCATTCTAGTGCCATAGATAGGTTTTTGATTGGTTTAAAAGTGTACAACTACCCTCCCATGCCAGATTGATAGCTAGTTTATGATTTTTTTAAATACTTATGTGAAATTTGATCAAAGAGTGAGTGAAGTGATATTTTTTAGGTTTGAAAGTGTCTGATAGTGTGTATTGTGTAATTATAAGTGTCTAATGCAATGGTATATCACCTTCATTTACATGTTTTCATGAATTATTATATATTTTTTCTCCCTTTTCCAAGAAAAAATTAGGTTAGGTGATATACCCAAGGGAACCAGCCCTCTTTGGAGGCTCAACCTCAATATAGGATACCCAAAGCTTGAGGTTGTTCCCATTTTGTATCTTAGTTAAAAAGAGCCTAAATAACCCTATCCAAGGGTACAAACTAATGATATAACAATTTTTGACATGCCCATTGGGACCTATTCTCCTTGGAAAAGTTGAGGTTTGGAGCTGAGGAGAAGTATTTATAGCATAATAAGACATCCATCATCATTAAAATCTAGATGTTATTTAGGTTGTAGATTTCATAACATTATCTAGGAAATACTCTCATGTTAAAGGCTACTATAAGGTTAGCAAGTAAAGGTATTCATCTTGATTTCATTGAATTTCCTTATAATTCATATTAAAAATCAAGTTCTATTAGGATAAAACCTTATCCTAAAAGGAAATATTCATTTCTTGGTCATCAAATTGTCCTAAGTAGTGTAATTCTCACTATCTAGATGGCCATTATAAATCAAGTGTTTATTCCAATCAATAAAGGTAGTCCATTGAATTTAGCCAATTTTTATGACATTCATATTTTTTCTCTTAAGAGTATCCCATTATTCTTAGGAGAAGATCAAACAAATCCTATTGAACACATCCAAGATGTTGCCAACCTTTGTTCAGTTCACAATATTATTCAAGACAATGTAGCTAATAGAATGTTCATTACTTCCTTCAAATGAAAATCATTTTAGTGACATAAAATCCTTCCACTAAATTCCATTACTACGTAGGATGAACTAGGTGCATCCTTAGTCAAAAACTTTGAGGACAAATCTGATTGCCTATCTTTAGTCAAATAGATGACTACCATAAATAGAGCTCCTCATGAGTTCATGTTTGATTTTAACCTCAAATTCCAAAAACATGGACTAGGATACCTACATTAATTATTACATCCCCATAATATGCCTTTTTATACTATATAAAATCCCTTAACTCTGATAGTAGTGTGATGATATAGTTAATGGGTGGTATTACCTTCTGGATGCTTATGAGGTTGAAATAAGAGCTAAAAATAGTTTGATACAAGTTGGTAATCTCTCTCCAAGGCCTCCAATTCCTATATTCCTAGAATTAAAGTCTATGACATCTACTAACATTCCTAAAATCCCATATTTAGATTATATTTCATCCCCTAAAGATCAAATTGTAACCCCTTCTAGTCAAGATAGTGAGCTTAGAGAGTTAAAAAGTTTCTTAAAATCTTTTGGGATTGAAATATTACAAATAAAAAGGTAGTAGTACTAGGATAATATGCCTTATCAATAAAAAAATTAGACCACCTATCATCCCTTCAGAGATAAAAGGCCTCCTTATCAAGGATTTAAAGAAAATAGACCACCCTACCAACCACAAGGAGCCATAACTCAAGCTAAAACGTATGTAGCTCTTGATCCTAATGTACATTCCATTTGAAAATATATTTTTCCCACATCACCTAAAATTAAATTTATGTAGGATTTAGGTTGGTAGCCTTGTAATATTAATGATGTTTAAAACCAAGCCTTGGTGTCACAAAACATTACTATGCTAAAAATGACACAAGAAGAGTTTTATCTTTAAGAAGGTCAGTACCAAGAAGAAATTTTGGCATCAAAAATATATAATCAACAAGTTTAATGTTTTGATGCCATTAATTTGAATTTTCAAATGGATGATAATATTTCATTCAATCAAGTTGGTGAGACTAGCAATACAAATGATCAAGTTACAGATCTAACAAAGGCTAAAAGAAGAGCCATTGATAAGGATCAAGATGTGATTAATTCTTAAAATACCCATAATATTTTTTATAAGAGTATAAAATATCAAATTCATACCCTTAAAACACAAAAAAACTAGAATACTGAGGTTAGAAAGGTTCATCAAGTACCTCTTGTCCATGAGCAACAAGTGGTTTAGAAGGTGTAGCCAAAGTTTATTGGGGCTCAATTAAGTATTTTGGATAAAATTAAGAATTATAAAATCATAATTATCTTTTGGGATTCCTTCTCTATTCTAGGACAAAAATATATTCTCATTCAAGAGCTTTTAGCTCTTAGATTATCTCTAAAACTAGTTAAGAAACAAGGTGTTATCCTAACTAATTTAGACCAACCAACTAAGTAAAAAGTATATTAGGTACATAATATAGTAAGTTTGGATAAAAATGAGGTAAAATAAAATAAAACTCCTCCTTTGTACCTCTCCTTGATAGTTGGTGACAATTTTAGTTCATAACTATATGGTGGATAATGGAGCCAATAACAATGTTATGCCTAAACAAATTGATGATAAGCTTGGTCTTATTTATGAACCAAATAATGAATGGTTATTTCAACTACATGTATCATGAAAAAGGATATAAGGCATTATAAAATATTTTAATTTGACACTACATGCTTTTCCTAACGTTACCATTCAGCAAGATGTAGTTGTGGTGCACTTGCTTCCCTACTTTGCCATGTGCCTATCAAGGGACTTCACTTACAATATTGGAGGATAATTATTATATTATTGGAAAATTTTGATTTTAAAAACCATGTATGGTACCAAGGTAATAATACATTCTGAACGCATATCACATTTCCATTTGGAGCCATATATGCCAAGTGTTTGTGAACACTAGTTGTATCATCTCGGATGAGGTGCTAGAAACTAGTGGAGTGGAAGCTGAGTCACCTTTGGATGGAGTTCCAAATATATTAATTAATGAGTGGGCCTCTAATATATATGAAAATTATCCTTATAATCTAATTAATTAAGGGGTACTTTGTGTTTATTTCTTCCTTGAAAATTATAAACCAATTCTATCCATGATGAAAGATGATGATTCTAGTTATGGTTTATGGCAATTATACTTTGATGGATCAAGGAATAAGCACAATAATAGGGATGTAATTATGTTAATTTATCAATAAAATTAGTGTTATTTCTCTTATATAATTTATCAATTTGGTTTTTCAAAAACTGTTTTATAATATGAGGCATTAGTTCATACTTTGTAGTGGGCTAGGAAGATGAAAGTCAACACCCTGCAAGTTTTTGGTGATAGAGAAATTATAGTTCACAAATTAAAAGGTCTTAATATATTCAAAAAAATATTTATTATATCTTATAAGCATAGGGTCTAAAAGTTACTTGAGGATTTTTATGTTTTCAACATTTAAGTAATACCAAGAGATAAAAATAAACATGCAGATAGCTTAGCTATCATTGGGGTACAATTTAGTATCCCATCTAATATAAAAAGTAAAAAAATTCAGTCACACATTAGGGTGGTTTTAAGGACTTCTATTCTGGATAACCATGAGAATTTTCAAGTGTTTGAAGATGACAATCAAATTATTAGGTTCTTATAAGAAGAGGCTAAGTAATCCACAAGAAATTAATCAAAGTTCTTGCAATAGTATGGTGATCAGATTATGCAACTAAAAGAAAATAATTTTCTTGAGGGATTAGTCACACTTGAGAACATATTTGGTGGTGATGATAAGTTAATAAAGGAGAATTTATTTTTGTCAACAAAGGAGGAATACTATGAAAATGTGGATATTTCAGCAGGTAAGAATGTAAAGTTGGGTAAGGTATACACTCCTTCATAAAAGGAATCTTTCATTGAATTATACACAAGTTTTGCTAATTTTTTTGCATGGTAATTTATTGATCTCAAGGGATTTCATCCAAGTCTAGATCAACACACCATTGAGCTAGATGCTAAAATTAAATCGATGAAACAAAGACAAATGCCTATCAATCCAAAGCTTGAGCTTTGGATAAAATTTGAGCTTCATAAGATCATAGAGTCATCTATTATATTTCCAATCAAGCACTCAACTTTGGTATAAAACCTTATTCTAGTATGGAAGAAGAATGGTGAGATTAGATTGTGTTGACTTTCATGATTTGAATAAGGATTCCTTTAAAGATCACTATCTATTACCATCTATGGATCATATTTTACAATTGGTTTTAATATTAGAGAGGTTTTCTTTGTTAGATGGATATAGTGGTTATAATCAGATTCTGGTCAAGAAATAAGAATAATTCAAGATAGCCTTCACTACAAAGTGGGGGACATTTTCAGATAGAAATATGCCCTTGAGTTTATCCAATGTTGGATAATCCTTTTAGAGAGAAATGGATATGGCAACCAATTTATACTTGTTTATTTATATGACATAGTAGTATTATCAAAAAGTGTAAGTGAGCACATGGTTCACCTCAAGAAATTATTTGAAATGTGTAGACAATTTGGGGTGTCTCTAAATCCAAAAAAGTGTGTCTTCTTAGTTCATGAAGGTAAGCTCCTTAGGCATGTGATTTCAAGATATGGTTTGAGTATAGATCCTAAAAGGCTAGATTCAATTCTTGCACTTTCCTTGCCCAATCATAATAAGGATTTGAAAATATTATTGGGGAAAATCAATTTTATAAAAAGATATATTTCATATTTTTCCACTTTAGCTAAGCCACTGAAAGTGATGTTAAATAAGAGTTAGAGTTTTATCTAGTCTAAATAAGGAGTAAAGAGTTTTTAAGAAATCAATAAATCCATAGCTAGTGCTCCTACACTCATAAAACAAAATTTCATAAAGAATTTCATTTTGTACACTTATGTTAACATAGACACCATTTTAGGCATTCTTATGAAATATAATTATGAGGCTTTGGATCAACTAACAGCCTTCTTCAGTGAAGGATTGGAAGAGTATGAAATAAGGTACTCTTTTATTGAGAAACATGTACTTTCAATTATAAGGTCTCTCAAGAAATTTAGATACTTGTTTTTTAACAATAAGATACACCTAATGGTTACCCATCTAAGTGTCAAGGAATTTCTCTTGACCAAAGACAAATGAGAAAAGAGATAGTTGGATAACAAAGGTAATGGATTATGATGTGTAAATAAATGTCACAAATTTGATTAGAGGCAAAGGACTTTGTGAGCATTTATCCCAAGACTTGAAAAAGGTTAATGAGGTGGTTTTGGTATCAAACTATGAAGAGGTTACAACTAATCATACCTCACCTTTCAGCTAGTTTCATGACTTGGTAAGGTATCTCCAAGATGGCATCTATCCCTCTCATCTAACTGCTTAAAAAATAAGATATTTAAGATTTCAATCAATTATATTTATTCTTTTTGATAGTGTTTTGTTCAAGAAATATATCAATGGCATGTTGCTAAGATGTATATATCTAAGCCAAAAATAGAGTATTTTTTAGCAGTTCCATGATGAACATCATGGAGGGAACTATTTCACATGAAATATAGCCCTTAAGATCATTAGAGGTGGGTATTAATGGCCTATAATATTTATGGATTTCCATGCATAGATTATGAAGTGCAAACAATGTGCTATGTTTTTAGGAAAAGTGAAACTTACAACTTTATCTCTCTAACCAATTATGGTAGACCAGCCCTTTCACCAATAGGGATTGGACTTGATTGGTTTCATTAACTCCCTTTGAGTTCATAAATGGATAATAACTCCTATAGATTACTTCACTTGATGGATAGAATTAGTAGCATTGAAAGAATCAAACAAATCCAATGTTCTAAAATTATATGAAGGTTTGATTACTATATTTTGAGTTCGTTCAACCATTATTTCTAAAAATGGTATGGCCTTTATGAGGACTAGGATCATCAAATGTGTCATTTAGCATGGTGTCTATACTAGCACTTCATCAAATTACTATCCATAAGACAATGGTCTTGCTGAATCAATAAATAATAATGTGTT
The DNA here is from genome assembly GCA_037957365.1 of Torreya grandis. NCBI lineage: Eukaryota > Viridiplantae > Streptophyta > Pinopsida > Cupressales > Taxaceae > Torreya > Torreya grandis. The sequence continues at coordinate 1,681,727 of JARHVA010001544.1, read as the reverse complement.
AAAGATAATAAGAAGGACTATTAAATATAATCAGAGGTCATGGTATATAAAATTGAAATCGACACTATGGTCTAGTAGGATCACATATAAAAGATCAATAACCAACTCTCCATACAAGCTAGTATATGGTAAGGAAGCGAGATTACCTATTTATCTTAAGTTTCTTACTTTATAACTAATGCATCAACTAGAGTTATTAGAGAATGAACCAATGGAAATCAGATATGCTAAGCTTATGGTGATAGAATAAGTTTGAAATTAGTCCATGTTAGTGATGGAAACCCACCAAACACAAGTAAAGAGAGTGTTTTACAAGAAAGTTTCTTCACAAAGTTTGAAAGAAGGATATTTGGTCCTCAAGTGGGATGAGGATAGAGATAAAATAGGAAGAAATACAAATTTTGACTCTCTTTAGAGTGGTCCATACACAATCTCCATCTACACGCCCCATAATTCCTTCTAACTTATAAATATGGATGGTGAGGAGTTTCCTATCCCAATTAATGGGATACATCTAAAACATTGTTATTGAGGAACTAAGTTACTTGTACATAATTGGTTTGTTTGTTTTCCTCCAAGTTTTGTTCTATAACATTAGTTTGCTTGTGGTTTTTCCTAATAAGTTATTTATTTTCACACTTACTTTGTTTACGTTAGTTTCCCTATTTTGTGTGTTTCATTCCTTGTCTTGGTGGAATAGTTGTCTTATTTTGGGTCAAAAGGTTTCTTGGAATCATGGATTAGATTCATCATTATTTATGAGTCTAAAATTAAAAATGCATTTTGGATTGATAAACATAAAATCCACTTTTCAAAAGGCCGTGGACCATGCCTTCCAAGGCTTGATTAATAAATGCATTGTAATTTACATGGATGATCTAACTATTTTCTCTATGAATAAGGAGGACCACTTCATGCATTTATAACAAGTATTTGAAAGGTGTAAAAGGTATGAATTTCCCTCAACCCTAAGAAAATAATTTTTTGTGTCACTATGGGTAAATTTTTAGGCCATGTTATCACCAAAGATGAAATTTCCTTTGATCCAAAAAGAGTGGAAATTATATCAAGGATAAAGCCTCCCACTAGTATCAAAGAATTAAAATCATTTTTTGGTAAAATAAACTTTGTGAGAAAATTATTTTTTAGCTTTGTAGAAATTACCAAACCATTAAATGATATGCTAAAGTCTCATGAAATTAGGAATCCAAAAGGGCCTTTGGAGTTATCAAAAAGGTAATCAACCAAGCTCTAGTCTTGATAAGTCTAGAATTTTCAACGGATTTTTATCTCTACTATTTTTCCTCTAACCACACTATTGTTGTTATTTTAACTCAAAATATATAAGGATGTGACCATCAAATTTATTTTATGATAACTAATTTGAATAATGTTGAGTTGAATTATCCTTTGATTGATAAACAAGCCTTTGCATTAGTTAAGGCCATTAATAAATTTAGATACAACATTTTTTAGAAAAAAGTGCATGCCATTCTTATAAATCTGACCACTAAGTTAATGTTGAGCCAATGTGAACATGGAGAGTGAAGAGGTAAGTGGATGCATTTTCTTAAATAATATGACATAAAGATAAAAATAAAAAAATTGGTAAGATGTCAAGGTTTAATTCAAATGATTGCCAATACCAACTCCAAGTTAAGTATTATGTAGGTGGATCAACACAATTTTAAACCTAATGACTGGTATGAATCCATTGTACACTTATTAATTAATGGCACTTATCTTACAAGATTAATTGGGGAGCAAAAAAGAGCTCTAAGGCTTAAGGCAGCCCATTACCTGATCAAAACTAAAATCCTGTACTGAAAGAATTTTGAAGGGTTGTACTTGAGATGTGTTTCCAAGGAAGAAGATATAAAGGTAATGAGCACTTTTCATAAGAATCTGGGAAGTGGGCATCCATCAAGAAGAAGAAAAGCTCAAAAGATCCTTAGGTTTGGCTATTATTGGCCCACCATCTTCAAAGATACTCATAAACATGTGAGGGAATGCCATTCATGCTAGATATTCATCACAAAAGAGCCAAAGGTAGTAATTCCTTTACAACCAATCATTATTGACAAACCCTTTGCCTAATTAAGAATGGGCTTTGTAGGGGTAATCAACCCCAACTCATTAGAAGGTCATAACTATGTTGTGATAGCTATCGACTATTGCACTAGGTGGATTGAAGTAGTATCTACCAAATAATGTAGAATAGAATAAGTGATCAAAATTTTAGAATAAATCATATGCACTAGATTTTAGACTCCAATCTCTTTGGTATGTGATAATGGGTCGGTATTCACATCCATGGAGATCACAAAATGGGCATATGAAAATAACATTATTCTAACATTTTCATCTAACCATTATCCTTAAGGTAATGGATTATCTAAGTCAATGAATAAAAAACTTGATGAAACCCATCAAAAATTCTACTAAAAACAATCCTAGAACATGGCACAAGCTTCTCAAGTATGCCCTCTGGGTAGATAGAATAAGAGTCAAGCTCTATGATTTTTGGAGGTTTAGGAATTTACATCTCTATGCTAACTAAGGTTCCAAGAGTGTTTACTTGAGTTCCACTTGACCCCCCAAGGGTGGTCATCCTTGTTTCCTCATCTTCTTTCATCAAATCCAATGTCCATGGCTTTAGCTCATCATGAATAGTGATGTTGATTGCACTGGTCATGGTCCATGAATATTATAGGGTTAAAATCTTTTGTATCTTCTCATAAATTAACCATTTAGGGATAATTATCCCATTAATGGGATTATCATCATTGAATAAGTTAAACTCACTCAAAGTATTAGTGAAGGTTAACTTTGGCCTCTTCTTTCTAACTAAGAACTAGTGCCAACTTAGCCTTCCTCTTTTACAAGGGTGCAACTAGAATAAGGTCCAAAGCAATCTCTTTCCCCTTTTTCTACTCTACTTCCTCAACTTGGGTTGGATGATCCTCAATTTCTTCTTCTTCATCATCTAACCCATATGCCTCAACAATAACTTTGAGTGAATCTTCCATTGTCTCTCCAAGACCTAGTACAATCATGTCAAGGAACTCAATTGCGGACTTTGGCCTTTTAAGTTGGGAAGAATAAGATGACCCCTCACTAGGGCTTTCTTCCAATTTATCTTTCTCAAGTCCTTGGGTAACTTTTACTTGAGGTTGTTTTAGTGGTTATTCTAAAGGGGATCTAAAAGAAGGTCTAGGCAAAAAATGGTATTGTAAGGCTCCATCTTCCATATCTCACTAGTTTTCTCATCTCTAGCCAACCTAGCCTCGAGCCAAATATTATGTTTCTTCAACTTGGCCAACACATTTATGAAATTGGAGGCCTTGATATACATCATGTCATGAACACCAAGCTTGTGTTCATAGGGGTAGTTCATTATTTTTGATTTCAAATGTTTCTTGACCCTATCATAAGGGTCCCACTACCTCAAATCATCTAATTATAAGTTGGAGTCTCTATGTTTGGAGATGACATCTACATGATCCCAATTCTATAGTATAGTCCTAATGATTTTTAAAGGAAAGGGGTGGAGTCATTTAATTTCTACTTACACACACCATCTATACCATGGAAAATTTGGTATGTAACCTCCTATTTTACCAATCTAGTTGGCACATGGACTAGTAGTTTGAGGCGCTAAACTAAGGTCCCTTCTATTCTAATCACTATGAAACCTAGATAAAACTAGATGTTTCCAATTATCTCCACATACTTATTGATCATAAGGCTGACCCTACCCATGGGGATCCCTATAATAGCTTCTACCGAAGTTGGATATACACAATCATAAATGAATTATACATTGTGTCTATATTTGAATATGTGTAACTTAGAATAGTGATGGGAAACAATGTGTCTCCCTTTAGGTGACCAATTCTTTATGTTAGGGATTTCAGTGGTGGACAAGAGGGCATCTATAAGATAGGACATCATGAAGAAGTGGCTACTAGTTTTCTTCTTCATGGCTAAAAATTGTTGTTTCAAACAAATGTTAATCATCTCACCTATTGGGGGAGTGAGTCCTTTTTATACCATGAAGTATACATAAGGAACCATGATTTTATTAACATGTATGGTGGAAGTAGACCCAAATATTCTATTCAGTAAGCTCATGATTACATTGATTCCTTTCCTAAATTAGACAATTGGGATCTTTTTGGTGGGGTCTTGGATCACTTGGGTTCTAGTAAGCATCCATGGGGTAAGGATGATGTTCAAGTCATTTTTACTAGTCCATGATATAATTTTCTGCAATTCTACCTAGGAATTACATAGTTTAGAGTAGTTTTCAAATTCTAGGGGGAAATATATACTAACCTTTGGAAAGTACATTCATGAACTATCCAATCTTGATCAATTTTACAATATATGAAAATAGGTGAAATAACATCAATACAGTTCAATACCTTAGGTTTTGTAACAACATAATGGAGATTAGTCATATAGATGGAGACTAGGTCTTTATATCTCTAGAGGAATGAGGCATTCTTATGCTCTTACCTTATGATGACTTTCATTTCTTCAATAGTCTAGAAAATTTGAGACCAAATTCTATTTCTAGTGTTAGTGCCACAACATTAAAGTAAATATCCTTGAAGATTCTTCCCTCATTATCTGAAGCTAAATACAATTTTGTGTCATCCCTTTATTGCTACCTCTAATTTGCCATGACTATGAAACTTGAAAATTACTTGATAATGTTTTGTAAGTAGCCTCTAGAGGGTTTTTCTCACTCAAATAATAATTAAACTCTTTTTAGACTATGATTGATTAGAGTTCAAATTAGGGATTTTTTTAGAGGCTAGGGATTCTTTATATCTTTAATGGTGATGGTATCTTAGACTTAGGATAATTTATGCCTTAGATTTAATTTATACACCTTAATTTATACCTTTTCCTTTACTTCCCACCAAATCTTTGATTTTTTTATTTTCTACCTGTGTGGTACTTATGTGGAATCCTTTGGGTAGATTTCACTTAATTTTCCATAAATTATTTAAAATAACTAGACATTGTCCTTTAAAATACTTCCTTTTATTCACACCATCAAATATTTTCCTATAGGTCAATGTGGACCATTGATCACGGTCTTGAGGTTTGTAAATTATTTGTTGTATTTGAATTGGCCTCCATAGTTGTTCCACTTGGCACCTTTGTGAGACTTCTAGGATATGAACTTCATCAATTTCATAGTTAATGTGTGCATTACATGTATTGATCCCATGGGCTTTCAGAGGTTTCATTGAATAGTCCTTATTGATTGTTCTCTATCCGATCATTTAGCTTTGATTAACCATGAGTCGTTGATCCTATAAAGCATGCAAATTTTAATTAGCATCAGGATATAAAAGAGACTTGGATAAATATTTTTAGATTAAATATTATTTTTCATTAATAAAAATGAGGCTAAAATATTTAATCTAAGTTTTAGAACACATATAAAAGGGACCTGAATAATAGAAGGATCTAATGCAAGGTTTTAACCTAGGGTTTTATCATGCTGATAAACATGATAAAACTTTAGGTTAAAAATTCTAAGCTATGTTTTATGGCATAGGGACTTCTTTTTAAAATAAAACATAATATAATTTTTTATCCTAAGGTTCTTTGTATTTAAAAAAATGTAATTAGAGCTTTAGAATAGAGACTTAGATTAAGTTTATGCCTGCGAATATTAGACCACAAGATTATTCTATCATTAAAGTTAAAAGACCCTAAGTGTTATTTATATTTTTAAAAAGGGAGTCCCATTGAATTACAACATAGTTAATAATATTCTAGCAACATTTTAAAGCATATTCTTATGTTTAAGCAATATGATCAGTGAGATTAAATTTCATGGCCGTGCAAACGTCAATAACAGCCTCGTGGGTGTTGAATGCCATTTTTGAGGATGTCAAATTTAAGTTCATGAAGATCATTAGGTTTATAGATCTTGGATTTGACACACTCTATCTAATCATTTGGTCCTTACCAAACATATACCATTGATTAAGATTTGAGCACATGCATGCCATTGGTCCATATAGTAATGAAGAGGATCATGTTTTCTCATGGATAAATGCATATGAAAATTATCCTAAGTTAAAGGAGTTTATCATCAAATCAAAATAAAATGGGTCCCTCTAAATATTACAATCATAATTAAAGGTTTTAGCCTAAGGTTTATATAATAATCCTTAGGGTAAAAACTTAGGTTAAGTCTAAATTTTAATTCAAGGGGTCCTTTTAACATTAATCTCAAACATGAGAGTGGCACATGGTGACTCGATGGGTCTCCTAAGCTTTTGACTCTGTTTGACCCTAAGAAGGGTCCATAGAGTATCGATAGAGATTTAGGTTCCTGAGATGGTGAAACTTGCCATACTCACGGGGATTTCTTAGACCTTTGACATTTCAATTCCAAATTCATTCCATTAGATCTATTTATGTGAGCATCCATGGATCAATGATCATGATCTTAGGACTTGATCATGATTGGCTCCTTTCAAATTATTAAATTTGTAGCATAAGTCTTATCTTAAGGTTTCATTGTGTTAATAAATACAATGAGACCTTAAGTTAAAACTTAGGTTAAGTCTATATTTAATAAAATGGGACCCATTTAATCTTGAATATGATTATGCACCAATCGATCATCAATCCTACATAAGCATGAATCATTGATCATGATCTACATGATCATATGGGATTGGTTTGATGGATCAAGGCTTTGATTTATCAGGTCTCCTTCACTCCATCTAATCATCATCTATGATGAAGTGAGAGCCATGAATTATACAAAGAAGCAAGATGCTTAAGTTAGGGCTTGGTTCGATATAAGAACTTAGGCTAAATTTTTAAGACCAAGGTCTTGTTCATGTTAATAAACATAAATGGGGCCTTAGGACTAAAACTTTAGCATAAGTATGTAACAAAAGGGACCACGTGATGTAAATAATGTGACCAAGTTAGGAACATAGAGGACCATGTAAACATAAATGTTAGACCTTGTTAAAATAAAGAGGATAAAAGAGGGGAAATATAAAGGCACCAAGAATAATTTTTTAGGCTAAGGTTTGGTCGTGTTAAAAAACATGACCAAGCCTTAATATAAAAATTAGGCTTCAGTCTAAAGTAAGATTAAACATGTTCCTACCAAATTTATTCCCACCAAATTTGAATTCAAATCAAGGGCCTAATCTAGGGTTTTTTGAATGAGGGTTCATAACATGAATCCAACTATGAGTTCTCATAGAGCAAAAGCTATTAAAATCCTAAATGAGGATAAAACCATGAACATCCCAACATGATCCATTAATAAGAGTGTCATAGAACCTATAAATTAAGACATGAAGGCCAACTATTAGTAATATTAGGCAAGGTTAAAGCAAAACCATGAATAAATGGGCTAATTTTATTAAGCATGGATGATCTTCAAATTCTAATAATGTGCAAAATATCAAGATTTTAGTGTTATGTTTCAAAGTATGTACAAGGGTCCCTATTTTTTATAAATGGGGGTATGTTGACATCAAAAAGATTAATCACTACCTTTAAATATTTATTTGGAAGATTTATACATCATTTATATTATAATGTTAAATGCGAGTTAACAATTCGAGATTTATATAACAAAAAAAAATGCAATGGGGAGACTTTTGTGTTAGGATTGTGGAGCTAAAAGCTTCACTGATGCAGACATGGAGGAGGTTGCAGAATGAGTTGCCGAAGTGTCAGAAGTGTTTGGCGTTGGTCTGGCCAACCGGCGTCGGCAGGATAAGACAGGAAGGCAACCGACGTCGGTCATATATCGGCCGGCGTCGGTGACCCCAGGCAGACAGGGACCGACGTCGGTCGCCTGTGTGGTTCGACTGCGAGCTGATTACGGGTAGTTAGCTAACCAACCAAGTGTTTGCATGAAGAGATCTATTTTTAGACTGAGAGCTGCGGATCTAATTATTGTAATTAGATGTCTAATCATTGTTTGGATGAGATCTATATAATAGACTCATGGTTGTATTGGAAAAGCGTGATAGGGAGTAAGAGAGCATAATTATAAGCTCCTTCTGTGTGTGAGGTAGAGCAATGGTGCGTTCCTCCTAGTGCCTCAGTACCAGGTGTGTTGGTGCTGGATTGGAGAGCCAGCTGGGTTCTTCAAGAGTGTAGGATCTTGGTCACAGTTGCATGGCCTATATAGGAGATCTACATGGTAAGTAAGATCGTTGATCTGCAGGTGTATGTGTGTGCAAGGTCGAGGTTCACAGGTGAATAGAACCATTGTTTGATTTGTAGGTGTGCAAGGTCATATAGACAGCAACACAACAGGGAGCAGTATCAGGCAGGATCTACTTGGAGTACAGGTGTGTACTCGGATAAAGCAAGAGGAAGGCAAGGGAGTTCCTTCCATAAGTATGGTCTGTTGAATTGCAGGTTGTTGCAGATTCATGGGAGATCTACTTGAAGTACCTTGAGTACTTGTGGAGCATGTGGAGTGCTTGTGGAGTGCGTGGAGCACTTGTGGTGTGCGTGGAGCACGGGAGGTGAACACCAACTCTGTATTTGAGTTGAGTGTTGGGACCTGTGAGAGGGAGAGCTTTGGGGAGAAGAATTACTGTTCACTTGAGGTGTGGGAAACCTCTGTAAGGTGGTGGAGAAGAAGTGGCATCTTCTTTATTGTATTCTTTTCTGTATAAAGTGTTAATACAAGTTGTGTATTGTCTCTCATATCATGTGTTATTCTGAATTCTAGTTACTTGGTGAATCTGGTTAATTTCCGCATATTAAGTTGCTTGGTTTGGTAATCAAATTGTGTGCTTCCGGTTTTTATCCTCCCAACAAGTGGTATCAGAGCCTTGGTTGTAGGTTCTTGAGCTTGATACCAACAAGTGGTATCAGAGCTAAGGTTGGAGGAAGCAGGTTTTGTGTTTGGTTACAGGGCACTCTCAGGGGTTTCTGATCGAGTGGGAGTAGAGCAATAGCAGATCAAAGTAAGCTAAGAATGGAGGAGTTGAAAAGCACAGATGGTCACTCACGGTCCTATGGAAAGAAAGAGCAGGTAAAAGATTATTGCTGGTTGGTAGCAGATCAGCATGAAGAAACTGAAGATACAGATGTAGCAGGTGTTATTGCACAGGATGTGTTTGCAGGTTTCTTGGATAAAGTTGAATCTTGGATAAAAGATTTGGTTGCCTCTTTCCATGCAGTTCCAGGTAGAGGAGCTGGTGAGCCTTGCCAAAGAATTGGCAAAGGGGAAGTGAAGCTGAAATTGCAGGCAGCCAACACACAGGTGTTGATGAAGGTCATGCAGGTCCCAGGTTTGGAGATATGGCTAATTTCTTCAGAAAGATTGGGTGATGAGAGATGCACAAGAACTCTCACAGTGGATGCACTTGAATTAGCTGGTGGTAAGAAAATAGGTACCCTTTATCTACTTGTTTATATTACTGATTCTTCTTTTGTTGCAGAGACGTGGCTTCGTAGGCTTGGTCACATGAGCAGGAAGGAGATGCATGTTCTTAAGTGGAAGACAGATATATTTGACAGGCTTAAGAACTGGAAAGCCTTGGTGTTTATGGAGGAGATGGCGGATAGAACCCAGTGGATGTGACTGGATACTTCTGAGCAGGGCAGTTTGGACATGGGTTTTGATTCAAAGAAGCTCGTGGGTAAAAAGTCATCACTCACAGGCGAACACAGGTACCGATGTCAGTCAGGAGGAACCAGCGTCGAACAGACAGGTGCCATTTTCGGTCATGTGCAGACCGAAGCCGGCGATGTCGGGCAGGGTAAGACCGATGTCGGTCATAGGACCGACGTCGGCAGTATGTAAGACCGATGTCGGTTAGGAGAACCGACGTCGGCAGCAGGGACACCAGCGCAGGCAGGTTGGTAGTCAGGTACAGATGCATGGAACCGATGTCGGTCAGATGCAGACTATGGAGTGACCGAGGTCGGTCATTGTAACGGATTTTGGGTGGACAACAAGCTGTCAAGGAGTCTCAAACACCCATACGGAGGACTGAAGGCGTAAGTAGGCCCTCAAATTCGTTGTTCCTCTTCTTTATACATGTTGCTGATTGTAGAGCAGGAAGGATCCAGGAAACAGGTGTGAGCTTGGCATGGATGAGGATGTGATTCCTTGGAGGAGAACCAGACATGTGTGTTTTGGTAGGGTTGCCAGCAGATATGAAAGCACAGAGACGAATGGATACCTTAGTAGAAGAATAGAGAGAACGGATACGTGAGACGGAAGATCAGGGATATGGTCTTGAGGAGCTGCAGGACAGTGGTACAGGTTTTGACAGGTGGAGGATGGAGCATGGCTTCAGTCAATGTCAGGGTAACTACTGTGGTTTTGTCTTACCAGGGGGATGATGAGTCGCGACATCATTCTGTTGCTGTATGTGGATGGTATATTTGCTAGCAGGGTTAGTACATACAGGGTTTTGCTGAGCTAAGGGTAAGATTAGTTCAGTGGCATGTCAGGAGGAGTTTGGAGCAGTGGAATTCTTTGACATGGGAGGCATGGAGATCACAGGTTGATTTTGTCTCGAGTGGGAGCTGATGTGAATCAGGTGTTGGTGAGGTTCGGGATGCAGAGCTGGAGCACACTAAGGGTTGGACAGGTACAGTGTTCGAAATCACATGAGGTCTGGTATGGACCTGAGTATTCCCATGTAGTGGGAGCTGTCAGAGAGTTAGGAGCCAATTCGGGGAAGTGGATTCTCAGGTACTTGAGAGGGACCGGCAGCAGGTGTTGCTATGCAGGGTCAGGACTTCACTACAGGTGTTGTAGGTTCGGATGTGGCAGGTTACTCAGATGACAGGTGGTACACCACGGGATGTGTGGTGGGTTGTCTTCATGTGGGAGCTTGAAGAGGGATACAAACTAGGAAACAGATTAGACGGAGTACAGGTACAGGTACAGTGCAGATGTTTATCTCCAAGTGGGAGATTGTTAGGATTGTGGAGCTAAAAGCTTCACTGATGCAGACATGGAGGAGGTTGCAGAATGAGTTGCTGAAGTGTCAGAAGTGTTTGGCGTTGGTCTGGCCAACTGGCGTCGGCAGGATAAGACAGGAAGGCAACCGACGTCGGTCATATATCGGCCGGCGTCGGCGACCCCAGGCAGACAGGGACCGACGTCGGTCGCCTGTGTGGTTTGACTGCAAGTTGATTATGGGCAGTTAGCTAACGAACCAAGTGTTTGCATGAAGAGATCTATTTTTAGACTGAGAGCTGCGGATCTAATTATTGTAATTAGATGTCTAATCATTGTTTGGATGAGATCTATATAATAGACTCATGGTTGTATTGGAAAAGTGTGCTAGGGAGTAAGAGAGCATAATTATAAGATCCTTCTGTGTGTGAGGTAGAGCAATGGTGCATTCCTCCTAGTGCCTCAGTATCAGGTGTGTTGGTGCTGGATTGGAGAGCCAGCTGGGTTCTTCAAGAGTGTAGGATCTTGGTCACAGTTGCATGGCCTATATAGGAGATCTACATGGTAAGTAAGATCGTTGATCTGCAGGTGTATGTGTGTGTAAGGTCGAGGTTCACAGGTGAATAGAACCATTGTTTGATTTGCAGGTGTGCAAGGTCATATAGACAGCAACACAACAGGGAGCAGTATCAGGCAGGATCTACTTGGAGTACAGGTGTGTACTCGGATAAAGCAAGAGGAAGGCAAGGGAGTTCCTTCCATAAGTATGGTCTGTTGAATTGCAGGTTGTTGCAGATTCATGGGAGATCTACTTGAAGTACCTTGAGTACTTGTGGAGCACGTGGAGTGCTTGTGGAGTGCGTGGAGCACTTGTGGTGTGCGTGGAGCATGGGAGGTGAACACCAACTCTGTATTTGAGTTGAGTGTTGGGACCTGTGAGAGGGAGAGCTTTGTGGAGAAGAATTACTGTTCACTTGAGGTGTGGGAAACCTCTGTAAGGTGGTGGAGAAGAAGTGGCATCTTCTTTATTGTATTCTTTTCTGTATAAAGTGTTAATACAAGTTGTGTATTGTCTCTCATATCATGTGTTATTCTGAATTCTAGTTACTTGGTGAATCTGGTTAATTTTTGCATATTAAGTTGCTTGGTTTGGTAATCAAATTGTGTGCTTCCGGTTTTTATCCTCCCAACATTTTGCCTCATTGTAATGATGTAATTCTCTAGAAATCCATTTCCCATGGTCAATATTAGAAAATGAACTCATAACTATCTTCATAAATAATCTTAATTTTTTAGGTTATCAATTAAAACTCTATTGTGTAACATCATTTGAATAAATCATAGTTAATAGAGGTCAAACTGAAAGAACCTTAATTTCTAAAGTACCATCAAAATCTCTAAATAGGACAATTATTCTTCAAACCATAATAAAATTACAAGCCCAAATTATTTATAAAGAACAAAATGTTGTATGGGATGTTGTAACCAATGTGTAACAACACAAACCTATCTACAATATCACCATTCTAATAATAAAACCAAGACAAGAAAATCAAAAACATAAGTTTAATACTTTGGGAGAAACCTCTGATGTGGTATTTTAAAAATTCCCTGTCACTAACATGATCATCTTCCCCAACACTAAACCATTTGAAGATAATATTCCTAAACCTAGGTAATACCAAGATAATTAATACTAAAAATACTGCAAGATCAAACAACATTCAAAAAACCATTTTATGAGGATTAAAAAGTACATTCAATACCTCATCAATCATGGGGACATTGCAATAAGAAATAAACCTTCTTCATCCAACAATAAAAAATTTGGGTATATATAATGATCCATTTCTAAAAAAATGAGAAAGGGTATAATAAAAAAAGTCAAGATTAAGTCCAAATAAACAATTCCATTCAAACAAATCACCCCTTTTATTTTATAATCAATCATATTGACCATGTGTATCATCATGCAATAGACTAACCTATCTCATTTTGTATGTACTCTTGACATTTCATCCATTAGTCCAAGAAACAATCTAGACTTAGAGCCATAAAAAAAAACAATCCAATCATGTCTTATCATTGTCCTTTCAAGGGCCATTATCTACTAAAGAATTAAATTCATCCTATTCTGAGATTCAACGTATGAGGATATTCGAAGATCCTTTTCTAAATCACAATCAAACTTTTCTACTTATAAATTAAGGTCAAGACAACTAACCAATTTTAGACCAACCCATCTTTCACCACTATCACCTAAATTCTAATTTATATGAGCCTATATTTGAAGACTCCATTATTGACCTACAATATATATTATGTCCATCACCCAAAATACCCTATTTTTGGAAATGCATTCATCATAAAACCTTCATTTCTAAGTGAAAAGTAAAAAATATACTTGTGGAAAATGCAATCCAAGAGTTCCTTCTTATGTATGCATTTGAAAAAAAATTAACATCATAATTAGTATTAGATTCAACATCAATGTCATTACCCAAGTCAAATTCATAATTTTTTTGAGCATAAATATCATATTCATCATCAATATCATTACCAACATTAGAATCAACATTATAATTAGGATATTGTGGCATTGACTACACACCTAAAAATTAGTTTGAAGATATCAATGATTATTACATGGTTTTTGAGGAAGTTTCCTTTGGCATGAATGTAAATTATCCTAATAGACTCTATGAGGATTATGTAGACTCTATTAATTTCATGAATATAGCTTATCATTCTCACATCAACCATCACACCCTTTTTTTTGACATCGAATATCCTACACCATTTAATTTTAAGTGAAAGAATCACACATCATCCATTTTCTTCCATATTGACATATCAATTTTAAAATTTATGGGGATACAAGACAAATTTTAGTTAATATAAAATTATCTTGGTGAAAATCGTCTAAGTCACTATGGGATAATCAAGATACAAATCTTGGTGGTTTATAAGAAAAGTCTCCTAGTGAAATCTTGTTTGAAGAACTAGGGGACAATCAAAATAAAAAATCAATGTCTCTTAGGAAACCTTATTTGAGGCACTAGGGGGAAATAAAAATAAAAATTTCAATTCCCTTAGTGAGAACCTATTTGAGCTGATATTAGATAATAAAAACTAGAAGATTATGTTGGTGAAAACCTCTTTAAAGTGCCAATAAATGATTAAACTAGGTTTACATCACTTGATGAAGCAATCATTGAAGTCAATATCAGAACAAATGATAATATAAAAATTAGTCAAATTATAGAAACTCTTAGGAATAAGGAGAAGACATATCTTGTGGTCCTTTTGATATTTTTAAAATCTCTTGATCTTGCAAAATTTAAAATCATGTCACACCTAAAATCAATAATGATGTGTGTGATTGAATGCCCCAATCTCCCTGGTTCTTAAAATAGCTATACCTCCCTTTAAAGCCATGTCCTTCATCAAAATCTAGTATCATACCATAAAATTTGATCTTTAAATCAATTATTGTGACATTTACCCTCCCTGGTGGCACTCTCTTTCATAAAGGCTACAAAGGCACCTTGTTTACAATATTAGAGGAAGTAGAGTAAAAAATAAATGGAGATCAAAATAACATCAATGTTGTACACATAAATAGTAATATTATAGTATAAAATCTATTTATATTAGGCATGGGATAGAGATTAAAAAAGAGTTAGGATTATTTATCTCATAATCATCCAATGAGTTAATATGCTAAAAAAAAATCAAAACAGAAAGATAAATATTTTTTCCAATGGTGAAAACCATGCTTATGGTGCCTTGGGAAAATACCATGATGAAAATCAAGTTTTTGGCATCATATCTAAATAATTCATGGTCTAAAATTACCTAGATACTTAGGGTTATTCACATCCATTTATCCTATTTAATCCATCTTGACCATCCATTCCATTCAAAACATCCATCCTATTTGAATCCTCATCCAAATGTCTTTTGACCATCATTTTTTATACTTATCCATCATATCATATCCAAATTTATGTCTTAACCTTGATAAGGAAGTGGAAGAAGTTTTGAGTCTTATTATGGGAAACATCTTGGCATATATTATGTATGGTTCTTTGATGATTGGACACTCAGTTCTCATGTGAAATGGTCTTTGGATATTCCTATCCAATTCCTTATTTTCATAAAAAATCATCCTTAAATTATTTTCATCTTCTTTCATATCCCATCTTGGTGTTAGAACAAGTTTTTCCTTTACTAGTGACCCATTGTATGTCTTATTCCAAAATACAAAAGAACATTTGAAAAATGTCCAAAAAATCCTAAAAGATATTAGAAACATTAAAAAAACTAATAAAAGTAATAAAATGCCAAAATATATAATAAGAGATATAAATCTACCAAATTAAAAAAAAACTATATTGTCTTAAGGCCAGTCAAAATCCTTAATCAAATCATTTAAAATTTTTGGGATGTGTCCTCAAATATTATTTGCTTGGGTAATATCATCAGTCCAACTATCACACATTATTAGGATATTTCAAATTTTTTGGATGTGTCCTCAAATATTCCTTGCTTGGGTAATATCATCAGTCTAACTATCACACATTTTTAGGATATTTCATGATTGATTCTACCCTATTTTAGGCTATTCAATCCAATCCAAGCTCATTAATTTTATCCTATTTAGGGCATGTCAAGTTTATAGCCTCAAATACATATTCTTGTTTGTATCCTTTATTGGGGGAATACCATCACATTTATCACTTACATATATCACATTTTGTAGATCTCCCTATACATTTTCCTATATGCCATTTTCTAGTTACCTCTGACATGTTAGCTTGTGGGTTTGAACTTCATAGTTATGTAAGTATACCATTGCTCATGTTTCAATAACATTTTATATATAATATTTCAAATCACTTATCCAAAAATCTAACCACCACTTCATCTATTGATACATATAAAAACATACCTTAC
Organism: Torreya grandis; assembly: GCA_037957365.1. Classification (NCBI taxonomy): domain Eukaryota; kingdom Viridiplantae; phylum Streptophyta; class Pinopsida; order Cupressales; family Taxaceae; genus Torreya; species Torreya grandis. Next base: position 1,665,826 of record JARHVA010001544.1, on the reverse strand, counting down.
ATCTATCAATCCAACATTCATCTATCACCTTGTCATTCTAAAACTTATTTTTTTGGGTGGTAAATACATCATCTACTCATCTCTACATTACCTTACATAATAAATTTTCATGTATTCCAAAATTTGGAAAACTACATTTGGCCTAATATTCCCAAATGGATTATATCCATGGTGGATTATTTAGGCAATGCTTAAAGACATAGGGTCTCTAGGGTTAGCTTAACCACCACCACCACCACCACCACCACTTCATCCATGGATCCATATCAAAACATACCTTACATCTATTGACCCAACATTCATACATCACCTCATCATTATAAAACTCATTTTTTGGGTGATAAAGCCATCATATACTCATATCTACATTACATTACATCCTAAATTTTCATCCATTACCATATTTGGAGAACTACATATGGAATGATATCCTGAAATAGATTTTATACACAACTAATTATGTAGGTAAAACTTGGAGACACAAGATTTCCAAGCTCAATTAATCTACTACCACTAACTACCACCCTAATGTTAATCATTTATTTAACTAATTATCCATCACAAACAATTCCTTCTCAAAATGGAATCCCCCATTAGGGAATCTCTAAAATTTTCAAAGCATCCTTATGATTTAAAATTGTCTAATCATTCGTCATTATCCTTATCTCTCCTATGAAGAACTACATTCACCTTAGGTATTTTTGGACTATGTAGGAAATTATCAATTTATGAGGCTAGATTGGATAGCCATTATCATTACCTCTTTTCATTCCAATCTTCTTTCTCTTCCATCTCTCCACCATTTCTCAAATACATTACCCATTTTATCTTGTCAATCTATTTTAACGAGATAATTGATAACCTTCCTCATCCACCTCCTTTACCATCCATAAATCCACAATATATTCATTTTCATTATTAATCTCCTCACTTTTCATTTCATTTATTATAAACACTTTATTTCTCATCTTATCGCTCACTTCTTCATCCTCTTTTCCATCTCTCTACTTATTCACATCACTTTATTCCATATCTTTTTCCCTCTTGCATCACCCTTATCATCGCTAATTTTCCTCATCCTATTTCCATATACTCTTCATCACTCCTTCCATATCCCCTATCATGTCATCCCCTTGCACAATTTTGGCCATTTATCTTAATTCCCCAATCTTCCACTTCTTTACTACCACCTTTTTAACTTCATCTTTTACCCTTTATCTCATGAGGATTATAATAGTCAAAACTATGGTGATTCTGAGTATTTCATTCCAATTTTCCATTCTCTTTCATTTTTTACACCTTTTTCATATTGCATTTTTCTTTCACAACTAGTTCCTATAAGGGTATTTATCTTTTGATAGGCATTCCATAATTTCCCATTTTTTAACATATTTTTATTATTCTTTGTGAAAGCAATTTTGTTTTTCAATCCCCTTGTCTTCCTCTTTTTCTTTGCATTTTTGATTTTCAATCCCATTTTCTTATTATTCATGCAAGTATTTATGTTTTACACCTCTCATTTCTTCTTATCATTTTAATCACTCATGCTTGATAGTGCTCATTTCCTATTTTCTATATCACTATTTATGCTTTATATGATTCATTTCTTATTATCTCTATAAGTAGTCATGTTTTGCATATTATTTTGTTTTTCTCTATGTCAAGACTCATATTCAACACTACCCTTTTCTTTTTTCCTATGTCAAAATTTCTACCCATTTATCCCTCCTCACCATCATCTTTATTAGTGACCTTATTCTCTTATTCATCCTCCTTCATTTGTTTCCATATCAACAATAGCAATAGGTAACAACTCTACCTAACATTTTTATCTTAACCTATGTTCACCATATGTAGTCATGTAAAATTAAAAATTGGATGACTTAGGCATGGCTAATGACACCCAACCCATAGGTCCTCCTTGCTCACATAACCCTTCTAGGTTATTCTTTCACTAATTCCCAGTCATCTGTAGCCTTCCAGACTTAGTTCTGTTAGACCCAAGCAACCCTTTCAGGCCCAAATTTATCCCCCTAGGTTTTATTCCCTTAGGACAACAAAATATAAATTGGATAGGAGCACTAGAACCTAGGGTGTCATGTTTCTGGCAATATTGTCCAAGTGCATTTTTACCTTTTAATGATCATATTTTATTGAATCCTTACATTTTTACCTATCAACTTGAAACAAGTTCATTTAACCCAAGATCATTAATTACCATATAAAATTCCATTCAAATTCCATTTAGAATGGTTGACACTCATTTACAAGAAAGAAGCAAGAGTATAAGCAAGTACACTCAAGCAATCTTCCTTATTCTCTGCATATAGCCTTCCAAGAGCATTTCAAGCCTATTCAAGCATTCATTCCAGTCCTTAGTCATCTAAAGTACATCTAGTTTCACATATTTTTACATACATCACACATATTTACACCAAAAAATTCAATTGGAGAACTAAATTAGCTTTATCCCTCTTTGGAGTATTGGTATATAGGTAGTGTGCCCACACATAGGGTGTGAAGTGCATCTAGCATATCCTTTACACACTAACCCCTTCTCTCTCTTTCCCAAGTTTCCATTAAAGTTCAAGCACAAAGAGATCCTAATGGTGTTAAAGAATAAATTAGACACATATTTAACTCCATAAGATTTTAGGCCTTAGAAATTCGTAGACAAGGTAACACAGGCCTTTCAAATAGAACCTAGAAAGCTTTCAGCCTCAAGATAATAGTGCTAGAATAGGACTACAGCACCAAAAAATAGGGTATCCACTTATAGTACTCCTATCCAACCCAAAAATGAATTTCAAGAACATTTTCTAGCCTATTTTCCAATCTTACTCCTCTAATATCAAGCCCTGTCTTAGTTTGAATCAATTAGAATAAGTTAAGTTCTATTTTCTCTCACTTCTTTATATATTTAGAAAAGGAAAATATACTATCTATTTACACAAATTAATAGGTTAATTAAATCACATTATTCACTAATTTCAATTAATTATACCCATTTATTATTTAGGAATTAAACACTTGATTTCCTAAAACAGTAAAACATTTGGTGAACCCAACTTCAAATTTTCATAGAAAAACCTCAAAAACCCTATGGATAATTATTTCTTATTTTTTCCCATAATTTCATAATTTTTCCTAAATTTAGAAATCATAAATCTACCAATTCATTGAAAAAAATATCATATATTTTGTTCAAACCCTAGTTTGCACATACTAGGTCCTTTTTTCATACAAACACTAGGAAACAAATATTGCTAATTTTAGAAATATTTTCTAATTTTTCCTAAATTTTTCAAGAAAAATTATACAAATTTTATCTAAATTTTTCAAATTATTGCACTAATTTTGAAAAAAAAAACATTAAAATCCCTAGTTGCATCAACTAAACTCCTAGTTATTTTTCAATACTTTTCACATCATTTTCTAAAATGTTAGTTGCATATCAAACTCAAAAAATCAATTTCAACATTAAAAATTCATAATATTTTTCACAAGTATTTATAAAAAATATTTAGTTACATATACTATCACCTATTTGCTTCTTGACGTATCATCTTACATGTTTGAGAGCTCTATATCCTTTCCATGCATATTCCACTTGTTTAGATTATATTAACTTAATATTTTCTACTATTATCCAAGTTGTTTTAATTAGGATACCTAATTTCCTTACATATTTTCCTTTGATTTAAAGTGCAAGACTTAGTATCAGTCCTCCTAAATTCACCTAGATTCCTAGAACTCAACCATATATCATGGATAAATAACCAACTAGGTTCTAATCATAGATTCTACACATCCAAATTACACCAATTTCAATTAGTATAATTTTGACAAAGAGTAGTATGAAAATAATAATGATGATGTACACATCAATTCTCATGCTCCACCACATTGGACTACTGATCCACTTCCATCCTTTTTTGATAATGAAGTTGTACTCAACAAATATTTGATTTTACAAGATTTTGGAGAAAGAATTAAGGAATAGCCTAAAGATCATACACTAATTTTAAAATCTATCATGGAAATTAAAAATTATAAGCAAGTTGAGTCTTCCATCCCCACAGAGAAACCAATTGAGAATGACACTACAAGTGCAACTATGTCTCAAGAAACCCTATAGTATCCCGACCTTCTTCTATTCCACCAGTTATAACTAGTACATCCCTATCTCCTAATGTGTCAGCCCTTGTGAAAGAGATAATATCTCTTTAATTTAAGGTGAAACATCTTGAGAAAGGTACCACTAGACCTATGCAAGATTTGGATTATTTTTCTCTTCTACATAAACCATTGTCATGTCATATTGCTTCTACACCCTTGCCACAAGGCTTTGTTTTATCTAAGCTAAATTTTTATGATGGAAAGGGTGATCTAGAGACACACTTGAGATATTTTCATGCAACATTTTTGGATTATTTACCTAATGATTGGATACTTACCAAGCTATTTCCATGGAGTCTAAAGGATTATGTTTTACAATGGTTTTATAGTCTACTGAATCAATTAGTCATGGAATTTAATACTTTAGTAGACATGTTCCTAGCAAATTTTAGTATCAACATTGGTGACAAGGTTTCATATGCATAGATTGGAAAACAAAAACAATGGTCAAATGAGCCCCTCACAAATTATGTTCTTGGATACAAGACTATTCTAGCTCAACTAAATAGCCCCATGATTGATCAAGAGATACATGACATCTTCAAATATATCCTTCTACCAGAATTACCTGAATCTATTATGTTTAAAATATTCCCTTCCTTCATCAAATTTTGTCATACACTCAAGGGAAGAGAAGTCTAGCTAATTTTAATGGGAAAACTTAAGTATTCAAGTACCTCAGACACAACCAATAAGAGTAATAATAAATTACCATACAAGGTCAAAATCAGTGATAATAAGAATCAAAATTAATGAATAGTCAATGCAACTTTAGAGCCCCCTCAACATGTGGTTTTATCAACAACTCTTCATCATGCATTTACCAATATACCAATTTCTCTAGCTAGTGTCTTAAAATAGTTATTAGAATGTAACATCATCACTCTCCCTCCTATTTGGGAAGTAGATCTAGAAAATCCTATTTTATGGGAATACAATGAACATGTATTTTATTATTTTCATAGGGTATCAAGTAGTACCATAAATAGATGCATCAGTTTTTGACATAAGATATAGGACTTGATAGATGATAATATACTTGATCTAGGCACTTCAATTGAGCCTTTAAAGATATACAACACAAGATAAAGCTTTGAATAAAACTAGATCCATTTCCATAGTATTCAAACAAGAGAAAGAGGACACATCAATTGTTTATCATATATAGCATACACATCCTTCACTAGATACATACCAGGCACCTTCAGGTGAGACACATCCTTTGAGAGGTATGATATGTGTGTATGAGTCTAGAGTTCTAGCTAGGCCTTCAATATATTTTTTAGATTAGGATGTTGTGTAGGATAATATAAGCTATAATCCACTTTTTATTAGAGCACATATTCATAACTTGTGTTATTGAATTTTTTTATGGATATACATATAATATGCAACCATATGTGTTTGACTTTATAAATATCATACAACCTATATCTTATTTTATTAAAACATTTACATATACATGGAATTTTTGCCCACAATTATCATAATCTATAAATATATGAGAACTTATAACTTACGTTCCTACAACATTTATACATATTAATGGTATATGGCTAAAAATATGTCTTTATTTATAAATATATGTCACATATTTGAACCAAATTAATATTATGAACCAATATAAACTTCCAAATCATGTAATTCATCCCGAAAAATGAGTTTTTTTTATGGTGGATAAAGTCTTCATGACAATACTACTAATAGGTTCCCCCACCTTAAGGTGAGGTATGTGGCATGTGAATTACTCATCTCAAAATAATATTTAAGAATGCATAATCATAAGCTAATATTTGGATAATATGTCATGATAATAATATATGAAACATATAATGCAATTAATAAAAGTGTCATTTAAAAATAGATATAAAAATTAGGCTTAAAATAATAACCATCATTGATATAAATAATGAATAAGAATACATAGTAAAGGTGATTGATTTCAATCATGACACCACATATAAATGGGGAGATGCATGATGTACATCACAACACCACATACTCAAAATTCTCATTGAGCTCAACATATAATCCTAGATTTACCCACTTATAAGAACACAATTTCATGACCATGATAAAGATAATAAACCACATGTAATTACACTTAATATCACATAAGAATAAGGACCACACAAAAATGATAATAAAATTTCACAGACAAAGATAATGGATACATACAACGGACAATAAAATGTTGCAGATAAGGCTAAGGGGTGCATAAAATGGAAAATGAAATGTAAAACATAAGACCAAGGAAAATATGTAATGGACAATTAAATGTCACAAACAAGGCCTGTGACTAAATGTAAATGAAAGTGAATTGTATTACAAAATTCCAAATAATGCATACAATGGACAATGAAATGTCATAAACAAGGCTAAGTTCCACATACAATGGACAATGAAATATAACATAAAATGTCAAGGAATAAATATAATATATAATAAAATATTAGCATATTATAAATCATAAAAATGTTAATTAAGCTTAGAAAAAGTCAAACTATTCTACACCATTAATGTATGTCAATGTCATAGCATAGAAAAGTAACTTATTCATGAAATGTAGCACTAGAAAGAATATAAGAAAGAAAAATACATGTGTAAGAAATAGTTGTAGCTAAAAATGGTATATTTAAAAATGATATAAATATATAACCTATATCAATGTGAGATATCAAATAAGATTTCCCCAACATTGACATGGTCCCTAAGTATATGAATTTCCTATGTCTATACATCCATGTAACATGTGTATCTTGTATGTCTTGAATTTCACTCATATATATAGTGGAATACATGTATGTATGAAAAAAATATAAACCAAAAATATGATAAATAACATAAATTAATAATGTAAGATACCAAACATGCCATACTTGGGTCCTAATTTTTTATTTTAAAAATATTTTGATATTTTTGTTTTTCTAAAATATTTAAAATTTTGTCAGACATAGATATATTAAAGTAAGAAATAGTATAAATAATTGAAAAATATAATAATGATATAAGATATAATTGTGTAACATATGTTAATTTATATGTGCACCAAATGTAGTAGCATGGAAATGTGGAGGAAGTGAAGGCAAGAAATATTACTGCATTATATATATGAATTACAAAAATGTATCTCAACATAGTAAGTGGAGATAAGAATAAAAATGCCACTAATTTGAAATAATTATTGTATTCTCATGTAATATTTATATATACATGTATGTTATCATTTAATTTCAATTCAATACATTACATGTTTAAGTATTTAATATGTAAGAGTCATAAATTAACATGCCTTAAAGAATGGGCTCTAAGATGTTATTACTATAAAATATGTATCATCGTATGATAAATTTCATGGATATTTGGAATAGGATAAAAAATCAAAATGAAAATGAAATGGATAAGTGAAACAAATCCAAAATATCTAATAATTATCAATGTAAAATCATATGCACACATGTGTAAGATATAAGCATAGAAGGATTATGTAAGCTAATAAACATGAAGAAGTTATGTACAATATATTCTTTTCCTACCAATGAAAAATCCTATCAAGGGGATGTTTTTATAAATTTTATGTATAATACATGTTATAATAATATAATATATTTCCATGTTCATCATACATTTTAGACACTCCATTATAATCATCTTTTGTATCTGTAGTAAGATATGTATAACCGACTACACCATAGCAAGGAATTGAATTTTTTGATCTCTATTAATATCAAACATAGTGATTATCTCTAGGCCATTTAATATTATTTTTAATTATATATGAATTATATATAAGGGTTTGGGCACTAGTCAAAGGAAAATTTTACAATCTTTTATCTATTTCTGAAGATGATCCATCTATTAAGATAAAAATAATATATTTTAATTAGAGAAATATAATATTGACATTATTTTCATTAAGTTACACATAAATTATTCTCATCCATGACCTTCCTAGGGTATAACTATATTGAGTTAAATAAGGATTAATTTATAATATATTATATTGTGAGTTGATCCCAAGATTTATTTCCCACATAATAATTTTGATGAAATGTTTAAATTTTGTATGTGAATTCAAGTTATCAACAACATATCCAAGATATTTGAGAAGTTTTAAGATACATGTGTGAAGTTTATAAGTTGTATCAATAATTAAATATATACATTTATTTCCATATATGTACATATGCTTAATGAAGGTTTTTATTCCATTTAGTTATTTTTTACTACACATGTTTAGTTAGCTTACTCAGGTGTCTCTTTAGGTAATTTTCAAAGACAATACTACATTCACAAGGATGTGAGGACATATTTATCTTTCACCCATATAATGTACCTTCTTAAAGCTTTTATGGCTAATGATACTAATCTAATCTCTTGGTAGTGAAAACAAGATTATTCCATTTAAATTATTTTTCTAATTTCACTACTCCATATAAGGTATTATTTGTGAATTATATCCTATCTAAAATGATCCTCGATTGTGTCCCACTCTGAAATGGTATAAAATATTATCTGGTAGTTGAATGCCATAGCCTGTATTATGAGATCTAACATTCTAATTGGTTTAATGGGTTTAATGGGTTTATATAAAATACCTACATATCTACATTTTTAGGGTATCAAAATTAATAATAATTAATGTCTTTGGATTTATAAGCTGTTAAAACCCTAAGACTGGCTAAAATATAACCTAGTTTCATGATAATCAAATTTTAACCATTTTTGGAGGGTTTAAAGGTCATGTTTTTTTATATATACAAATTACATACCATCTATAACTTGAAGTGTAAAAATATTTCTTGGTTATTTTGTGTTGTCCAAAATAAAAAGTGGGTAGATTTTGGTTATATAGGAAATTTTATATATTTTTAAAGATATTGGATTTTCCTTCTTGGTTTATAACCATTTGTGCTAGTTCAGTGACTTATAAAAATTCAATAAATTTTAAACACAACCACACATCCCTTGTCCCTAGTTTTCATGTGCCTACATGACCATTCACCTTTTGTCTACATCCATAACCGTAGGCCTACCTACCTACATGACTACATCCCTATCACTATGTGATCACATGACCATGGATCTACACTCACACATCCTTGAATATTGATTTACATGTGTCCCTCATCCCCCCACACATGCATGTTTTTTAGTATTTCATTATTTCATCCTCACATTGTGTATTATTACAACCCCACATCATATGTTATTACATCCCCACATATTCATGTTGAGAATATCCATATATAGAACATCTATGTGCTTATCCACTTGCACAAAACCCAAAATTGTGTCCCCATTGTTAGGCTTAATTTATGACTCACTCAAGATGCAACTATTAAATTAAATGATATAAGAGGACAAAAATATTTTATAGATCATGGGATAAATTTCCTCTCATTTTTAGGATTATAATGGCCATCCAAGGGCACACAAATTTTTAGAATGTTTAGCTAGGTGAGAAATAACAATTACTATCATAGGTTACACTTATCTCTTTACCTAAATTAAATTTCTTGTGGGATTATTGAAACCGAGGGTTTAATATCTTCTTTCATAAGATAAGGAAATTATAATCTACTAATTATTACATATTATCATAAAAAAATGTAAAAGAGAGGGAAATAGTAAGATTAAAAAGGGATGTTTTTTTTATTGAGATCATATATTTTAGTACTAAGAAATGGAAATCATGGTTGACTATAATTATATCACTGGGCATCAAGTTTAGATATTACACAACTTAAATAACTTAGTGAGTAAGATTCAAAGGAAAAATGTGAACATATAATTCAAAATATCTATCAAAAGAAAGAAAATACACAATCTTGTAGCTATTACACAAAATGAATTAATAAAATCTTCAAAATAAATGAAATGAGAATTAAAAACTAATAAAATTAATTGTTACATAATATGATTGTAGATTGACTTGAAAAACTAGCCTTCAAACAACTTCTTAGCATAAATTAGTTCTATCAAATCAATATCTTCTAGAAGAAAATCATGAAAAAATAATGGATAATGGTAGGTGTAATCCTGATGCAATTAAAATAAAGTTTTAGTGAAAAATAGTTTAACCTTAAAATGAGAATCACTTCTACTTATATAAGCAAAGAAATCAGATCCATTTCCTTGATGCACAACCATAATTAAATGGATTTGACAAAAAAATCAAATGGTTTTGTTTCCATAATTTAGTATAATGAATTTTTACAATTTAATTGATTCACATGCTACATCAAGAAAATAATAGATAAGGACCAAGTCATGGCATAAATGTTAGAGTAGTACATATTCTAGAAAGATTTAAATGAATAGGGCTAAATATTGAATTTAATTAAATCTTCAATTGAAAAAATGGCTATACATATTTAATTTTTTTCACCAAGTAATCCATGGCACAAATAGGAAAAACCATATAATTTTAAAATGATCCAATTGATGGTGTAACTTGTTCATATTTAATTTTTTCCATTCCCAACTGCTTGTGTTTATCTCCATGACAACAAAGATAATTTTAAAATGTATATTTATTTATTAAATGATGATAAATAGGAAGATCAAACTTGGAATAACATGTTATTATCATATATAAATAGGTGGATTATCTAACTTTAGATGAAGTTATCAATGTCCCTGAATATTTAATTTATGTTGTGCACACTCTCATTGAGTTTCTCTCCCTCCTTCCAAGTCTAATTTATGACATTTCTATGGCTACTATCACCTCACTAAAAGTGCATCTAATTAACCCATACTAATTTAAACTATTTTTTATTTGATTTATTCAATGTGATCCCCCTTTTTAAGGTATTTTATGTTTTAGTTAAAACTATATAGTTTATTTTATTTGTGTGACTATCCTGTGAGACTACTTAGGTCCATTTTAGCCTTACCCTATTTACACTTTTTGCATAGTAACTTTTAATTATAGTCAAGATGAAACTATCATTTTCCCATCTCTTTAGTCTCTCCTTGGCCATCAAACTTAGGTCTGATATATTCTTATATCATTTTATTCTATACCCCTTTAGTTATGGATGCACCCCATTTTGACACTTGTCAAAATCTATATTTTGGGGAGGTCTTTTAGGATTCATAATTAGTTTTAGATATATTCTACATGCCAAGTACCTGAGATCATGCCACTTGGAATGATATTGAGAATATAAGAGATGACTTCTCAATTTATCTATGTTCTATATCTTTTATAAACCAAGTCTCTAAGATCATGTTGTGGCACAATCTTAGGATTCCATGAGATATCTCAACTATTAAATATGTACTCGGCCTTCTAAAGTCTGAATCCCTAAGATATGACTATTTGTCATAATCTCAAAACTTTAGATTTATAAAAAAATATAACTATGCACTTTCTTTGTGATTGCCAAATTACTGAGATGCAACCACATTTCACAATCTCATAACTTTGAGCTTTGACTATCTTCAAAAACCTTTTCATTATGCATCACCTTCTGTGATATTTAAATCTCTGATATCATGCCACATGGAATGATCTTGGGACTAAAAAGTCTTCAACACTTAATCATTTTTACAAGAGTCAATCTGTTCTAATTTAATGAGATTGTAGATGATATTTTTTTTATTATGTAGTGCCTTAGTCTTGTAAATTTGGTAAATTCAAACCTTGGTTATCCCTCTTAATTATACACTCTCCTTGCTTCCAAAAGACACACATTTAATTTATCTTGTGACCTTTGGCCTATATCTTAGTCCAATTAGTCTTATATTGATGACATAGACATTCTATATTTCCCATACTACTTAAAATGTACTTATCTTACACCTCTATAGGTTTTGAGCTTTTACATGTTTTGCTACTCCCTAGACTCTAATGTTTGGGATAAATAGTAGTATCGATATAACTATCCTAACTTAACATAAGTTTTCAATGCCATAAAGTCATCTAATTTTGAAATTAAATGTATCCTATTGGTCTACCTAAGTAATTTAATGTAAGTTATTAATCTAAAATGATTTATATAAATACAAGATCAACTCTCATTCATTCCTCACCTATAAAATTCTAAAGAGACCAAGGAACTTATCAAAAAAACACTCTATTAAACATTCAATTGATGAACTATTTCCCATTTCCATACCAATCATAGGTACAACACATATTTATGTATGAAGTACTAAAGTAACATCTTAAGATCCTAATTCACCAAGTTACAAGATAGGTAATTTTTGTACTTTATTCACACACATTATATTATTAACACACAAACTAACACATAAGGGATAACTACATCAATTTGAGACCATATTTAAAGTATTTTATATTTAGGTAATGTCTTTTGAGATTGGGGTCATTTATATCAGCTTAACACTATGTTCCCACTAACCAATTTTCCCTAAGGTCACATTAAATATAAAAATCTAGGGTTTTTCCATTTCATAAGGAGTGATAATTAATGACCTAGATTCGAATGCACTAGATTGAAGGTGAAGCAAAACCCAAAATCATCTAGGTGTTTGCATCGTATTTCATGAGATATTCCATATATAACACTATCACTAGAATTAGATAGTAGCATTGACACAACCATCCGAGGTTGATGCAATTATATAGATAGCTAGAGGCACTAGATCCAAAATATAAAAACCATTATAGAACTATCTACCCACATGATTTTAGTTTTTTGTAGATATATAACTGCACTATCATTAGAACAAGCTAATTAATTCTATTTTTTGTCATTTATTTATCTAGCCTAGTTGTACTTTCCATATTTAGACTATCTCAACTTAATAAATTCAATTATGATTATATATGATTTTAGCATTTAATTATCTTGGTAAAGATTTGATTATCACCCTTGTGCCATTCCATTTTTATATTATTAACCCTAAGCTTAAAGTGAAAACATAGTACACATTTTATTTTAGGGTTAAACATTTGGTGAACTCAATATTTAAACATGAAAACCCTGAGAATACCCTTTGAGATGCTTATTAATTACTTTGGGTTACTCCTTATATACTTCATATCCTTATTATGGATGATATTTATTGATTTTATGACTATGATTATGAAACCATCCAATTCTCCCTCAAGGAATGAATTCAAATTGACTACTCTTGTATACTTCCAAGTACTAAAACATTTAATATAAAATCCTTGAATAGTGGTAATTATTATCCCTCTAATCAGATCCATGCTCCCACCACTTCAAGAGATGAGTTAATCCATCATAAGGAAGATACCAAGCCTTTATCCATACCTCCTAAATAACCATTATATGACTTTGGAATTTGATACTTGTAAAAATATGGATACCAATGCCATGTATTGGGAAAATATGAGAAAAGTATAACCCACACTATATCTCTCAATACTAATAATAATAATTATAATAGACAAGGGTTGGGGTTTTTAAACAAATTCATGACTTCAAATCAAACATATGCATTTTATAAAAGAAGTGGTTACATATAACCAAGAAACTCCTTCATTTGATAGGTAAAAGTCAAGACAAATACACAAAAATTATGTCTGATATATAAACAATTAATAAGTGGGAAATGTATTCAATAAAATTAATTAAACCCTCCAACCTTCCTAAATTTCCAAATAATATCCCTTTACTCAAGGGTTATGGTTTTTTACTACATTCATTTCAAAAAAATCCCATATCAAAAAAAGTATCCTTATGATTGTGGCCAACACATCCCCTTTTCATATGAAATGGAGGACCCCTCTTTTGAAAAACTCATAACCAAATTCTTGGATCGATTCTCATTTTTTTATCTCTAATTTCACTGAGTCTTTGAAATCCCTAGGTTTCCTCATTTCTTCCTTTTCCTCCCTAAGTAGGTGATGTGGATAATGACCAGTGGATCCAACTAGTAGGCCTCATCTATTTATGAAAGAGACCAAGGAAAATCCCATCTATATTCCATGATTAGAATGTGTTAGGTTGTGGAGCTAAAAGCTTCATAGCTATGTAAACATGGAGGAGGAGCTGAGTGTCACAGTAACTGGCATCGGTCAGGCCAACCAACGTCGATCAGGAGTGGACAGGAAGCTGCCGACATCAGTCATCTCTAGATAGACAGCGACTGACATCGATCACCTGTGTAGTTCCAAGAACTGTTGGTGACATGAATAGTTAGTTTAATGAACCGATTGTTTTCATGTAAAGACTAATTTTAATCTTGGAGCTGTGTTTCTAATTATTGTAATTAGAAGTCTAATTATTGTTTGCATGGGATCTATTTAAGAGACCCATGCGTTGTATTGTAAAGTGTGCTAGATAGAGAGAGCAAGGTTAACTCCTTCAGAGGGAAGAGAGCAAGGTTATCTCCTCATAGTGCCACAATGCCAAGTGTGTATGATTAGGTAGATCTGTGGGAGAGCAAGATCTGGTAGAAGATCCACAGGGGTGCTGGTGTGTAAGATCTAGGTCAGCAGGTGTGTAAGGCTAGGTTGATCTATGCTATATCAAGATCAAGTTAGATCTACATGGTAAGTAAGGTCAGTTGATCTGCAGGTGTGTGTGTGTGTGTGTGTGTGTGTGTGTGTGTGATCTAGGTTTGTAGGTGTGCAAGACCAGGTTGATCTACAGGTGGTAGAAAGATCAGGGAGATCAACAACACAATAGGTAGCAAGATTAGGTGAGATCTGCTTGGAGTATGTGGTGTACTTGGACTTGGAGTACATTGAGTACTTGGTGGACTGGTATTATTGTTACTAACTAGTGTACTGGCAGTATTTTTATTGACTGGTGGAGGTGAAAAAAAACTATGTGTTTGAGTTGTTTTTTGTGACCGTAATTGAGAGAGAGAACTATTGAAGGAGATTATTGTACACCCTAGAGGTGTGGGAAGAAGAGTGTGACTTATTTATTGTAATTCCTTCTGGAAGAGTATTAATACAATTGGGTATTGTCTCTCATATTCTATGTTGTTTCTAATTTCTAGTTACTTATTACTTCTGGTTAAATTCCATGTTTAGTTGCTTATACAAAGGTAATCAATTGTGCTCCTAATCCTGACAAGTGGTATCAGAGCAATTTGTTGTTCTAGATTCTTGACAGAATGGGCACCTTTTATTTGAATGTTTAACATGATATTTTTTCAATTTTTATATTACTTGGATGTTCCTAGAGTCTCAGTCATATTCCTAGTGTATCTGACCCTAGAGTACTACATGGCATTATAGATCCTCATTGGCATCCAAGTATATAGTTGATTGATAATTCATATTTTAATTTTTACTATCATTTTCTATGTTTTATGTATATTATTCCACATGTAAAAGTCTTAATGATACATGGATTTGGGATATTTGGCTAAGGGATAATCAGAGGTTTCATAATAATAAGGTGCCACATGACCATTATTAGACTTATTAGTCTCCTAGTCTAATCAAGATGTTAGAACCTGAGAGGGCCTAACTTAATTAGTGAGTGCCATGAGGTTTTTTAATAGATTCATTAGCCTCCTAAGCCTAATAATGATGTCAACACTTGAGAGAGCTTGATGTAATCAAGAATCACCAATCATCCCCAAGTGACACTCCATTAATGTTCTAGCCAATTAACCCAAACTAAAAATAGAATGTCTAGTCTCCCAAACTTAAAAAAATGTCAAATCTTAGGAGATCTTGGTCTAGTTAGTGGATGCCACCTTAACTAGTGATAGAGTGGTCATTCTTTCAATCCTAAAAAAGTTGTTATAACTTAAGAGAGCTTGAACAAATTAGTGAGTTCTATGAGGTTTATTGTTAAATTAATTAGTCTCTTGAGCCTGACAAGGATGTCAGCATTTGATAAAGCTTGATGTAATCAAGAAGTACCATGAAGCCTTAGGTCACACACCATTAGTGATATAGCCAATCACCCCACATCCAAACCAAAATAGATAGTCTTCTATACCTAATAAAAATGTCACATCCTGAGAGATCCTAATCTAACTAGTGAATGCCGCCTCAATTAGTGATAGTGTGGTTAGTCTTTTAATCCTGATAAAATTGTTATAACCTAGGAGAAATTGAACAAATAAAGAGAAACCAAGTGCCTTGAAGGTTAGTAGTGATTGAATTCAACTAATTAAACTCTCTCCATTGTTAGACTTGTCAGTTTCTTAGTCTAAAAAGGATGTCAAAACTTGGGATAGATCGATATAGTAAGGGGGTACCATACATCTTGCATTTGTAAAAGTTAGTTTCCTAGTATAATAAAGATTTCATAATCTAGGATATCATGATGTATCAAAACATGGCACATGAAATAACCTAATAATTTACTACATGGCCACCTAAAGTCCCCACGATGGAAAAAATGAAGTACAGGTGGAACCACATGGGACAATCAGAGGATGCTTCATGTCACTAGATGATAGCTCATCTCCCCCTAGAATATATATAGATAAAATGATAATATAGGTTTGGGTATTAGACATTAACATGAATAATAGTCATGATGTGACAACTAGAATCCTCAAAACTCCTAGGAGACTTTAAGGATGAGGTGGTTGAACACCTACCCCACTCTAAACATTGATGAAGTGGGGAACTAGACCCCAATTGGATAAGTTAAAATTTCACATTGCCTTTATTGGATATAGTAGGTGAGATGTAATTATATACTCCAAATTTAACTCTAGATTAGGAAATCAAGTTAAGGATTAAGCCACCCACTCATATTTGAGTCCATGATAGATGAGACGCCTAACACCATTAAAGCAGGGGGGGTGAATCTAAATTTATTTAAGTGTCCTAAGGAAATAACATTAGTAATTATATCTCTAAGATACATAGTTTTTCCTCACTTTCTTCTCTCACATGCTGATTTCACTACCTTCTCTTTTGGTCTAAGTTTTTCACCAATTTCATCCTACAATAATGGCCACTTCCATTTCAAACCCAAGGCTGAGTCTGAGTATAAGGATACTTTGTTCCTATATGGGTTGAATCAATTTAATCACTATAATGAATTATTTAATCCCAATGACATAGACCCCAAATAATTAATTATAGATGATCATGAATAAGTTGAGTTTGAATATGCCTTATGATCATACCAAAAGTGTGGCCTACACCAAGCCATGGCT
Source organism: Torreya grandis (assembly GCA_037957365.1). Taxonomy (NCBI): domain Eukaryota; kingdom Viridiplantae; phylum Streptophyta; class Pinopsida; order Cupressales; family Taxaceae; genus Torreya; species Torreya grandis. Next base: position 1,648,561 of record JARHVA010001544.1, on the reverse strand, counting down.
AAGATTAAAGTCTTCCCTTGAGCTGAATTATTTGAAAAGTTAATCTTCATACCAAAAAGGTACAAGATGGAATTAAATATTGGGTTTTCTTCATCCAATCCCAACACTAGATTTCCAACATCTCAATCATGTTCTAAAAAATTTACTCTAATCTCCTAGACCCCACATTTTCATTTGAAGCAATGGTGGTGAAGACCTAGACTAACACCTACCAATTCTATGACATCCTCTAAGAATAAACAAATAACTTAGATGTTAAATTTGTTAATAAATAATATATTAATGCCTACATGGTCCAAAACTTCAAGGAGGGGGTCCAAAACTTCAAGGAGGGGGTCCAAATTGGCATGATCTTATTGAAATAGTTATTTAGGGCCCCAGATTGCATTCACATCAATGAATAATGGGTACCTATACTTTATATGATCATGGATGACTCCCAAGTCCATGACCTAGGAGGCACATCAATTTAAATGTGGTTATATCGATAATAGATGTGTGAGTAGGGGGAAATTTTTATATAATGAGATATCTCATATATGTATTCTATAGGACACTCACTTTCAATACCTCTATTTTTCTTCCATGGGTTTCTCATGGTCTTATGGTACATTTAGTTTTATATAAAGTATATTTCCACCAACAAAAAAAAAACATATGATACATTTGTGACTACTTCTACCTAGTGGTACACAATGTGATCAATGAGGCCCCTATGCCTCATCTATCACAATAAATTAAAGATTCACTAATTCCTATCAGGGAATATTTGTAATTTTAAGAATACATAGTCATCTAGGTCATAGGCATCCTTAAGGATCCACTTTGATTACCATATGACATTCCATATTATCTTTTGGAGCTTAAAATCACTTATCAATTGATAGAAGGAATTTTTATATGCTTTATCGATTGCCAACATAAGGCCTATGTGCCTCTCCAAATCATCATCAAGCATATTTTCTATCACTCTTTCCCACCCTTGTAAAATATGGTGGCTAGTTGAGACTCTTTTCCATTGGGTAAAACTAAGCCATGGGATTAGGACTTGAAGGGAATGATCCAAGCCCATTTGGATAAGTACTCAACTTTCATTAGCCTCACTTAAGGCCACCAAATGGTATATGATGACAAGTTATAACCTCATGACTGACTAGGAATTGCTTACAAGTATCTAAACCCATAGGAAGGAGAAGGGTAAGAATGTCCAAGTCTTTGAGCCCTCTAAGACACCCTCTATATTTTCTCAATCTTTAGAGTATGTCATATTAATCCCCCCCCATAATTTTTATAAGAATATTCTTGGAGATCTTCTTGCCATGGCTCTACCTACTCCACCTCCAGTAGCTCAAGAACCTTGGTCCCAGTTAAATCAACTCAAGTGACTTAATGGGAAGTAGAAAAAGAACAACTAGCTCTAAAGAAAATGCCTTGACCCTAATCCACCAAGATCTAAGATTTGATGTCATTAGCATCTTAAAAATTCACTTGAAATGACATAAATAGTAGGAAATGGTACAAATCCATCCCCTCACTCCCTCCTCTTTCTAGTCTCCCTCTATAGCACCACTTATTTTCCCTATAATTAAACCTCCTCCACTCTTTTCCTAAACATCCATACCCTATACCATTCCTATATTCCTACCTTCTTCATTCTTATCCACCCCTTCTATTCCACATCTTGGAATTTTCTTAGTAACATAATCAACCATGCCTTAGATGCAAGTGCCTATGGAGGCCCATCTACACTATCCACCTCAGTTATTCCCAGAATAAGTTCACCCATGTGCATGTCTCAAGTGATTGTGGCATTACCTAGAATATCTCTATAAATGTAACAACTCTCAAAATCATATTATTAATCCCTTTCTACATCAACTCCTTCCATAGAAATGATTAGATTTTACCTACATAAAAGGCTACATAAGAAGTGAAAGGTAGTTCCTAACTAGTCCATAGTTCATATACTAACTACTCAAATTCTACCTCCCACACTATTTTTTATGCTCCTCTAAAAATCTCCCCATTGGTTCCTCTCATAAATCCATGGAAAATTTTTTCCATCACCTCAACCTCCCAAGGATTTAGATTTAATCATCAAATCTCATCCATTCTACTAAACACCCCCTCCTAAGGGTCATCTGCACTCAAGTGGGAATGAACCTTAGTTAGTGGTGGGCACATATGTTCTTGTGGGCCTCATATTTTATTTTTCTCCTTTATGATACCATGCATCCTCTTCATCAATTGTTTTCAACCTTTACTCCCTCTACTTCCTCAATTGTGCCTCTTCTTCATCCTCTACCTATCACTACAATCTCTACCACCCCACATAAACCTCCCAAGACCTGAGGAATGGTCCTATTAATGTAGGTGTTGGAAATGATGAAGCAAGGCACTACAAAAGTATAATGAGATTTTGATCACACCACATGGATAATGTGGAGGAATCTTACCTATAATTTCATGAAAGAGGGAAACCCTATGGTTTGGTAGACCCAACAAGACTTACTCTCTCTCACCAAGTTGGAGACTCCTGAAAGGCAAGAGAAAATGGTATAATACCCACTCTTATTTTTCTAGGTGATGCCTAATATGTTGAAAAAGATTATTGAGGACATGTAGAGACAATTAATAAATCTAGAGGTATAGGTCAAGATCTCTTTCTCTCCTAGATTAATTGGACACATCAAGGATTCCTTTTACAATTTTTTTCAACTCTAGGAAAGGTTGTAGGGACTATGAAGGATACCTAGGTACTCATTTAACAAAACTATGATTATTTGGAGAGGGTCATTATAATTGATGAGAATTACTATAAGTTGATTATTGTGATTAATAAAGGCATGTTATTGAAGCTCAAATTGATGCACATTTTAGATTTGGGATTGCATTAGACATATGCTAAGACTATGAAGACTATAATGGAGGAGTGTATTTCGTTATCCCAAATGGTAGTGGGACCCATAGAAAATGTCAAAAAGAATATATTGGCCTATTTAAAATTTAAGTCAATATCTTAGTTTTATTCCACCTAGATGACACTATTTTATTGGGGTGAATTTAGGGTCCACTTGATTCACTTTAATTAGGTTATGAGGGAAATGGTAGCCAAGGAAAACCATAAGGAAGATCAGGTGGTTATTGATCTTTTGACACAATCTATAATAAGTATTTTCTAGGTGTTAGAAGTTTAGGTGTCAATGGAGGATCCCTTATAGGTATACCAAAGATTGGTGACCCATGCCAAGATAATCTTTAGAGAGCCCTTGATGAATCTCTCCATGCTATGTCAAGAGTTTGACCTCATGGTAACCATGATGGAAGATAGAGAGATGTAATTAAAGAAGTTGGGAGCCATCTCTTCCAAGCCACCTCCATATATTAGATGAGTGCTCCCTAATAGATCTTTTTGGGGTAGGATTAAGGGCATTTTTTTCAATTATATGGTTTAAACCACCAAAGGTGTCCATCATGGATTAGGATGGGAATCTCATACTACTTGGAGGTGAATCCCATCCTTCTCTATAAAAGTGCATCCATGTTGTAATTTGAAGGTTGATAATTTTAGCTCAAAATTGTTATTAGAATTAAACTAGGATTTCACATGTGGTTTCCTTCATCCACTTTTGAATTTTAAAGAGTTAGCCAAGATTTATATTTTTAATAGAACTAGTTGTATTAATGAATTATATTTTATCTTTTTTTAGTGACACATGTTCTATTTACCAAACTATCTTTCATTCTAGTTTAAGTGAATATTAATGCCGAGATAATTATTTTGAGACTCTGTTACTTTATGAATGTAATGTTTATGATGTGTTTTCCTGTGATAAACTTATTGTGAATTCATTTAATTTTATTAACAATACTAATAACTATTGTGATAGCCTACAAGTTATTTTTTAAGTTTGTGTAATCTATTGTAAAATTCTAGTATTGCTATTTATTGAGGATTTGTAAGTTAAGCATTCTTAATCTACTTCCCTAGACTTTTCCCATTATGTGGCATTAAATTAAAACCTTTGGTGAGACTCAATACATAGTGGTATAAATTTTTTGGATGTGCTTAGTTAATTATTAAATCATTAATTTCACATGGTTTTGAAAGCTTTATTTACTGCCTTACCCTTTCCTCCTTTTATGCTTGTTTTATAAATTGAACTACCCTTTCCATTTTATTTAAAAACATTTGAGTAATGTGCATAAATATGAATAATAAATTCAAATAATTCACTAATTCACTCTTAGTTATTAATATTGAACCATTGATGGTAACATTACATCTCTCAAAAAATATTACACACAAGCTCCATTATGAATCCAAATATCTACAATCATGCCTTGAGTTGATTTCAAATCAGTCCTAAAATGGAGGGTGAAAGTTCATAAACTTTCCCCATTATTATCTTTAAAATATCCTAATCTCATGAGGATTTTTATATAAGGATTTTAGATCAAACAATATCTAGTGCTAGAAGGAGGTCCTATTTAATTTTAAGTATAATTATCAGTAGGGATCCAAACTTTGAGAGAGTAGTTTATTAATTAAATATTATTCCACACCTTTACACTTTCTCCATTTTTATGTGCTTTAAACACACCCAATAACAATAGATGAAAGGGAAGGAATAAATAATTTATGTTTTGAGCATTGAATTATATGAAAACATGTTTTTTGGTAATAATGTAATAACTATTACTTGTTTTTGAAGCATCTTGGATACTAGTTCACCTATCACTAGAGTGAGGTCCCATCATGGTCAACTGGGTGGTTTCCCCCTTTCTATCTAACATAAGACCAAATATCAATATCCCTACAAATATCATGACTCTAACTATTTTATCTGCTCAACCTTTCCCACATATAATGCCCAAGATGGCTTGCTTAGTTGGATTAGCAATTAATGTCTTGAGAGTTGTCTATGACTTACCTAAAAACCTTGAGATGTATCTTCCCCATTTCACTCCTTGTGTAGGATGGACTACCAAATAAAGTTTGACCTCTTATAAAACTTCCTTAAGTATCTTAAATTCATAAAAAAAGGGTGTGGTGTGTAGGCTTTTACCATTCACATTGATGGACTTAGCATATGAATGGTTCCTCAACCTCCCCAAGGACTCAATCCCAAATTGGGGACATTTTATTATTACCTTCCTCACCCAATTTAGGCAAGTAATAGATCCTAGTGTCTTATAACATTAATTTACTTGTAATAAATTGGATCCCAATTAGCTTATCAAAAACTTCAATTCTATGTTTAAAAATATGTATAGCTAGGTTACTACGCTCTAGCAACCAAAACCACAATTAGCACTCGAAAAGTATAAAAATGCCTTGGACCATTGGATGGACATGTTTTTGAGAAGTGACTTGATAATAGTGGACCTATCCTTGGATTATGTAAGAGACATCAAGGTAGATAGGAAACTAAACCCACAAGGCTAGATGATGGCCCTCATTCTTAATGTGTTATCACAGATGCCCGCATTGAGCCTCTTTCCCAACATTTATCAAAATATCCCATTGATTTATCCATTTCATGTAATGCATCAACTCCCACTAGGTAATCCTCACCAAAATAACACTTTATTTGTCTTAACCCATAGAGATATGAAAATACTCCTTATTTACAACACTAGGTAATGTTGGCAATAACTAATAATGCCTAGATTGTAACCTAAGAATTCATAAAGAATGAATTGGATGCCATTCAATGAATGGTATAAAAACTCAACAATTATTTCCTTAGAGTACAAAGGTAGATGAGTAAGTCTAATTTAGAGTTCTAGTAAAAACCTCACATATCAATGACCAAATAAGAACTATAACCATCCCCATAATCCCCTATAACACTCATCCAATAGGTTTTGAGAAATTAATATATTTGAGATAGCCTCACCTAACTTGTGTTGAGTGCACTACATGGTAGCCCATGGGGAACTTGACTACATAGAGTTGGTTATGCCTTTTAGATATTATATAAGGAAATAGAAGAATATGAGGTGTTTCCCAATCACCTAGAATCATATAGCATAGGTAAATACCCTATCACTATAATGATAATGAAAACTATGGAATTTTTAGGTTAGAAATAAAATGAGATAGAGGAAAGTATTAACGAATTGTAGGCATTTCAAAAAATTTAAAGGAGAAACTATGCCTTTAGTATGTTATGATCTTGATGGGTTGATTTCACTAATGCCTTGAGGAAATAGTGTAATGTTTCATTACATTTGGTATCAAAGCCTCCACCCTGGGTCAAGTCATGAAGTGGGTGCATATGTTGGCATGCCATTGTTCATTTAGGGCTCACACATGTGGGGGATCCTAGTGTGTAGGTGAAAATTTAGCCTAAATTATGGTCTTGAAAATCTTAGTGGGATGTTATTATCCTAATGAATAGATTTCACTAATGCCTTAAGGTTTTGGTGTAATGGTTTATTACATAAGAATAGGCAAATGTAAAAACCCTTTACTACCTTAACTCTCCTAAACAATGGTGTGATCCTACCTAACCAAAATGCTAGTAATGACCCAACAATTTCAAAGACTCAATAACCTAAATATCAAATGGAAAACCCTCATGTTTAGAGAAAATGAGGATATAAAATACTAGAGGACATGAATAATATCAAATCTAACATCATGCTACATGAACTTACTCAAATCATAAAGCAACATAATCTTCTACTAAATTCATTAATTTAGAAGCCAGTTCAACCCACCCATAGAAGGTATAAAGTGGCCCATACCAATGTGCTCATTCATAAGAATAATATGGAGGTGATTTCATTTTTTTTACCATCAAACTATTTAGAAAAAACCCTATATAATAACCTTGTAGACCCAGGATCTTCAACCAATGTAATACCAATAGGAAACTATGAAAATTTAGGGTTGGTCCCTATTAAGTTAGATAAAGTAGGGGTTACAATAGAAAAGTCTAAAGTTAGATTGGTAGCTAAGCTTTTGAATGTCCACATGCATCTAGAATTAGAACCTAGGATTCAACACTTCATAGACATCTAGGTGGTATATATTATCGAGGCCTATGGAATAATTATCAATAGAGATTGGTCTAAATCCATAAATGGATATATGGCCATAGACTTATCTCATATGTGGATAACTTGGAGAGGTGTAGATAATAAAATTAGGGTAGATATAGAGCCTTTCATGAAACACATGATAACTAAGTAAAATGTATTCAATACAAAATTAAACCTAGTATCCTTAAACCTAGGAATCTATACGTTAAGTATGAAACCAACCAAAGATACAACTTATAACCAACTAAAATTTTTATGCCTATAGTCTCTCTATGTAGATGGGAATCATTCTAAATAAGGTAGTAAGACTAGTTTTTAGTTAATAGATCCTTGAGGCAACAAGTACTTAGCATCATATAGGCTACATTTATTGTGCATGAATACTCTAGTAGAGTAAAAAAAATTAATCCTAAGATTATAGTTTACATTAAAACATAAGGAAAATGAACTTATAATATTCAATAACTCTGAGATGGTAGTTAACCAGATCAGGAGTAAATTTAAATGTCAACTATCATACCTTAGAAGGTATAACCATTGAGCTTTGGAATTAATGGAATTTTTTATCACACTCAATATCATGACTATCCAAATGGAAGGAAACAAAGTTAATGACCCACTCACATATAAAAAAATGAGTTTAACACCCTAGATGATGTTGAGTTATTGAGTTTCTTTTTGGAACGTATCCCTTACCCCCATATCCCTGAGAATGTGAAGAAATTTCAAGTGTTTGAAGATGGCTATAAAATCATATAATTCCTTAATAGAATGTGGGTATTTGAAACCAAAATCAGTGATGAGGCAGATAAGGATAACCTTGATAATTAACTAAATAAGGATGGGATCCTCAATACTCATGGAAATTAGATCCCAAAATGGATGATTTTATTGGAAAGATTGTTCAAAATTTTAGATCCCACATTATAAACAATAAATAATGAGTTAGAAAGCCAAAAATTCCATCTCCTCATCCTAAGTTCAATAGAAAACCCATAGATGGATTTTTAAGATATAACCAGGTCTTGGTTAGTTCAGAAGATTATGACAAAATTGCATTCACCACTTTATGGGGCACATTTACCTACAAGTGAATGCCCTTTGGGTTGATAAACACTGGGGCAAATTTTTAAAGAGAAATAAACCTTGATTTTGAAAGACTAATTGGAAATTTTATAATAATTTATATGGATGACTTAATTATGTCTTCAAATTATAGTTTACATCACATATGCTACTTGGAGAGAGTGTTTGAAAGGTGTAAAAGGAATGGAATTTCCCTAAAACCTAATAAGAGTGTGTTCAATATTACCAAACGTAATATTCTAGGTCATATCATCATGAAATAAAGTATTACTATTGATTTATAAAGAGCCAATGTCATTTATAAATTGTCTCCACCTAATAGAAAGAAAGAGTTAAAATCCTTCTTTTGGAAAATCAAATTTGTTCATAAATTCATTTCTATATTTGATGAAATTGTAAAGCCTCTAAATTCTATGTTGAAATAGGATGCAAAGGTGGGATGACATGCATAATCAAAAAAGGATTTCTAGGAAATCAAGGACTCCATTAAGCAAGCCCTAGTCCTCATTAGCCCGTACTATACACAAGATTTTTATATCTATTTATTTTCTTTTGAAAATGTGATTACTACTTGCCTCACCTAGATATTGAATGGAGAATAACATCCCATTACTTTCATGAAAATCAATCTTAAAGATACAAAATAAAGATAATCTAATATTCATAAACATACCTACACCTTGGTTAAATAAGAGAAGAAATTAAGGAACTATATTCTCAATAAAATGGTGCATGCTATCATCCTAAAGCTAGCCATAAAGTAAATGTTAGGGAAGAATGAGTTTGGAAAACATAAAGGCCAATGGATGGTGAATTAGTAGTAGTATGACTAAGAGATCAAGCTAGCCATGTTGGCTTAAGGATATGGCCTTACATAACTGATAATTGAGACATAATAGATAATAAATGTACCCAAGTAAACTAATATCTGAAGCTACAACCATATTAGTATTCTCTAGTTGTGTATTTCCTAGTCTATAAGAACATATCACCCAAACTCACCCATACATAAAAGAGAGATATCTAGTTGAAATATATGTGGCATATGTTAAAGAAGGTAATTATCTTCATAAATAATAATGAAGGAATATATGTTATGTGTTTATCCTTGGATGAAGCCAAGCAAGTAATGGTAATTTTTCATGAAAAATTGGGAGCTGGTCATCCTGATGTAAAAGCCACAACACACAAAGTCCTTAGAGTGAGATACTACTACCCTAATTTGTTCAAATATATTAATGCTCATTCATGCATTTTTCATTAATTCCATACCTTTTCCAACATGGAGACTAACATAATAATTCCAATTTATCCCATGGTGGAATCAACCCCATTTTACCAATGGGGATTAGATTTTGTTGGGGTCATCAACCCAAATGCATTAGGTGGCCACAATTTTATTTTCACGACCATAATTTACTACACCAATTGGTCTAAGGTAGTTTCTATGAACAAAATCACCACTACTAAAGTCATCAAATTTATGGAAAACACTATGACCACATAGTTTGTGGTCCTATTCTATCTAGTATGTGATAAAAGTGATACCTTATAGTCTGTAGAATTCATAGAATGGGTGTAATCACCTAAAAATGGTATTTGAGTGCTAAAAGTGATACTTGAGACTACCTAGTCCTAACTTATCCCTAGACCTATCCTAAAGCCTATTATCACACTTTTCTAGGCTTCGTATGGGCCACATGCATCCCTAGTGAACTCAAATGCAGTCTTAAACCCTCATTTACCAATCTCTAGCCTTCATGCCTAGGGTTATGCTAGCTAGACATTAATACCACATTAAGGACACTCGAGCCACGTGGCTTTAGTGTCCCAAAAATGGCACCTATGTCCTTTACCCTTTTTTATTGAATAAATATATTTTCAAAGATAAAACCCTCCTAAGGTTAGTATAAACATATTTTATTATCCACACTAGTAAAAAAACACTATAAATACATGAATTTTATCCCTCGATAATCTATATGAAAATTAGATTCAAAATACCTATTCAAACACAAAACAAGCTGAGCAAAATCAATGTTATTAATCCCTATTATTCCCTATTTCTACATATGGCCATCTACAACAACCTAAGCTCAAATTTTCTATATTTCAAATCTTAATCAAACTTAAGGAATTCAAAACCACTATCATTCTAACATTAGTTGTGCTTGCACCAACATTTAGGTGGGGAGGACTACAACAAGCTTGATCCCTCATCAAATTATTCATATGTAGGCAACTCTCTTCATAGCGGGGTGTTTAGGATGTCCAACCTATCCTACTAACAAACACACATTTTATTTCATACCTTAATTACAAGTATGAGTAGGGTTTGTATCATAAATTAGTCATTATAAGCATAATATAGAGTTTCAAACTTCATACACGCAAGAATAGAACCCAAAACATAGATATAGATGCACCCAAACTTCAAGATAGTCATGTATAAAGAACATTAGAACTAATATTAAGACACTAAATCCACATGAAACCTCTATATAAATGTCATGCTACTATCTAGGAGGGGTTATGAGATAGGGATCTAATTGATGGCACTCAAACTTATTTCCATCACTTAGATCATTTGTATCAAGTGTTTTCTAGATAAGTCTTTATTTGCACATATTGATTAATATTTTTAAAAAGTCAAATCTAGTCAAATATGCAAAAAATAAATGGTTATTTTATGCATATTATTTCCATGATTTATACTACTCATCCCTTTAATCAAACATATGATTTATATAAGCTAAAATTTGAAATGTTATAACATTTGTTGAACTTGAGTTACTTCAAACATTGCATAAAACCTAACCCTAGATAACCTTAGGGTTTACATTTCCAACATAAAATTTTAGGTCCATAAACTATCTTATTTTATTTATCTTAATCATGATAATAATTATTTAAGAGGTTTATCACTTTATATTCCAAAGTTTAGTACTTTCATTTAGCAAGCTTGTTCCCCTTAATTCAGAATGAACTCAAAAAACACATAAGCACATGCATAGATGATGATTTATATAAATTACAATATATGTCATATTTCATATCATGTTATATTTATCTTATGTATAATTTAATTAACAAAAAAACCTATACACATAGAGGATTTAACACATAAGATAAAAACTATGTTTAAACTTTCAATGTCATATCTTATGCACAAGAAATAATCTCCTTCTCCTCCTAATCTCCATGAGGGTGATAGATAATTTTCCTCCAAATTTTTCCATTTTATCACCCCTAAATGATATGAATAAACTTATACTAATGTCAATAATACTTGTACTTATCCTATTCACACCTCTTCCTTATAGGGTGTGTGCTTACATGTTCAATGAGAAATAACTAGGGTTTGCACTTGTGAGACTCTATGTGATGAAATTAATAGTATGAGAAAGATAATTGTAGATTTAAAAAATAAAACTAAGCTATTATATTAAAATATTACAACATTGTAAAATCAATTTACAAGACAAAGGCCTCTAGGGCACAACAATGTAAATCATGTATATGCATCTTTACCTAGACAATTTATGGTAACCAATGTTACACATCCAAATCATACATCATAACAAAGTACACCTACAACTAGTGATTCATAATGAATTCAAAGGTAAAATAAGATTTAAATTAAGGTACTAAGGGAAATTATTAAATTTAAGTTGATCAACCTTCCTCCTCTACACCTAATGAGGTACTAAGAGAATGCATAGGCAACACATTGATTTATGTTTAACATTGAAAAGGAAAATACAATAGATAATGGATACATATGAATCACACAATGACACATCATCCAAATAACATACAATTACACATATACAAATTTAAAAAGGTTTAAATTTAGAAACAATAAAAAATGGTTACCAAATCATCTCTCAAAACAACAAAAGGTTCTAAAAGCAGAATCTGAATAAGAAAAAGTATAGAAAGCATAAGTCATGCAAGTTAAAGATGTAAGTATACCTCTTTGAAATGAGGTTAAACTTTCAAAATGGTATAATTTTGGATAAAATTATCTATAATAGTTTGATTATCATGTTCAAGGTTTGGGCAAGTAGGCCCAAGGCAAAACTACTCCTATTCTAGTAGTTGATAATGTTGATCAACAAGGTTTGGGATTTATTGAAAATCCTAAGGCACGTCATTCATAGATAAAATTTATCAAGAAAAAATATCTAGATACATAGGAAATAATATAAAAAGAACAATGTATTAAGTTACAAAGTTAAAAACATGCTAAACCAATATGTATTCTCACAAGAGGCTTTCTAGCAAAAAATCCTCTATAACATTTGCCTATAATAATCAAAGTTTCAAAGGGAATAATCATAAAAAAAATTCCAAAGCAAAACTTATAAATGTAAACTCCATAGTATGAGGAAATATTATCTAACATCTTAGGTTATTATGATTTTGAAGATGAACAATATTATGAATCTGATCATGAACAATACTCAAATTCTTATTGAAACAACATTAAATTACAACATAGAATTCAGAATACATGAGATAAATTACCATTCCTATTTTTGACATAGGTCATAGTGATAGAGAGTCTCCCATGAAACTCATTGATTGATAAAGGACTTAGGTCCACTACAATGATCTAGAATTTATATTATCTACCCACTAGTGTAATATACACTGATTCATGGTTATTCAATTGAAACATTCACCCACTTGGGGACATTCTATACACAATTATATTACTAGGTTCTATCCTTATATACTCTACATTCTAGTTTTAACAATGTTATATCTTGATATTTATCATTACTACTCATACTAAGATTTTTTCTAACTATTACTACTTTAAACTCATCATACATACATCCTAGTGCTTACATACATTTGCATTACATATTCATGCATAATTTAATTTCTAGCTTACCTTGTTAATATTTGATTGTATTTATATGCTTCTTCTATTTTGAGGGCATTTGAATATGCCATTTTTATTTGGTTCTACACTACTTTTATTCGTAATATGCATGATTTGGACATTTTTCCATGTCCTTGTGTGTGATTTTTTATTTATTTATGCATAAATTTGAACATGTCCTTCTATGTGGTTCTAATCCAACTTGCTTGTTACTTGCATATGTGGACATTTAAACATGTTCGTGTATCTCTTGTTTTCTCAAATTTAGTGACATGTGCCCATGTCCATTGTATTGTGGCCCCTTAGCCTATTTTTAGTGCCTCATGTGTTTTGTATATATGCTTTTTTGTATGAATCACGGCCATGACACTTGTCCTTGCTTGTTACACACACTATTTTTTTATGCCATGAGGGACCTCATGCATATACCCTTCTTACTTGGGTGACTTGATGGACATTATGTGCCATCCCCATAGGTATCTACCTAATTTTACTCATATTTTATATTATATACATTTTTTACATCTATATTAACACCCTTATTTATTTCTATACAAGACATATATCTTACATCACATACTTATGCTTAGATTATATTACATTTTGATGTTATGTATGCACATTATATTGGATTATAATGTAGCTATCATATATTCTTAAGCTAACACACATTCTTAAAAGATTTTTATTTTGAGGATAGTTATTACATAAGTTTAACAAATACCATCAAAAGATGGAGAATTAACAAGTGTTTGTCATAGATATCAAGTTCTTATATTGCACTCAAAAAATAATTTTTAGCACACATGCTTAGTTTCATAAAATCAGGCATAGGTAAACATAAAGGAAAAATAGTGACTAAGAAAGTAGTACAATGGAATAGAATTTAGACCAAGAGGACATTAGTACCCAAATGGGGACACTAGAAATACATGACACTAGTATGTAGTAGCCTTAGTTTTAGAATAACTTAGATTGTCAAAAATAGTACAATAGGTATAATATAGGTTTACAATATCTGGTTACAGATTTATCAATTATACATATTTTTTACTCAATTCATACTAGCTCAAATTAGATTCATATCAGTTATTTATATTTGGGGCATCATCCATGACATTATTATTCCCATATTTAGTATAGATACTCAGATATGGCTATTACAACTCAATCTAGAGTCAGTATACTCAGATACTAGATTGGGGTCATGTGCATGGCACATTATTTCCATATGCTTATTTAAACATTAGTTGATCATTTAGAATGAAAAATTTCATGTCATTATCTATACTATATATAATTGACATCATATTCAAGGTTATCACTAATTTCATGCCTTATTACATCTATAGTGTTTGGCATTTTTGAGTGCTCTAGATCCACCTAATGTACCCAAGTGGATGTAGAGCTAATTTATGTAGTTAGATATAACTAAATACATATTTATATTACTTTTCATAATTTAGTTTGATATGCATCAGATACACATGGGTGGGAAATGTTGGATTCATATTCTACTTGAGTTCTTGAGACACCCACACACTATCAGTCTAATTCAAGCTATTCACAAGTCATGATAAACCAAGTAGGAGTGGGTAATGATGGACTCAAAACCAAATTTAGATTTTGATCCACCCACACATGAGGATTGAGAAAGGTATCATCTTAGTCCAAGCTATTTAATGATTTATCATTATATACATGCACATAGGTTGTCACCAAATTCATGCATTGGTTGACATACCCAATGAGGTGTATTCATCCCGTTCCTCTTTCCCATATATTTACTCTATTTACTTAATTACTTATTTACTCAAAATAGTCTATTACACTTGATATCTTTTAATTAAGGACTGATTTATGCATGTTTCATTTTTAGGTCATGTATTTGATCATGCTTCACATATGCAAACTCAACTTCACATACTCTGACTCAACTTCATAGACTTCACTTCCTAAGTAAGTCCATGTACACTTCTTTTTCATTTATACTAATAATTTCACTTTGATATATTTATATCATAAAGAAGAGGCAAATTTAATCACCTAAAAGTGGTATTTGAGTGATAATACTGCTACATGAGACTAGTTATTCATATATTATCCCTATACATATACTAGAGCATATTATCACATTTTTCTAGCCTTTGTGTGGGCCAAAAACATCCCTAGTTAGCTCAAATGAAATCACAAACTCTCATTTCCTAATATTATCCCTTCATACCTAGTGTTCTATGATGTAGACATTAGTTCCACATTAATGACACTAGATCCATGTGGTTCTAGTGTCCCAAAAATGACACCTATTTCCTTTACCATATTTTTCCCAAATGAATATATTTTTAAAGGTAAAATCCTCTTAAATTTTTTTACTATCCACACAAGCAATAGAACACTATAAATACATGACTTTTATCATTATATCTACTAGATGGAAATTAGATGCAAAATACCTATTCAAACACAAAACATGTTGAGAAAAATCAAGGTTATTAATACATATTGTTCCCTACTTATGCATACTACCATATACAAAATCCCTAAGCTAATATTTTTTAGATTTCCAATCTCAAGCACACTCAAGGCTAGTATGATTTTATCATCACTTTCACTTATAAAACTTAGGTGAGGAGAAATACATCGGGCTTGATCCCTCCTTCAAGTATTGGTATGTAAGAAACTCTCTTCAAAATGAGGTGTTGAGGATGTGCAACCTATCCTAATATGAACATACTTTTCATCTCATACCTTACTTACAAGGAGGATCAAGGTTTGAATCATAAGTCAGTCAGTATAGGAATAAAATAGTGTTATGAACTTAACATATAATGCATCTAGGGATATGTGTAGTTAACTTATGTCTTATATACCTTCATATTAGTTATTACATTTTTTGATGTTCTTAGTATAGTCAGCCTATGGAATAACCTTGGCCAACTATATTTTATATAGGAGGTAGTGGTTGGTATTTTATCATCATATTATGATTTTTATTCTTATTACATTATTGTGGAGGTTTCCCCCTCAAAGGGGCCCAATCATAATATTCAAGAATTCTACTCTTTTACCAATTGTTCTTGTGGATCTACTTATTCTACTCTTAATTTTTCTATATATAATCCTATTATTATGAATCATCTAAGTAATTTCCTTACACATGGTATCAAAGTTTGAATTTGGACAAGTTTATGGGGTGTAGTTATTCTAGATCTAACATCCTAAGCACTAAAATGCCAAAAAAACATAACTTGTGATCTAGGAGCAAATCAGTAGTCATTATATTTGTCTCTATGAGATGATCATAATGGTATATCATACTAGTACACTTTTTTGGGTCAAACATTTTCACCCTTATGCATAATAGTAGTAGTTGGATTCATCTTAGTGAGATGATTAAAATGGTGTTTTCCACTAGTATACTTTTTTTAGGGATAAAACCCTCATAGTGTCTATGCATGGTTATTCCAAACACTTGTAGACACAAGAAAGAGCAATAAAATCCAAAAACTCCTCATAAGGTTGACATGGAATATAAAACTTTTGATTTATCTATTTTAGAGGTAATTCAACAACATAAGTTAGAGTTGTAGGGCATGGTGAAAAAATATGATTATAATACAATTCAAATGAATATTACATATTTGAAAGGGGACTTGGATAATTTGAAGGGTCAATTACAAAAAATATCTAAGCAATTAGACAACTTGTTAGCTCATCCACTATACAATAATTCTCCACCACTTTAGTTTGTTTGTCCTTTTCTAAATAATACCAACACCAATTTTGGACCTAAGCTAATGTTTCCAAAAGTGGACCTACACAAGTTTGATGATAATGATCCACTCACTTGTCTCACTTAAATTGAAAATATATTTGATCTACATCAGACCCCATATTCAAAAAAATTGGTTATAGTCTCTCTATATATGGAACCTAAACCATTTATTTGGCATTGTTGGTTGTGTGCTCAAAATAAAAAGAAGGGTGTCCCAATTTCATGGTCATTATTTTCTTTAGAGTTATAGAACTACTATCACAATAATGTCTTTAAAAATTACTTCATTCAGCTAGCCAAATTATGCCACATTAGGACTATCAAGGACTACATTCATCAATTTTAGAATCTCTCTTTACATGTGGTAGACATCACTAAGGAAAATATGACTAACCTATTTTTGGGTGGACACAAAGATAGCATCCAATTGTACATTCACATGTTTCATCCCAATATCATATCTGAAGCCATACCAAGGGCATGCATGGTTGAGGAAAAAGAGTTGATCAAATGAAGATCTTTCACTAATGTTCATAAATTCACCTTCCCAACACCATCATTTTATTAGCCTACCAAATTTATACCTCAATAAATGGAATAAAATCATGCAATGTTTTTGTGTTTTGGTTGTGATATCAAATGGAATGAAGGGCACAAATGTGTTAAAAAGAAGTTATTTTATGTTGATGGTGCCAATGAGGAGGAAGAAGATGAGGAGACTTTAAGGGAAGGGTTATAATAACCTAAGGATGAATATGACTATTATCAACCTATTATTTCCTATCATGAAATTTTTGGCATTAGTAATCCCCAAACTATTAAGGTGGTGGGGTTCCTAAATAAAGAAAAGGTGACTATATTAATTGACTTTGGGAGTACACATAACTTCATCAATAGTAAGTTGGTTACTCATTTGAAATATTTCATTTACCCAACTCTAGAATTTTAGGTCATGATTATAGATGGTGGTACAATCAACTATTTTGGAAAATTTCATAGTATTAATATTTCTATGGCAAACTATTTATTATATCCCCCCATGTTTTCTATTCCCATGGGAGAGCTGACATTATTTTAGGAGTGAAGTGGCTCACCACTTTGAAAACAATTGAGATGAATTTATAGGAATTATTCATGAGGTTCCATTCATAAGGAAGGAATTTTGAACTACATAGATTAAGGGCTAAATCTCCACAATTGGTTAGTTCCCACCAAGCGATGAATATTCTTAGAAAAGGTGTAGAAGATTTTATGTCATGCCTATTTTCCATGGAGGTTTAACCAACCAAGGAGTCTACACATATTGATTTGGAAAACGTGTTGTATGACCATTACATTGTTTTTTATGACATGGAAAATGACTTCCTCTAAGTTTTGCACATGATCATGCCATCATACTCATTCCAATAAGCACACTAGCCAATATAAGAACCTATAGGTATCTTTATGCCCATAAGAGTGAAATTTAAAATATTGTAAAAGAGATTTTAGAGGTAGGAATCATCTAGATAAGTAAAAATGAATATTCCTCCCTTGTGGTCATGGTGTAGAAGAAGGATGATAGTTGGAGGATGTGCCTAGACTACAAAGAAATCAACAAATACACCATTGAAGATAAGTTTCCTATTCTAGTAATTGATGATTTTATAGATGAATTGTATGGTGGTATTTATTTTACTAAGCTAGATATTCACTATGGATATCATTATATTTGCATTCACAATGAAAACATACCTAAAATATCTTTCAAAATTCATGAAGGCTATTATAAATTTATGGTCATGCCTTTTAGCTTCACAAATTCACCATGTATATTTTAGATTTTGATGAATACAATTTTTAGGTAATTTTTAAAGAAAGTTTCTATTAGTGTTTTTTGATGATATCCTCATCTACAATAAAAATTGGGAAGACCATTTTAAGCATCTGAAATAGGTACTTTCAGTTCTAGAATAACATCAACTTTATGCTAAAACTTCTAAATTTGATTTTGGGTTATAAGAGTTTGAGTACCTAAATAATATTATTTAACATTAAGGAGTGACATTTGATACTAATAAAATACAATCGATGATGGAGTGGCAGGTTCCTAAGACCATCAAGAACCTCCATGGATTACTAGGGCTAACTAGTTTTTATTACATGTTTTTAAAAAATTATGGTAGCATTATATCCTCACCTAACTCTTTCCTTAATAAATAATCCTCCCATTGGATTGATTCATATACCAAGGCATTTTAACAGTTGAAAATGGTTATGTGGACAACTTTAGTTTTGTTTACTCTTAATTTTCTAAAACTTTTATTGTGGACTGTGATGCATCAATATATAACATGGGGGTTGCATTTAAAAGTCACCAATTAAAGGAAAAAATAGGCTCAAACCAATATATGAGAAATAAATGATGGATATTATACATGTAGTGAAGTAATGGAGACCATATATAATGGGTCATCATTTTTAGGTAAATACAGATCATGAGAGCCTCTATTTGTTTTTGGAACAACACTTTTCATTTGAAGAAAAAATAAAATGGATGACTAATATGTTAGTCTATGATTTTGAAATAGTGTATAAGGAAGGAAAATTAAATGTGGTTACAAAATCCCTCTCTTAATGGGAATAATCAATTGAGGCATTATTATGTGCCATGACCATGTGGCAGGCATATTGGCTAGAGTAAGCAAGATTAGAATGGGAAAATGATAGTGCTACCAAGGATTTCATTCAGAATATTCAATAGGGTTATAATTAATCTATAAAATTTATATGGAAGTGGAATAAATAATTGTATGAAAATATATTATACCTTTGTAAGAATTCTCTCCTCAAACATAAAATTCTTTAGGAACATCATGCCTCTCCACTTGGAGGTCACTCAAGATTTTTGAAAACACAACATAGAATCAAACAAGATTTATTTTGGAAAGGAACCAAAAGGGATGTTCAAAAATATGTGGTTGAATTCATGGTATTCCAACAAAATAAAGGTGAAACCATTAATACCCTATGTCTTTTTTTGTCTTCATCCATCCCTAGCTAGGATTAGGAAGAGGTTTCCTTGGATTTCATTATGGGGTTACAATGGTTTAAGGGTAAAAATGTTATCATGGTAGTTTTGTATAAAATAACCAAGTATGATCATTTTTTATCCTTATCATATCCATTTTTTGTCATTATAGTAGCTTCTTATTTTCTCAAGATAGTTCTAAAATTACATGGCACTCCAAAGATAATTTTAAGTGGTCGAGATCCCATATTTACTATTAATTTTTGAACTAAATTATTTACATGTTTTAGTACCCATTTGGCTCATAGAACATCATATAATCCTCAATATGATGGAAAAACATAGGTAATCAAGAAATTTCTTGAGGGGTATCTTTATTATTTTGTTTCTAACAAATAGGACAAATGGGTTCATTGGTTTCCACTTGTTGAATAGTGGTATAAACTTATTTTCACACTTTTTTGAAGATTTATCCCTTTGTACCATTATATGGGTACCACCCTCCATACATCACTTAAATATTTTTAGTACATCTTAAGGTTAGAGATGTTTAGGAACATATTCACCATTAATAGGAGGTATTAGTTAGTCTGTGAGAGAATTTAGAAATGACACAACATCAAATGAAGTAACAAGTAGATCAAAACCACAGTGAGCAACATTTTGACATAAGTGATTGGGTCTTTGTGTGTTTACTTCCATATAAGTATATTTGTTTAAATTAATACAAAATGGATAACAAAATATCACCTAATTATTATGACCCTTACCATATCTTGCAAGAAATTGGTAGTGTGGCTTATAAGATAAAATTACACCTAGCCACTCACATACATATGATATTCTATGTATCTTGCCTGAAGAAAGTAATTAGACACAAAGTTTACACTTATACTGAGTTACTTGAATTATATGAACAATTCCAAATCATTCTAGAGATTTAGGAGATCCTTCACATACACACACTAATTAACTATGGACTAGAGCCATTAAGCAGTACTTGATCAAAGGGAATAACCTACATTTTGAATATGCAACATGGGAGGATTAATAATTCCTACATAAACATCTTGGTTTGATTAAACATTGAGTAAAACATTATTTTAAATGAGAGATACATGCTATGACCTTAAACTATAGTGCATCTATGGATATGTGTGGCTGATTTGTGGCTTACAGACCTTCATATTAGCTTATTGCATTTCTTGATGTTCTTAGTATGGTTGGCTTGTAGAATAACCATGGATAATTAGAGTATATATAATAGGTATTGGTATGTATTTTATCATCATATTTTGAATTTTGTTCTTATTTCATTATTTTAGAGGTTACCCCATTGAAGTGGCTTAGTCATAATATTCAAGTATTCTACTATTTCACCAATTATTATTATGGATCTACTTATTCTGCTCTTAATTATGCCATACATAATTCTATTTTTGTGAATCATTTAAGTAATTTACTTACAACTTGATTTATAGACTTCATGCATGAAAGAATAGAACCTAGAAACATAGAGATAGGTGCACCAAAAAGTTTACAATAATCCTACATAGAGGACATTAGCACCAATTTTAAGACATTAGATCCATATGGAACCTCTATCTAAATGGGGTGCTACTATCTAGGAGGGATTATGATACAAAGATCTATTTGATGACACTCATACCTATTTTAATCTTAATTTATATCAATCAAATTATCTATATCAAGGTTTTTCAAGATAAATTATTATTTACACATAATTATTACTATTTTTAGAAAGTCAAAGCTAGTCAAATCTCTAAAAAATTAGTGTTTATTCTATGTATATTATTTCCATTATTTAAACTACTCATAATTTTAATCAAACATATGATTTACATAAGTTAAACCCTAAAATGATAAAACAATGTGCTTATGACAATGGTATCATGATGAGTTTCTCATCTAGTCATTATCCCCAAGTAGACAAATTAGTGAAATCCACTAATAAGAATGTAATAGATTACATAAATAAATCTACAAGAGAGAAACCTTAGGAGTGGAACTCATTACTAAAGTTTTCTCTATGGGCTAACCACACTAGGTATAAATAGGCCCTCAAGAGCTCTCCTTTCCTTTTAGTATATGGACTAGAGCCAATTATACCAATCACACTTAGACTACTGACTTATAGATTCATGTAGCAATTCATAGAACTAGATGAAAAAGTAAATTCCTATCTCTTAGATCTCAATAATTTAGATTAATCTTGAGATAAAGCTCTATTAATCTTGAACAAGCATCAGGGTACCATCAAATGATGGTTTTTCAAGAGAGCCAAAATCAAGACTTTTAGGATATGTAATTTGGTATTAATGTGGGATAAATCCAAAAAAAATAAAGGATAACACTTAAAGTTTTATCCTCTTTATATTGTCCCCTATTAGATAAAAAAATATTAAGCTAGAATGACATTCAACTAAAGGACCTAGAAGGCCATGACCTATTACTCTCAGTAAATGGATAGTTCCTAAATCACTACTTCTTGACTACCCCGTCTGATGTAATTTAATAATATCCTTGATGGGTGACAATAATGTATGTAGTAGGTTAATTTGATTTAAATATATGTTTAATTTTATTGTTATGTGTTTCCTTTCCTTGTCCTTTTTTGTGTTTATTTGGTTTTATCCTTGAAGAATTCACCTGTCCCAAATCATACCCCTATTTAAAGCTAAAAAATGAGGCCTCTATGAAAAAAATAAGTTTTTAACTACTCCAATTGATGACTAAGGATTGAAAAGCATTGTCAAAGTACATAAAACCAATGTTGAGTGTTTGATCCCAACAAATCATAGATGGTAAGTGGGTCCTTTACATTTTAGATATTGAGGGCCAATGATTCTCACTAAATCAAGTGGATTTTAGAATAGCTTGCACTCTTGTAGAGGTTACCATACTAAACTTAATATAACATCTTGAAAAATTGGGACCATTTAAAGTAATCATAAGTTGACTATATATTCAGAGCTTCTTCTCTATCCTATCACCCATAGCTTGGTCCCCAAACCTCAATGGATAAATACTATTAAATATCTTCATAATGAACATTAAAATAAGACTGGAAAAACACATAATTAAAATTGAGTCTTCCTCAAAAGGGTTATTCAAGAAATCTCCATCATAGGATTTTTGGCCTAGGTTGTAGTGAAACAAGAACATGAATAGGACCATAAGTAACTTTTTTAGGGCTATAAATGCTTGATTAGAAATAGAGAAATACCCATTCCGTTCCCCTCTAAGCCATTAGATCATTAAATCCCTCAAATAAATATAATCCTAGTTTGATATTGATTGTTTTAATGAAGTCCAAAAATGGATAATTTAACTAAGAATCACTCACTACACATAGTGTTAGTCTTATATAGGGTAAAGGCTCAGTATGTAACTTATTATCACATGACTTTAGCACCTTATTTTATATATGTCTAAGAATATATTTTGAAGTTTGTGTGTTATGAAAGAATAGAGGATTAACTTATTGGGTTCTAAGTTCTTGTCACTGCTTTCACCATGGAAGTTACCGTTTCCTGTGGCCAACACACCCCCTATTCATAAGAATTTAGGGACCCTTCTTTTTAAAAACTATTAACTAGGTTCTTGTAATTATTCTCACATTTTTTTTGGCTCTACCTATAATAATTATCTAAAATCCTAAGTCACCAAATTTATTTATTTTCCTCCTTTAGTAAATGATGTGGACAATGACTAGTGGATCCAACTAGAAAAACTCATTAGTTTATGAAAGAGGCCAAAGAAAATCCTATCTATATTCTATGATTAGAATGGTAAATATTTCCTTAAATATTTTACATAATATTAATATAGGCTAACCATTCTAAGAGGTTCCCATAGTCTTAGTCCTATTCCCAGTGTATCTGACCCTAGAGTCCTAAGTGGTATTATAGACTAGATAAAGACTAGGTCAGTAATTAATTGATAATTAGTACTTTTGATTTCACGTAGTCATTTTTGTGATTTATGTAGGTTCTTACACATTTAAAAGTCTCATTGGTATATATCTTTGAGATGTTTGGCTGAGGGATAGTTAGAGGTTTTATAATAAGAATGCACCATCTAACTATTGTCAGACTTGTCAGTCTCTCAATCTGATAGGGATTTTAGAACCCAAGAGGGCCTGATTTAATTAGTGAGTGGCACAAGGTTTATTGTCAAATGTGTTATTCTCTTAGGCATATTAAGGGTATCAAAACCTTGGAGAGCCTGATACAATTAATAAGTACCACACAACCTTAGGTCAGACACCATCAATGCTCTAACCAATTACCCCACACCAAAACTAGAATGGTTAGTCTCTCAGACCTAATAGATATGTCAGATCTTAGGCAATCCTAGTCTAACAAGTGGATTCCACATGAACCAATGATTGAGTGGTTATTATCTTATTCTTGATAAAAAATTTATACATTTGGAAATCTTGACCAAATAAAGATACACCACATGCCCTAAAGGTCAACAGTGTTCAAATTTGACAAATGAATCTCTCTCTATTATTAGACTTATCAGTCTCCTAGGTTGATAAATATGTTAGAACCTAAGATGTCTTCATGTAGTGAGAGGGTACCATACATCTTGTGGATAAAAAATTTAGTCTCTTGGTATAACAAGGATGTCATAATTTGAGAGAGATTGATGTATCGTGACACAACAAATGGCATAATTGATAAATTTAGCAAGTGAACCCCTTAAGGGCCCTAAGATGGCCAAAATGAAATATAGGTAGAACCATAGGGACCAATTAGAGTATGTCTCATATCACTAATTGAAAAATCATCTCCCCTCCAAAGATATAATATTGAAGTTATGAGTTGGTCTTGGGTCTTGACCATTACCATGAATAATGGTCAAGATGTGACAAATGTCAACCTTAGAGATCCTGAGAGACTTTAAGGATGAGGTGGTTATATGCCTACCCAACTCTAGACATTGATAAATTAGGAAACTACACCCTTATTAAACAAGTTAAAAATGTTACATTGCCTTTATTGGATCTAGTAAGTAATGTGTAATCATATACTCCAAATTTAACTCTAGATTAGGAAATCAAGTTGATAATTGAGACACCCACTCAAATTTAAGTCCATGATAGATGAATGACCAAATTCCATTAATGTAGGGTGCATGAATCTAAATTTATATAATTTTCCCAAATAAATATCATTATCCATTATATCTCTAAGCTACCAAATTTGAACTACTTTCTTTTTTCCCCCACCTAATGCTTTCTATGCCTTCTCTTTTAGTCTAAGTTCTTCACCAAATTTCATCTCATAGAAATGGCCACTTCTTCTTTAAACCATAATCCTAAGCCTAAGTACATTTATAATTTATTCTCAAATGGTTTGAATTAGTTTAAGCAATATAATAAATTATTCAAGGCCATTAACATGGTTCCCAAATAGTCAATTATTAATGATGATGATGATGAAGCTGAGTTTAATGATGACTTATGGTCATACCATAAGTGTGGCCTAAACTAAGATATGACCAAGCCCAAAGTCCTCCCTTACATTGATTGTTTAAACAAGCTACTCCTCACTACCATATTAGTATACAATGACATTCATTATTAGGTTTGTTTAATTGGTTCTTGGAACGAAATTTACAACATCACATGCATAACATACAAATCTTACTACAATCTCTTAGGCCCCATTTTTTCATATGACTCAATGGTGTTGAATACCTTGGATTACACCTTCTATATCTATTACATCATCTAGGATTGAGTGGAGAATCTAGATGCTAAATGGGTTAATAAAGAATATTTCAATCCATAAATAGTCTACACCTTCAAGGAGGGGGTCTATATTGGCATGATCATGTTAAACCAGGTTTTTGGGGCCATGGATTGCCTTCACATCAATGAAAATTGGGTTCCCCTATTTCATATGATCATATATGGCTCCCAAGTCCCTAACCTAAGATGCATGGTTAATTTTAATGTAGTTAGAGCCATAATAGATGCATGGGTAGGGGGAATTTTTATATGATGAGATATCTCATCGATGTGGTCTATAGGAGACTCACATTCAATCCTTCTTGTCTTCTTTCATGGGTTCCCATAAGATTTTTAGTCCATGTAGTTCTCTACAAACTATATGGCCACCAATATAGAAAAACATCTAGGACATTTATGAATGTTTCTGCATAGTGGTATACAACATGATCAATGAGGCCCTTATTCCTAGTCTATCATAAGAAATTAGAGATTCATTGGCTCCCATCAGGGTCTATTGGTAATTTTAAGAGGAAATAATCATCTAGGTTGTAGTAATCTTTAAGGAACCCCTCTACTTACCATTTCATAACCCATATCATCTTACAAAGGTCAAAATCACTTATCAATTGATATAACTCATTTTTAGTAATAAATCAGTCTATAATAGGTGTACTTTCCTCCCAAAATCATCATCAAACATAATGTGTACCACTCTTTCCCTCCCTTGCAAAAGATGGTGGTTACCCAAGACTATTTAGCATTAGATAGAGCTAAGCCATGGGACTATCACCTAAAGGGAACGATTCATTCCCATTTGGAGAAGTACTTAGCTCACCTTAACCTCACTTATGGCCAATAAATGGTATATGATGACAAGTTATAATGTCATAGATGACTAGGAGGTGATCAAGAGGATTGAAGCCTATAAGAAAGAGAAGGGCAAGAAGGTATATGTATTTAGGCCCTCTTAGACTCACTCTACATTTGATCAATATTTATGGGATGCCACACTAAGTCCCCCATAATTTATATAATAAACCTCCAAGGGATCCTACCCCCTTCTCCCCAATGACCAATGGCTCCTCCTACCATGGCTCCACCTCCTCAACTTCTGATAGATCAAGCATCTTGACACCAGATACATTAAACATAGGTGAATTGATGATAAGTAGAAAAAATAAAATAATATTCATAACAAATGCCTTGAACCCAAGCCATTTAGACTCTGAGGTTCAACATTAGTAGTAGCTTAGAAATGAGTCCAAGATGGGATCAAAAATAGGCATCAGTACAAGTTTTTCACCTAATTCCCTCCTCTTTCTATTAGTCCTCTATGATACTACCCATTTTCATTGTAATTATACCTCCTCTACTTTTTTCCAAAACATCCATGGCCTCCACCATTCATATCTTCTTTCTTTATTCATTCCCATATGCCCTTTCTATTCCCCAACTTGGAACTTTCTCGATGCTATAACTGACCATGCCTCAAATTCAAGTGCCTACAAAGGCCTCATCTCTACCATCCACATAAAATATTTTGGGAGTATGTTCACCTATGTGTATTTGTCTAATGACTATGGCCATCCTTATAATCTCTTTGATAATGTAATAAATCTCACAATTAGCTCCTACAACATTCAATACATTGGATCTTTCCATAATAATGTTTAAACTTTACTTGGGTTAAATAATGAAGAAGAAAAAAAATTAGTTCATACCCAACATATGATGCATATACTAGTTACTCCAATTTCACTTACCCTACCAATTTATTTTACTCTTTTGACACTCATCTCATTGAATCCTCTCATACCTTCTTAGCCCCCTTTTTCCATCACCTCAACTACTCAAATATTGAGATTTAATCAACCAATATCATCTCTTATACTAAACACTCCCCTCTTAGGGGTCATTTCCCCTTAAGTGGGCATGACCTAGAGTTAGTCATAGGCACATATATTCCTATGGGCCTTGTTAGTAACCATAATTTCACTATAGTAATTGGGCCCTTGTTAGTAAAATTCCCAAGTCTAAACTGGGTGAGTATTAATGTTTAAGTCACTAGCCCTAGTCTTGTCTTTATATGTTATCTCAGGAGATCAAGTTCATGTTCATAATTTGCAAAGTTTTTTGTCTTGATTTTAGTTAGGTGAAAACATTTCATCCCTTCAAACTTTCACACCTTTTTCACAAACACAATGCCTGATGGAAATGGGTCTTTAGGATTTTTGTCTTGGATAAAAGCTCTGAAGACTTATTTTTGTCAAATATTTTGATTGCTCCAAAAGTCCTAAAATAATTCCAAACCTTATCTCTTGGGTCTTAAATGTTTTTAGGTTATTTGTTTCATATTTTTTGTCTATATAAAAGAGTTATTTATGAATATGGAAATGTAGCCAAGCCTCTTTATAGGCATACATTTATTACCTTATGTTTGAAGAAGAAATTTTGGGGCCCAAAATGAAATTGTTGAGTTGCACCTACAATATGTTTAGGTGACTAACGTGAGGAATTTCCTAATGAACTAAATCAAGGACATGTGTTTATCTTAGGAGACTAATATGAATATTTCTTAGGGTCAAGAGGATATCACACTCTTCCCAAAATGAAGAAAGATAGTACAAAATTAAAAATTTGTTAAGAGTCTAAACTTACATCTAAGTTGGACACATGGTGGGTTCTTGGGGATTTATAATTTTCAAGACCTTTTTGAATATTTCCCCACTTACCTTTTGATGGTCAAGGTGCAAAAAGTATCTAGGGCCCAAATTACCAAACTGGCAAAGAAAGTGATGCCATGTGGTATCTCTTTTCGGTCTTTAAGGTTTTGGCCCCTTTTTGAAGATTGCCTCACTTAACTTTTGGTGGGAAAGGTTCAAAAGGTTCCCAAAGGGATGAATGCCTAGATTTTAAATTATCATAGTGACACATGGTATTCTTACATCCCATGAGGATCTCAAGGCATATTCTAGTGTTGTACCAAAGGAAATAATGGGTGAAAAAGTGCAAATGTCCCCAAGGGTCTTAAATGTACTATAATGTGTTTTTTGCTTATATGGGTCCATGTGTTGCAAGAAGGATTACCCAACATAAAAGAAATGTTTGCACTTTATCTCTCTTCTCTTGAAAGAAGCTCAAGTGATTAAAGAGGGCAGTTGGTAAATATCCATTATGCTTTTAATAATTAATGTCAACCCTTATTTCAAAATTCAAAGGATTATAACTAAGACATTTCCCTTCATTTGAATTTACCCTTTGTATTCAATTTTTCTATTTGTGCCTTCAAGTTATTTGTGTTCCCTAGCTATATGTAGTGTGAAAGAGTTATTACCATGAATTCTTCATGGATTTTTAGCTTCAATTATGTTCAACCCTTGATATTAGCAATAAGTGCTCTTTTAACTCCTTGTGTTATGTTCTTTAACATGAGTTGGCAGGTATTTTGAGGGTTTATTGAGTGAAGGGTTTATTCAAATTCAAATTATTACACTAGAGAGCTAGGGGGAAATGGTGACATCTTTTGACCTCTATGAAGAGAAACATTATCTCTATCTTAAATGGGATTAAAGATACATATGTTTAAGGATTAGATTTTATGGTCTTCTTGAATGTCTTATAGTGGCTAGACCCCCTTCCAGTAGTTTCTAATGTTAGCATGAGTTACATCACCCCTGTGATAACATTCCCCTTGGTTTCACCATACCCAATATTGGTTATTTCATATGCTCAAGTATATCAACTAGACACCAAGATCATCATTAACGGTAGCTAGTTGATTATTTTCTATTTATATTTGAACACCATGCTTGGAATTCCTCCCTAACCCAAAAGTATTACACTCTCCCTAGAGGAGTGTCAAGAGTATCTAGATAATAATGGAAAATCAGTTTGGGACATTGTCAACTCCTAATAACTAGCTAAGAGAAGGTAAAAGGTCTCCAAAATGTCCAAAAGTTTGAAACTAGTAGAATTTAATGAATTTCCCTATTACGTCATCACCATGGTTTACAAGATTTATGAGATGCCCACTATAGAGAAATTTGAGCCCTAGATGTTCTTAATCCTAATTTTCATGTTGGATAAATAGAATAACCTAGACTGGGCCACCATTTTGAGTGACAATATGCATAAGTAGATGAGGCATCTCCAAGCCTCAATTTTTTCCAAAAAAACATTCAAAGGTACATTATATATGTCATTTTACTTAATGTATATCCTAGTGCACAATAAGACACTCTAAGGTCTCACCAAGAACCCCAATGGGATGAGAATTTATGAGATATATCCAAAAATCATTACAAATAGCTTCAAGAAGAATTTTTGTAGGGTTTATAATTGCTTCTTCAACACTATGATAATTTTTTTCTTTCCTTTGATAAGCCTCAACAAAATGTCCAAGGTGGCCAAGGAAATAATTGAGAAGTGTGGTACCTCTTATATTCAATTTAGGACATTTACCTACATCAAAATAAGTGGTTACTTAGGATGTCTATTTAAACTGCCAAGATACTTGGATGATAAGTTAACAATGATGCAGTTAATCTAGTAGATGGTGCCCTAACATGAGATGATATCTATAAATAAGGTGAACATCATTTTAAATTTTTAGTTCAAATTGGATACTATTCATGCCCTTTAGTTACTAAAGTAAAGGGATTTGAACAAGAAATGGGCCAGGATGTGATTGACAAAATGATGCCTAGGCCTAGCTATTATATTAGATGATTGGTGAACATAATGAAAAATGTAATTGTACATCAATCACATTATGAATATATGTAGCCTAACTACACCACTAAGGAGGACATCAAAAAAATGGACTATATGAGGTTGATAGTGTAGGAGGTTATTACTTACAATATTGTTTCCATCCCCAAGGACATGGAAGATGATAAAATGACACTATCTACAACATATAATGAAACCAATATTAAATCCTAGGTCATCTCATAGGTAGAATTAAATGTTAAAGAGAATGATTCCATACCTTGGAGAGCCTTTGTAATTATGAGAAGAAATTTCAAGTGGTTAAAGGAATACGGGGTTGATCTTGGTGCTTATGATACCCCTACCCTCCAAGAGCTCAAACAAGTTTAGGAGCTAAAAGGTTCACTCTAAGAATATATTGGTGATCCTTTGGCTCCATCACTAGAAACAAAGGGTAAGGGGAAGTGCAAGCTTGGTGATGTTGACTTGACCAAACCAATTGATGTGGAACTAGTAACCACATCGCAGTCCAAGGCTAGACTATCTCTCTCAAAAATAACAAGTATAGATGAAAATTAGGACAAGATAGTTACTAGGGAGGTTATATTGGCTAGTGTCACCCCTATATCCATTTTAGTATAGGGAGTCCCAATAATGCAAGCCATTCCAATAGCAATCCCCATGGCCAATATAGATACTATTCTATCTGCTCCACTAGCACAACAACTAGTAGTTACCCCTATCCTATAGATATACTAAAAGAAGAGAGGAGATGAGGATGAATGAGAAAAACCCAAGAAAATAATAATTAAGATGGATATACAACTTCCAAGTGGATTTCCTATGAAGAGGAAGGAGGTTGTGTTCAAGGACATGCCTGCCAAGGAACTCCCTATAAAGAGGAAAGAGGATCAGTCCTTATATATCTAAAATTTGAGGGATATAAGCAATGATGAAGACTTAGATGAAGGTAGGCTCATTTCCCAAGTGATGAAGAAGTAACATGTATTCACTCTACAAGTAAAAACTAGGCAAAGAACTCTAATGGAAAGACCTTAGACCCTGGTGAAGGCCCTAGTGATTGGCTTCCTTGTAGAGGAGGGTCCCTCGATAGTAGAGAGTAAAGGTAATGAGGAAGATGTTTTAACCTCAAATGATCCTTTGTCTTTTGATGATGTTTTAGAAGTCATAGTAGAGGTGGCCATGCAAGCTCAATCCCCTTAGGAAATGGAAGTAGTCTCATATGATACAATACATTTGTTGATAATGTCATCACCCAACCACTAGGATAAGTTGATCAAGATAGAGTTGAGGAATTGAATATATCTGATGAGAGATCTAATGTGGAGCCAAAGTAGGAAACTTAAGTCACCACTAATTCTAGAGTGATGGTTGAGAAATAAAGCTTAGAGGTATCCCCAAAATTACCATAAGATGTCCATTCTCATCCAAATGTGTCAAGTTTTACACTAGAGGAGAAGGCAAATGTAGAGGAAGGTGGAGGATCAAACCTAAAAATGGGTATCCCCACCCATATAAAAATAAATAAGGAATTACATAACTTGAATAAAGATATTAAGGAAGGTAATTCTTGAAGTGTGGTTTAATTTAATAACCATTAAGTCTCCTTCCTCTCATCAAGGTTCATGACCAAACCCAAAATAAATGTCATGAGGCCATTATTGGTGAAGATTTTCCTAAAGGCAACAAGGATAACACCATAGCCTTATCCAAGAAAATAAAGAAGGTGAAATGGTTATGTAGCCTTATAACCAATCATTTAAATAGGGGATTTCAATTAAAAAATCTCTCAAGGGGTCTCATAAAATAAGGTTAGAATTTTAAGTTTTAGATTAGATAGAGATAAAGCTAAAAAGGGAACATGGAGCAGACAAAGGTGATAATGAGCAGAAAAGTGATGAAGAGATTGGTCAATTTGTGTTGAGCCCATAGCCCACTCCTATGGCATTCCCTACATTAATAAATCATATGAAACCACATTTTAATATCTTAAGGCCAACATCAATGTCCACCACATCAATGGTATTCCAAACTAGACCCCTTCTCTGGGTTGAATAATAGGTCTAGAGAAAAGGGACATTATGAGCAAAATTAAGGAGATCGACATAATGAAGATAAGTCAAGTACATAAAGCCAAGTCCCATAAAAATGATAGAACACATTCCAATACCACCTTCACCACTATAAGAGAAAGTAATTTGGAGATAACCATCCTTCCACTAGGTACATTGAAGAAGGATGTTCCCCTTAAGAGTTACATTGTCTATAGATATACTTTAGGGGAGACATCAAGGATTGATCTGAAACATAGCTCACAAGTTTTGGCTAACATGGTGGCCCATATTATGGATAAAGACAAAGCCACTATGGAGGATTTGAAGGCAAGAAACTAGGCTATGATCTAGTACTTTAAAAAGTTACTAAGTGAGCCTAAGGCAGTAACTCCAATTGCAAGCATAGCTTTAGGTTCTCTCCATCTCTTATTTGTATCATTTGACTCTGATCAGATTGATTATTTGAATACCAAAGGATGAGAATCAAAATAATGTCAAGAAGACTTGGACACTAGGGTAGAATAAATAATCAACTCAGAATTTAAATTCTTAAACAACAAATTGGACAATAAAAGGGAAAGTATTGCCCATATGATTTTCAATGTGGTGGATATTAAAAAGTGGGAATAAGTTTAGTGGAAGATAGATGAGGTCTATAAAATGGGAATAGACACTTTGATTTCCAAAAATATCATTATTCCAAATCATCAAAAATGGTCTAAGGAATGAAAAATGGCAATCAAGCATCATTTGATGATGCTCAAAAATGACATATTCGATCTAAAAGGAGAAGAGTAGTCTCTCAAGACTGCAATAAAAGAGATAGATGTCATGATAAGAAAGATAGTAAGCCTTGATGTTGTAGATGATTTAGGGGAAGAGGAAGTATGTGTTGATCTCAAAAACCTCATTGATGTATTGCATGACTCTTTTGACCTTGATAAGATAAAGAAACTAGTGTCATTTGAGAAATCTTGTGACCATCTCAAAGAACTCATTAGATGAAATCTAACCATGCTTTAGAGGATTTCCACATATATTGAGGAGTATAGAGTCAAATTAAAATAATAAGTAGTCCTAGATTAAGGGAGTCTCACCCTAATGCTTGAAGAATATATTAGGTAAAATAATAGGTTAGTGAAGTATTTTTTTATTTAGATCAACTCTAGGATATAATCAGATATTTTAGTATCTTGCAAGTTGGCACCACTTCTCTTCCTTTTTTTTCTTGTTTCCCACTAAGAAACCATTGTATATTTCCTCATAGTGACATGTCCATTTCAATTTAGGATTTACGTATCATGTGCATAGGAAAGGGACATTTTTTTTGTGATGAAAGAGGACAAAGGTTTATTTTTTCCCTTTCAAGATCATCCTCCATGTGTATAACTATAAATAATATACCTTAGTGGAGGATCAATCTTGCCATCATCATAGGAGCATGAGCATAACCTAAGTAATCATTTTTATTACAAGGTCTAATAGACTCAAGGCCCATGAAGGAATCTTCTAGCTAGAGCATCTTTAGGAATATGCTAGGCTTAACTCAATTATGTAAGTAAAGGGGGTATGTCCCTTTACAAAGGTTGGCTAAATTTTTGAGTCAAGAGTTATAGCCTCAAATATTTCTCATTGTGTAATACTTATGGTGCCAAATTGATTTATGATGTAAAATCATTGGCAAGCTTTGAGATAATTCTACATGTCTCCCTTGTCATAAGATTTTCTTGCATAGTGTTAATTTTTTATTTTGTTCAATATACATTGTACTCATTTCTAGTTCAATTGATAAATGAAATTTAATCATGGTTTCCATTCTCTTTCCATTGTTGAATTATAATGTCATGTTTTACATGCTTAGTTAATATGTGATCTGATGTATTCATCTTTGTGGTGGTCATATAGAGTGTATATCTAGATTATAAAATCCTTTTTGCTTTGAGATTTGGGAATAAGGTGTTGATATCATTTTTAAGGGTAGTCTTAGTATTAAAAATTCAATTAAAAGGGGTTCTTGAAGGATATCATTTATGCATGATTTTAGTTTTGTTTGTTTTAGATATGTGGTAAATTTGCTTGTAAAGGCAACATAGTAGTTTATTTTAACTTCTTTGTTCTTATCTAATAACCCTCCACTTTAATCTCTATTAATTTATAGTTTTGTATTACCCTATTTTACCATGCATATAACATGTCATCTACATATCTGAAGTGTTATTTGCCTGTAAGTTCATAAATATTGTATACTTAGTATGTGTTTGCATTTTTTGCATTAAAGACAAATATTTAAATATCTTATTCAACCTTATATTATTGAATATTGTTTATAATGGAAGTTGTGATCATGTCAATATATATCTTTAGTAGCTCGTATCTGGCCCAGAACATTTTTTCACTCTATGTGACAACCCTTGTTAGGTAGATTGAGCAATCTTGGTTATGTTCTAGTTAGATTTATATTCCCTTGTGATAATAATCCCCATGAATATTGAATCACAAAATCCCTTCATCTAAGTGAAGCTACCCCTTAGGTATTCTTACCTTGGTTTAGGTAGAGCCAGAAGTAGCAAGGAACTGACCATACCATTTATAGGTGGCTCCCAATCATTTTTTATGTTTGGTCTAGTCATGATGTCAAACCCTTCCTTGGCTATAATGACATATTAAGATGGGTTTCCATAATTACTTGCCACTCTCTTCAAGTGTGTAAGTCCAAGTGATAGAGGTGTACAAATGGAACCAACATATTTTTAGTGTCATTACCAAGGAGATCTCTGTCACCCACATTGTTAGGGACTCTTGTAGAGAGCTATGAACATTTCACCTTGATAAGGTCTTTACTATTACTATATTGAGTTGTTCATCTTTGGTTTATTAACATCTTTGAATCTTTTCTTGGTAAATATATTTGGGATGTTCACGCTCATGCTGTGAGAAGTTTTACAATATTTTTGGAGTTATTTTTAATGTCTGAAGGTTTACAATCTATCAGTTATTATGTGTAGTTTTGTTTAATTTGGTTTAAAAGTCTTACTTCTAGTGGCAACTTCATTACATAAAGTTAAAATATTAGTGACTATATTTTCTATCTTAAAGAGTTTCCTTTAGATCTAAAACTTTGGAGGGTAATAGGTCTTTCTTTTAGAAAGATCCATCTAAAGATGTTTTCCTTGAGTTTAAAGATCCATAAAAAGGAGATAAGTGTGGAAGCCTATTGTAGGCCAAAACTTAGGAAATCAAGTAAGACCTGATTAGTTTTTCCCCCATTAAATTTACCCCCTTTTTTCAAATATCCCTTTGGTTGAGAGATATTAGAGCACTTCAGAGAAATCTAAGCTCCTTATAAGTCAGGCTCTTCCCCAAAGAAGTATTTCTCCTCCTTTGCCATTAAGGCTTAATTATATTTCTCCTCCTTCAATTAATCCTCATAATACTCATTCTTAGTCATCCCCCAGTTCATATTCATCTTTAGATTCAGAGATGGGAGACCATGATCTAAGAAGGAGGATGTTTAATGTAGGCAATGACAATGATGGAGAAGAAGACTAGGGTCTGGCTAATAGTTGTAGA
This sequence comes from Torreya grandis, assembly GCA_037957365.1. Classification (NCBI taxonomy): domain Eukaryota; kingdom Viridiplantae; phylum Streptophyta; class Pinopsida; order Cupressales; family Taxaceae; genus Torreya; species Torreya grandis. The sequence continues at coordinate 1,612,621 of JARHVA010001544.1, read as the reverse complement.
CCATTTGTGATCCCAAGGTTTAGACCTATTAAATTTATTCTATGCCTAGTTTCCATAATGAAGTTCCCATAAAATTAAGGAATATATTTAAAACTTGTGTGTAGGGAACAACATTGGAAAGCCTTCGTGAATGTTATTGAAGAAAATAAAATTGATCTAGAAGATGTTTAAGTAAATATATTTATGAAAATACTTAAATAAGAGGCCCAAGAGTGGTTCAAATCCATCCCCGATAGATCCATAAACATATGTTACGTCATAATTGAGGCATTTAAGTTACAATTAGATGACATCATTGATCTTAAATTCTTGCTTGCCAAATCTAAAAGCCTTAAGAAAAATATTAATGAGTGTGTCAATGATTTTAATTCTAGATTTAATAAGGTATTGATAATTCTACCAAAGGACATTAGGCCCAATGGTGCTTCTTCTTTGATTAAGTATTGTGATGTATTTGATAGGAAATCAACTTATTATCTCAAAAATGGAGCCACAAATCTAAGGATGGATTTCAATTTGTCTATCTAAATAGAAAAAACATCAAAGATATGGGTAAGACTTTAAACAAGAGGGCTGATTTAAAGATGGTAAATATTGAGAAGCCTCAAGCCTCACACAAGAGTGTAGATATGGACAAAACTATGAGGACTCTAGCCACTATTATGAAAGTGATCTCTTACAAGTTGGCTAGAGCAAAAAAAAGTGTTATCTCAAGGTTCTTCTAACCATGATGATAGGAGGGATCACAAGAGGGATGAAATAAATCATCCCCAAGATCAAATTCAAGATAGGCCAGCTTTTCAAGCCAAGAGTAATGAAAAAGGAAAAGAGCTAGTAAGGGATGACAAACATGAAATAAACTAGAACTGGGGAGGTGGAAAGGAAGTATCAAATCCTTTAGTTTTAGAGGTTAATGTAGTCAATTTTGATATCAACTAGTGTGATAAGTGCTTCCTCCCTTATCCCCCATGTAACACATCTGAAAATGATGGTCAAGATACAAAAGGCTTTGAATTTTCATCTAAAGAAGATGATATCTACATTGTTAAATTCCAAGAAATGGAAAGTTACAACTTCCAAGAGGAAGCTATGAGTGCTCCAAATGTTCATAATTATGAAGAAACTCCAACCTATGAATGCTTTACTTTCCAAAATTTTGAACCAAATATAATGGTTGCCTCTGTATCTATAGATCTAATCAACACTACCAGTAGTTAAGCATTTTAGGGAGCATGTGAAAAGGTAAGGGTCCTAACCCTATATTTAATTTGTGAAATAAACATGATGAATGAATATGAGTTGCCTATTCATGATGTTGAATTTATAAGATCAATTATGAAAGAGAAGTATGGAGATTCACCTCCATTAGTTGAGGATCGATAATTGATGATCCATGTAGAAATTGACGAAGCGAAGGAGTACAACTTGAGAAGTAAAGATAAAAATACTCCTCCAAAAGTTAAAGACTCGAATACCCCTAAAGCAGAGACTAAAGAAAATAAGACCAAATGAAATAAAGATGTTTAAAATTATACCAATCTTGGTTTATTTTCTTATAATGTTAAGCCAAAAGGTACCCAAACCAAGAATTAAACTCCCCTATTTTCTATTATTCCCAAAAAGTATTAACCCAGGAAGCCTCCCTTAAAAAGTAAAGTTAAGAATGTGGGTCTACCTACTTCTCTCCCCTTACTCTTAAGGGTTGTATCAAAAATGAGAATGTCACTAGTCTACCTAATAACACTCCTCTACCCAAATATAGTATTTTTAACATTGCCCATGTATTGAGTTAATTAAATGTCACAGTGCCTTTTGTGGAATTACTCAAAATTCTAGAGCATAGGAGAAGAGATTTTGAGTATTTAGGATTCATTGAGAAAGTCATTGCAAATGAGATTGTTGAAGTTGATCCTTCTCTTAGTTTCCATATGAAAAGTGAGAACACCTCAGATACTAAACATCACTTAGAGGTGTACCTAGGAAAAAAATTGATAGAGAGTCAGATGGATGTCAACCCATTCTATACCATCCTAATGATTAACAGATTAATTGTTCATAACTACATGTTTGACTCTGATACATCCTATAACATTATGCCAATGGCTATATTGAATTAAATTTTTATAAAGATAAATTTAGTATATTTATGATGCTTTACCATGGATTCTAGAGAAGTACCTATTATTGGCATGGTCAAAGGACTAGCGATGCAACTTGTATAATACCTTAGTAAGTTCCTTGTATGGATGTTGATATTGTAGACTATCCAACAAAGTGGGGTATGTTGTTATATATAAAATGGGCTTTTATTATTGGGTGTAGTGTTCATATGGAATTATCTTATGCCACTATACCCCTAGATGGGAAGATGGTTCACATGTACCATGAGCTACAAATGCTTTATGTCTTGAAATATCCTAAATAACAATTGAATGATGTTTTGAATGTGGATACAGACATTGGAAATTTCATGGGGAGTGTTGAGTACATGGAATTTCCTCCAAAATATAGTATTATTGATAAAGAATCCATTTAGACCATGCATTTTGATGGATCATGTTCAAGCATTGGGAATGGAGCAAGGGTTGTCTTCTATGGCCCTCATGACCAAGCTTATAAATACTCCTTTTTATTATTATTTGAATGGAAGAATAATATTATAGAATATGAAACACTCTTGATTTGCCTTTGAATTACTCATGAATATGGACCCAAAAGGTTACTAGTTAAGGGTGATTGAGAATTGGTGGTGAAGTAGGTATGATCTATTTACACTATGAAGTAGAAAATATTGAAGTAGTATCAAAACATTATATGGAACTGCTTACAATGGTTCAATGCTTTCAATATTGAGTATCATGATCAATATCTTAATTAGGTGGTAGATATACTTGCAAAGAGATATATATAGGTTAAGGTTGAACATAGAACTCCCTCATGTGAATATCAAGTTTAAGTGATGGTAAGGCCTTCTATCCCAAACAACATTGATCATTAACAAATATTTGATAATGATGATCAAGTAAAATTTTTTTTATGTTGTATAGATGAGTTCAAAGGAGCCATTATATACTTGGACTCCATGGTATAGTTCTATGATGGAAAAGAAACCTTATATGGAAAATAAATTATCTAGTTAAATACTAACACTATCCCTAGAGGATTGGTTTGTCTTGAAGCATCCTTTGATGGAGCTAACATAGTCAAATCTAGAAATATTTATGTATCAAAGGATATGACAAAGATTAACATTGGGATAGAGGAAAAACCAAGGAAGATTACTCAGTGGAGCAAGAAGGAGAAGGAAATGTTTATCAAGATTTTTATAATGTACCAATATTGCTTAGCAAGGTCATATTTAAAGATAAAGGCTTATAAGGAGGACTTATTCTAACATGTTATCCCATTCCAGCCTAGTACAAAAACCTTATACCAAAAATAATGACCTGGAAGTCCCATCATGGCCACCAAGATGCATGAAGAATTGAATAAATTATGGGATGGTGGGATTATTCAACCCATCAATTATTCCTCATGTGTGTAAAATCTAGTCCATTTTAGAAATAAGAATGAATACATCTAGCTATGTGTTAATTTCTAAAACTTGACCAAGGCTTCACTGAAGGACAATTATCCATTACCTAACATGGACAACATAATCCAATATGCTATTGGTTCTAAGCTATTGTAAACTCTAGATGGTTTTTATGGTTACAACCAAGTGGTTGTTAAGGATAATGAAAGGTTTAAGACTACTATTACTACCACATGGGGCACCTATATGTATCTTTGAATGCCTTTTAGCTTAATGAATATAGGTGTCACCTTATTGAGATTAATGGATTTAGCTTTTTCTAGGTTAATCAACTAATTCATTATTATTGATCAAGATGATGTTATAGTGTACTCCAAGAAAAAAAATGACCACTTGGTGCATTTGGAACAAATTCTTATCAGATGTAGGGAGTTTGGAATCTCCTTCAATCCTAGGAAGTTCCACTTTGGAGTAAAAAAAGGAAAAGATACTTGGCCACATTGTGTTTCATCAAGGTGTCATGATATATCCTAAAAGGGTAGAGGCCATTGACAAGGTACCTATCCCATAGCCTAAGAGAGGTATCCAATATTTATTTGGCCAGATAAATTTTGTTAGAAGTTTTATTTCCAAATTTATAGAGATTAATTTACCCATCACTTCAATGTTGAAGAAGGATAAAACTATAAAGTGGGAAGAAAAGGCTAGCCAATCATTTTAGGACATCAAGGTAGCTTTGAAAACTAGCCCAGTGCTTGCTAGTCCCATTTATAGAAAAAATTTCTAGATCTTTTCATTTGCCATTGAATGCACTATTACTATAGTGATACTACAAAAGAATGATGAAGGTCATGAGTGTCAAATTACCTTTTTCATTAAAGCATTACAAGGATGTAAACTAAATTATAGCATAATGGATAAACAAGCCTTTTCTCTCTTAAAGGTTGTCAAATAATTCAAATACTATATTCTGAGTTTAAAGATTATATCCTATGTTCCTCACACTATGGTGAAAGCCATATTTACTCAAAATGAGACTACTAACAAAAGATGCTGATAAGTCAACAAAATTCAAGAATATGACCTAGAGATACAAACTACTAAGTTGGTCAGAGGCATGGGTCTTACCAAGCTGACGACTGAAACCAACTTACAGGTGGTAGAAGTGAATAATATAAAAGAGGTGGTCGATAACCCTGAATCAAAGTACAACCACTCTCCATGGTATAAAGACATAGTATATTATTTGAAGACTCTAAATTATGCTTTCCATTTATAAAAAATCAAAAGAGGAAATTGAATTTAATATCCCAAAAGTATCTTCTATTATAAGATGATCTAGCTTGGAATAACCCAAATGGTGTCCTCTTAAGATGCTTAGTGGAAAGTGAGATTTATTCACTAGTTATAGAGTTCCATAGTGGTGTGTGTGGTGGTCAATTTTATCCTAAAGTCATTGCACATAATATTTTTAGGGCCGAGTATTGGTGGCACACACTATTCAAATATTTTTTTACCATGAAGAATGAAAGCATCTAAATCACTTATATTATAGTCAGTTTCTATTGAGGTGCCTTTCAGGCAGTAGGGAATGGACTTCATGGGTGAAATATTAGATGTTTCAAGTTTTGGTCACAAATATATATTAGTGGCTCCTAATTACTTCAAAAAATGGGTTGAAACAATCCCTACCAGAAAATCAACCCACCAGGTAGTCATTGATTTCCTTTTGAATAATGTGATTTATTGATTTAGAGTGCCAATTAAAATTATATGTGATAATGCCATGTGATTTAGAGTCAAATAGTTAGCTGTATTATGTGAAGAGTATGGGATTGATATAACATATACCTCTAATCACAATCCATAAATAAATGGGTAAGCTGAGCCCAGTAATAAGAATTTATTAAAAATCATTAGAAGACTCTGGATGCCAACAAAAAGAAATGGGGTGTGTAGTTAAAATTTGTTTTTTGGGCCAATAGGTTTAATCCTAAGAGGTATACTATAAAAATCCACTTTGATCTTGTTTATGGATCTTAAGTTATTTTTCCCCTAAATCTATAGTTACCTAATTTCCAATTCATGCAACAAATAGCTGAGGATGAAGAAGAAATAAACCATAATGAAGAAAGGATAAACTAGATCATAGTGCTTGATGAATATCATAGATAAGCTCATGAAAAGCATTTAAAGTTCAAAGAGAGGCTCAAAATTATTTTTGACAAGGTCACCCCAAGATCCTTTTAAATTGGTAATTTGGTCTTACTCTAGGATAACAAACATGAAGACAAGGGAAAATATGGTAAATTTGATTCCTTATGGATGGGTCCCTACACCATTGATTATTAAATAGGGAACCATTTAGTTTATCTCAGAGATATTTATAGATAAATCTTAGATCTTCTAGTTAATGATAGACACCTCAAGCATTTTTTGTGTTGAGTCCATGCTAGCTTTTGTAAATATGTACATGTTGTATAGGCCCTTTGTGTTTTGTGGTCCTACTTTGGTTTGTGTTTGTGTAATTTGTGTCTTTTCATTTCTTTTTTATTGTCTTTGAATTACTTATTATAACTTTATTCACCCATAGTGTGTTTTTACTTGCCTTTTTTACAAAATCTATTGACTCCATATCCCATTGAATACGTGTCTAGTTTGGTATTCTCTATATAACCACTTACCTTTTGGTGGAAAAGGTGCAGAAAGTCTTTAGGGTCTAAATGATCAAACTTGAAAAGAAATTTATGCCACATAGTATCTCCTTAGTGTATTCTATGTTTCATCCTCTTTTTAAAGATTACCTCACTCACCTTTTGGTGGGCAAGGTTTAAAAGGTCCTTAAAGGCCTAAATGCCTAGATTTTAAAGTTGAATAATGACATGTGGCATTATTACATCCCATGAAGAGCTCAGGGAATATTGTACCACTACACCAAATGAAATGATGGATGAAAAAGTAAAAAAGCCCTCAAAGGCCTAAAAATGTACGATAATGTGTTTTTTGCTTATATGGGTCCACGTGTTACAAGGATCATTGGCCAACATAAAATAAATGTTTGCACTTTCTCTCTCTTATTTTGAAAGAAGCTCAAATTATTAAAGAGGGTAGTTGGAAAATAGTTTTTATAGTTCAAATAATTAATTACAACCCTAATTTCAAAATGCAAAGGAACATAACTAAGTCATTTTCCTTAATTTGTGTTTATTCTTTGCATTTAGAGTTTATATTTATGCCTATGAGCTATTTGTGTGCCCTAGCTATTTGTAGCATGAAAGTGTGATTATGATGAATTCTTCATGGATTTTTAGCTTCAATTATGTGCAACCCTCTGGATTAGCTATAAGTATTCTTTTAGATCCTTGTGTTTTGTTATTTGAGAGGAGTTTTAATTTATTTTTAGGGTTCATAAAAGTGAAGGGTTTGTTCAAATTCAAAGTATTGTAATATAGAGTTAGGGAAAAATGGTGGCATCTTCAACCTCTGTGAAGAGTAATATTGTCTCTATCTTGGATGGGATTAAAGATATAGATGTTTAGGGGCTACATTTTGTGTCCTTATTTAATGTCTTGAAGTTTCCATACCCCCTCCTAGTAGTTTCTAATGTTGGCATGAGTTACATCACCCTTTTAGAAACATTCCCATTGGCTACACCATACCTAGAATTAGTTATTACATGTACTCAGGTATATCAACAAGACACTTGAACCACCATTGATGGTAGCCAATTGATTGTTTTCTCTTTCACCCCTATGACCCTCAACACCATGCTCAAAATTCATCTCCAACTTGAAATTATTATAATATCCTTAGAAGAATGCTAGAAGTATGTGGAGAAGAATGATAAAATAATTTGGGACATTGTCAACTCCTGTTAGCTAGCCAAAAGAAGGCAAAAGGTATCTATAATATTCAAATGTCTAAAAATATTGAAATTTAATAAATTACCCCATTAAATCACCATCACCACTTGGATTTATGGGAGGCCCAAATGTATAAATTTTATCTATGGATGTTCTTAATCCTAATCTACATGTTGGAGAAATAGAAGAAGTTAGATTTGGCCACCATTCTGAGTGATAATCTACACAGGTAGATGATGCATCTACAAACCATAATTCATTCAAAGAAGCATTCATAGCCACATTTTATAAGTCCTCTTACTTAATTTATGTATTAGTGCACAATACAACATTCCAAGGGCTCACCAAGAACCCAAATGGGATGATAATTTATGAGATATATCTAGAAATCACCATGGATGGATTCAAGAAGAATTTTTGTAGGGTTTACAATTGCTTCTTCAACACTATGATGAGTGTTTTATTTCCTTTGAGAATCCTCAACATAATTTCTAAGGTGGACAAGGAAATAATTGAGAAGTATAGTTAATCTTATATTCAATTTAGGATATTTACCTACATCAAAATAAGTGGTTACTTAAGGTGTCTGTATAAATTACCAAGATACCTAGATGATAAGCTAGAATTGATGGAGTTGAGATGTAGATGGTTCCCCTACATGAGATTATAACTACAAAGAAGGTAAACAATCCCTTTAAATTTCTAGTTTAAATTGGATACTATTCATGCCATTTAATTACTAAAATGAAGGGATTAAAATAAGAAATGAGTCAATATTTGATTGACAAGATACTACCCAGGCCCAACTATGATATCATATGGTTGGTGAACATAGAAATGAATGTAGTTATACATCAATCACATTATGAATATATCTAGTCTGACTACACCACTAAAGAGGATGTCATAAAATTGGACTATATGAGGCTGATAGTGTAGGAGGTTATTCCTTACAATATCATTCCCATCCCCAAAGACATGGTGGATGATAAGAAAACACTATCTATAGTATATAAGGAAACCAATATTGAAGTCTAGGCCAACTCATAGGTATACTTCAGTTTTAAAGAGAATGATTCCATCCCTTGGAGAGCCTTTAAAATTATGAGAAGAACATTTAGGTGGTTAAAGGAACATGGGGTTGATATTGGTGCTTATTATACCCTTACCCTTCAAGATATTAGACAAGTTTGGGAGCTAAAATGTTTCCTCCTAGAATATACTATAGATCTACCACTAGTAGCCAAGGGTAAGGGGAAACACAAGCTTGGTGATGTTCACTTCACCAAACTAATTGATGTGAAATCAATAACAACACCATATTCGAAGGCTGGACTATCCTTCTCAAAAATAACAAGTCTAGCTAAAAATTGGGACAAGATTGTTACTTGGGAGGTTGCATTATCCAGTCCCACCCCTATATACATTTCAATACAGGGAGCCCTAATAATGCCATCCATTCTAGTATCCATCCCAATGGATAATCCAACTACTATTCAACCTACTCTACCAACATAACAACCATCAATTTCCCCTCTTTTAAAGATATATTCAAGGAATAGAGAAGGTGAGGATGAAGGAGAGCAGCCTAAGCAAAAGAGAATTAAGAGTGATATGCAACCACCAAGTGGATTTCCTATGAAGAGGAAGGAGGTGTGTTCAAGGACATATCTTTAAAATAAATCATTATAAAGGTGAAATAGTATCATTCCTCATATGCCCAAAAGTTGAGGGATATGATCGATGATGAGGACTTAGATGAAGGTAGGAGCATTGTCAAAGTGATGAATAAGTAGCATGCAATCACTCCTCTACAAGTATTAATTAGGCAAATAAATTTGAGGGAAAGACTCTAGATCCTAGTGAAGGCTTTGGTGATTGTCTTACTTGTAGAAGAGGGTCCCTCGATAACATAGAGTAAAGGTAATGTGGAAGATGTTCTAACCTCAAATGATCCTTTGTCTTTTGATGATGTTGTAAAAGAAGAATAAAGGTGGCCACATAAGTGCATGCCCCTCAATAAAAGGAAGTGGTCTCATCATATAAAAATATATTTATTGATAATGTCATCACAATACTACTAGGCCAAGGTGATCAAGGTTGAGCTAAGGAATTGAATAAATCTGATGAGAGAGCTAAAGTGGAGCTAGAGAAGGAAACTCAAGTCACCATCGATCCTAGAGTGGTGGTTGAGTAACAAGTTTTACAAGCAGCCTTAGAGGTACCAAAATATGTCCCTTCCCCTCTAAATGTGTTAAGTTTAGCAATAGAGGAAAAGGTACATACAAAGGAAAGGGGAGCAAACCTGTAAATGGGTACCCCCACCCATATAAAAATAAATAAATAATTAGATGACATAAATAAATATGCTAAGGAAGGTGATTATAGAAGTGTTTCTTCAATTTAAGTATTATGAAGTCTCCTTACATCAAGGTTTATGACTTAACCCATAATAAAGGTCCTAAAGCCGTGATTGGTGGAGAGTTGCTTGAAGGTAGTAAGGATTTCACCATAGCCTTGTTCATGCCTAAATCATCATCAAATAAATAAGGTGAAGTAGATGTGTAGCCTTCCATATATTCATTTGAATAGGGGAGTTTAATTTAAAAGTTACTCAAGGGGTCTCATTAGCTTAGGGCAAAATTTGAAGTTTTGGAATAGATAGAGCCAAAGTTGAAAAGGAAACATGGAGTAGAAAAAGGTGGTAAGGAATAGGAGAGTGATGAAGAGATTGAATAATTTGTGTTGATCCCATAACCCACTCCTATGGTACTCCATATATCAAACACTCCAATGACACCACATTTTACTATTTCAAGGTCAACATCAATGTCCACCATGTCAATGGGATTCTAGACTAGACCCCTTCTCTAGTTTTAAGAATAGGTAAAGGAGAAAAGGGACATTATGATCAAAATTGGGGAGATTGATGTAATGAACATCACTCAAGTACATAAGGCCAAGCCCCCAAAAAATTTCACAACACATTCTAAGACCAAATTCACCATTGCAAGAGAAAGGAATGTGGAGACAACCATCACTCCACTAGGTGCATTGAAGAAGGATGATCCTATTGAGAGTTACACTATTTATAGCTAAAGTCTAGGGGATCCATCAAGGAATGAAATAAAACATAGATCACAAGTTTTTTCTAACATGGTGAGCCATAGGATGGATAAATACAAAGCCAATATGGAGGAGTTGAAGGTAGGAAACTAGTCTATGATCTATTACTTGTAAAATTTACTGAGTGAGCCTAAGGCAGTAACTCTAATGGTTAGCATGGCTCTAGGTTCTCTCCATCTCTCATTTGACTCATTTTACTCTAGCTAGATCTATGATTTTAAGATAAGAAGATGAGAAATATAATAATGGAAAGAAGACTTGGGCACTAGAAATAAATATATAATCCACTCAACATTTAAATGCTTGAACAACATAGTGGACAGTAAAAAGGAGTATGATGCCCAGATGTTTTTCTATAAGGTGGATATCAAAAAGTAAGAAGAAGTAAAATAGAAGATAGATGAGGTCTATAAAATAGGCATATAAATTTTTATTTTATAAAATATCATTTCTCTAAATTATCGTAAAAGCCCCAAAGAATGTCATCTAGAAATCAAGCATCGTCTAACGATGCTCAAAGATATCATCTTAGATCTAAAAGAACAATAAAAGAGATAAATGCTATGATAAGAAAGATGATGAGCCTTGATGGTAAAAATTATTTATGAGAAGAGGTAGTATACTATGATCTTAAAAACCTCATTGATGTACCACAAGAGTCCTTTGATGTTGATAAGATAAATCAAATGGTGTCACTTGAGAAATCTTGTGACCATTTCAAAGAAATCATTGGATGAAAGTTAAACATGCTTCAAAGGATTTCCTCCTAGCTTGAGGAGTATAGAGTTAAATTCAAATACCAAGTAGGTCTAGACCAAAGGATTCTCTCCCCCATGCTCAAATAATATACTAGGTACAATAATAGGTTAGTGAAGTATTTTGTTATTCAGATTGACTCTAGGATATAATCTGATATTTCAATTTCTTTTGAGCTGGTGCCACTTCTTTTTTCTCTTCTCTTCCTTTTTTATTTTCTCATTTCCTATTTGGAAACCATTTTATATTTCCCAATAGTGGCATGTCCATTTAAAAGTATTATTTTTGTAATCATGTGCATAGGAAAGGGATGTTTTTGTTTGTTATACAAGAGGACAAAGGCTTGTTTTGTCCCTTGCAAGATCATCCTCTATGTGGATAAATAGAAATATTGTACCTTAGTGGATGATAAATATCTCCATTATCATAGGAGCATGAGCATAATCTAAGGAATCATGTTTTTTACAAGGTCTAATAGACTCCAAGCCCATGAAGGAATTCTCCAGCTGGAGCATCTTTAGGAATATGTTAGGATTAGCTCAATTGTATAAGTAAAGGGGGTATGTCCCTTTATAGAGGTCAACCAATTTTTTGAGTCAAGAGATATAACCTAAAATATTTATCACTATGTAATCATTTTTGTGCCAAATTGATTTCTAATGTAAAATCATTGGCAAGATTTGAGAGCATTACACATGTCTCCCTTGTCATAGTATTTTCTTGCATGGTGTTAATCTATGATTTTATTCAATACACATTGTACTCATTTCCAATTCAATTGATAAATGAAATTTTCTCATGGTTTCCATTATATTTCTTTTTTTGAATTATAATGCCATGTTTTACATGCTTATTTGATTGGTGATCTGACGTATTCATCTTTATGGTGGTCATTTAGAGTGTATATCTAGATTATAAAATCCTTTTTACTTTGAGATTTGGGAATAGGTTGTTGATATAATTTTTAAGTGTAGTCCTAGGCTCATATATTTAATTAGAAGGGGTTCTTGAAGGATATCATTTATGAATGATTTTAGTTTTGTTTGTTTTAGATTTGTGGTACATTTGTTAGTAAAGGTGACATATCAGTTTATTTGAACTTCTTTATGCTCATTTGTTAACCCTCCAATTTAATCTCTATTAATTGATAATTTTGTCTTACCCTATTTTACCCTACATATAGCATGTCCTCTATATATCTAAAGTGTTATTTACTTGTGAGCACATAAATATTATATACTTAGTATGTGTTTGCATTTTGTGTGTTAAAAATCAATACTAAAATATTTAATTCAGACTTTTATTGTTGAAGATTCTATAAAATGGAAATTTAAATCATGTCCATATCTATCTTTAGTAGCTTGTGTTAGGCCTAAAACATTTTCTCACTCCATGTGATAACCCTTGTCGAGTGGATTGAGCAAGATTAGTTGTGTTCCAATCAAATTTTTACTCCCTTGTGACAACAATCCCCATGAGGATTGAATTGCAAAATCCCTTCATCTGAGGAAAGCTACCCCTTGGGTCCTCTCACCTTGGTTTAGGTAGATCTAGAAGAAATAAAGATCTGACCATACCCTTTTTAGGTGCCTCCTAATAATTTTCTATGTTTGGTCTAGTCATGATGTCAAACCCTTCCCTAGCTATAATGACATATTAAGTGGATTTTCCATCACTGATTACCGCTATCTTTAAGTGTGTAAGGCTGAGTGATAAAGGTTTAAAACTAGGAACCAATAGGCCTCACCTTTTATTTTTCCCCCTTATGCTCCGAGCCTCCTCCATTAATTTAATCCTTCAATCCCTCCACTTTTTCTATTTTCCATATGCCTTGTCCTCTATCTACCACTACCATCTCTACCACCCCACCTATACCTCCCAAGACCTGAGGGATGGTACTAGTAATATAGGTGCTATAAATGATGATTTAGGCCATTCCAAAATTAAAATGGTATTTTGACCACACCACAAGGATAATTCAAAGGATTCTCACCCCAAATTTCATGCAAGAGGTAAATCTTATATTCTAGTAGACCCAATAAGGAATATTCTCTCTCACTAAGATGAGGACTCCTCAAGGAGAATATAAATTGGTAGAATACTCACTCTTAATTATCTAAGTGACACACGATATGTTGGATAATCTTATCAAGGACATGCAGAGATAGTTTAGAACTCTAGATTCATAAATCAAGATCTATTTCCCTCCCAAATTGATTGGGCACATCAAGGATGCCCTCCTGTAATTTTTTCCACTCCATGGAAGGAGGTAGGGAATATGGAGGAAATTTGGGTACTCATCTAGTGAACCCAAGACTATCTAGAGAGGGTCACTATAATTGATGGTAAGTGATAGAATTGTATTGATGTGATTAATAAATTCATGTTCTTAGAGCTCAGATTGATGCCCTTTTCATATTTAAGTTTGTATTAGACCTACACCAAGACTATGAAGAATACAATGGAGGAGTGGCTTGCCTTGTCTCAAATGGTGGTGAGACCACTAGAAGATGGAAAAAATAAGATATTAGTCTATTTCAAAGAAGTTAATATCTTAGTTTTATTCTACTCATATGATAATCTACTAAATAAAGGTAAATTTAGAGTCCACCTAGGTCACTTTGAATAGGTCATGAGGGTAAAGGTATCCAATGCAAACTAAGAGGGAGATCAAGTGTTTCTTAATCTTTCAACACAATCTATAGTGAGTATCATCTAGGTGTCAAAGTTCCAAGTTTTAATGGAGGATTACTTTTAGGTGTACCAAAGACTAGAGACCTAGGCCAAGATGATCTTTAGATAGCCCTGATGAATCTCACTAAGTTAAATCAAGAGTCTAACCTTTGGGTAGCTGTATTTAAAGGCATAGAGGTGAATTCAAAGTAGTTAGGAGCTGAATCTTCCAAGTTGCCTCCACATATCATTTGAGTGGTCCCCCATAAATATTTTTAGAGTGGGTTTAAGGTTATTTTATCATTTTTAAAAAATTATACAATTGTAACCACCAAGAGTGATCACCATGGCTAGGGATGGGAATCTCATGCTACTTAGAGGTGAATCCCATCCTTATCTATAAAAGTATAGTTGTGTTTTAATTTAAAGGTCAGTAATTTTATCTTAAAAGTTCTATCAGAATTAAGCCATGATTTCACCTATAGTTTCCTTCAGCCTGTTTTGAATTTTAAAAAGTTGGCCTTGATCTTTGTAATATAACTAGTTATATTAATGAATGGTATTTTAGTCTTTTAAGTGACACATGTTTTATTTACTAAAAATCTTTCATTTCAATTAAAGTGAATATTAGTTCCCATGTAATGTTTTGAGACTCTACCACATTATGAATGTAATATTTATGATGTGCCTTCCTATCATAAACTTTTTGTGAATCCATTTCATTTTATTCTCAATAATTATAAATAGTGTGACATCCTACAAGCTATTTTGGAAGTTTATGTGTGATCTATTGTAGACTTATAGTATTGTTATTTAGTGAGGATTTTCAAGTTGAAAATTCTTAATTTGATTCCATAGACTCTTTCAATTGTGTGGCATCAAAGTTAAATCCTTTGTCAAGACACAAAAAAATTAGTATAACTATGGTAGATGTGCTCAACTTAATTTTTAAAGCATTATTTTCACATGGTTCTAAAATCTTTCTTTACTATCTTACTCTTCCCTCATTTTGTGTTTGTTTTAGAAATTGAACTACCCTTTCCTTATTGTTTAATAATTTTGGATCAAAGTGCCTAAATACTAATAATATATTTAAATAATTCACTCATTCACTCTAATTTATCAAGATTCAACCATTGGTGGTGATGTTACATAGCTCATAAATTATTCCATGCAAGCTCCATTATGAAGCCAAATATCCACAACCATGCCTTGGGATGATTTCAAATTAGTCATAAAATGAAGGATGAAAATCCATCAGTGTTCCCCATTATTCTATTTTAAAATACCCAATATCATGAGCATTTTGGGATAAATAGACCAAACAAAAGCTACCAAACTTTTCCAAAGATAAAACTATTAAATCCTTACCAAAAGAAAATGAAGCAAATTATTCAAATGGTACAAACTACTAAAATGATAAAAAAAATTTACATAAGCTAAAATATCCCATAACATTTTCAAAATATCCTAAATTTAGTGATAATGAACTTTAAATTGCTATACATAAGGATGATGATACTCATATGCCTATATTTAAAAGAGGTGGTGGATTTCAATTAATGATAACACCTATGATGAACACCAATATCCCCATGGAATATTTAATGTCTATTATGACCACTATTGGGAACCTTCAAAATCAAGTTTCTATATTCCAAATGCAAAAGGATTTTCATAATGATCATGGACATGTTACACTATTCAACACTAAACCTCTTACACAATGTATATTTGAATGTCTTTATCAAAAATATTTTGAATTAACAAATTTAACTCTCTTTTTGAAAAACAAGGACCCATTCAACCATATAATTATCTATGTATTTTATTTTGGTCAATGGGCACAAGATGAAAACCTATTACAATTTGTTTTCCATGTGAGTATTATCAATGAGGCTCAAAATTGGTTCTATAGTCTACCAGAAGGTTACTTAAGCATCGTATTATGATGTGAAGATGCATTATTAATTTATTTAAATATCCACAATGTTAAAAAACTTACATTAGAACATTTTCACAATTTAAAAAAATGTGACGATTAGTCCCTTCAAGATTATACTACTTAATTCAAAAGTATATCATATGAGTTAGCAATTAGACCCTCAAATTTTGAATTTTAATTTATATTTAATAGAGGAATTATTTAAAAATTAAAGGAAATAGTATTTCATAAAAAAATATGAATCATCTACCTATTTACATAATGATGTGCATAGATATGTTGATTTCATAATTACTCATTCAAAAAAACTTAATGTATCTCCTTTCAAATACAAAAGCTTTATCCCTCATGTAAAGAATGGAGATAGATTACCTAAGGAACATTATGATAAAACATGTAATATTCCTAATATTTGTATGAAATAATTTTAAAATGTTACTAAACACATGGACAATCTAAGGTCTACATCCAATGCAAGAATATCAAAGTGAGCAACACAAAAAGCATCCATGCCAATAATATTTAACAATCACCTTATACATGGGTGGTGATTATTTTTATCTTAATCATATTGATCTTACACAATAAAAACCACTTGAAATGTAAGATGCTTACAAAAAATTATATTCAATCCAATAATATTACAAAATAAAGGAGGTTAGAAAGACTTACTAGGTAATATAATAATACCAATTTCTTGTCATCCTAAATTAATTCAAACATGGGGTTGGGTTATGCCTATAACATCTCCATATGCATTTACACTAGGAAATATTTGGATATACCAAATGGAAGCAAATATTTACCCAGATCAATAAGTTATTTCCTTTCCTCATGAAGGAAAGTTAATCCATATTCCAAATGATAGCATTAGTTTTTATATTACACATGAAAAACATGAAGAGGAACATGTTATGTACCTTTTAAACCTATCCAATCATGATTAAAATAATGTAAATGATATAACTTAAGGTTTTAAGGTTAACAATGGGGGGAGATATCCATGACCATCCATTAGATGGCATCATAGGGTGATCTTTCCTATTAAAAAAAATCCAAAAATACCAAAAACATCAAAACATTCAAAACTTAAAAAACACTTTTGACACTTTCATGTTATATTAGCTCCTTATCATCCATGTTTTACTTCCATATTGATAGACCACATACTCAGCTACTCCTACATACACATATGTGTCACACTTCTACATTAGGTGTGATACACACATACATAAATATAATATCCACTTATATTTTAGATGTCAATATTTCCCTCTACTCCTATCATATGGACATTAGTGGCATCCACTTCTTCGACATGGATACACACAGTCTATATGATTTGATGATCACTCTCTACTATCATGTTTAAGTTTATATATGTACTTACACATACCTATTATCCTTGATTATATCTTACATGGGGTACTTCATATACTATACACTTGACATATTTTTCCTAAAACATTGGATCCATGGGCCACTATGACATACATATCTTAGTTAATTATAATTTACTTTATGCACTTCCTTGAGTGTCTTTTCTTGCTTGTTGGAACGTTTGAATATGATCCCTTTCTTTCATCCCCCATGCCTATGTATGCTTTAATTCAATTTTTCATTTCTCATTTCTTATTATATATAAATTTGAATATGTTGTTCTTGATTTCATGGAAATTTTACTAAGTCATGTTCCTTTGATTGTTCAACATTTGAGAATGCCCCTTGTTTATGGTCTCTTTGTACCATTGCTTGTTAAATTAATTTTGAGTGCTCTTTTACATATGATTGTTTACTTTTTGATCTTGTAATACTTATATATATATATATATATATATATATATATATATATATATATATATATATATATATATATATATATATATATATATATATATATTTCCATGATATTTATCATGCATCTTAGTCCTACATATGATCACATTGGTTCTATGTGCTTCAATGATACATTTACCTACACATGTTCCTTCTATATGTTACATGGTTACATTCACATATTTTATAGTTGTCTTACCATTTTGAGTTGAGGTAACTCCCATAACCTATATTTAAATCACCTCAAAGGGTGGGAATATTAGTGGGGGAATTATTTCTAATCATGTTCTCCATACTTGACAGGTATCAGATTCAATGGGGGCATGCTTTGGAAGCAATTTCTCCACACTCATTCAATATTTGGTACTTATATAAATTTCTAGATTCAGTGGGGGAATGTCATATTCACATGGATTAAACATATCAAAATTTATAAAATTAATTTTTGGATTTATTTGGTGTCATTTTCTCCACACTCATTCAGTATATGGTGCTTATATTACTTCATAGATTTAGTGGGGGCATGGTTTAGAACCATGTTCTCCACACCTATACAATATTCAACATCTCTTGTTTATAGTGGGGGTATTCTTTGAAAACATGTCCTCCACATTATTAATTATATTAGTTTTCATATTTTTCCATTTATAATGGGTGCATGCTTTAGAATTATGTCCTCCACACTTGCATAGTGATATGAATTGGCCAAAGCACATAGTTATATGATTCAAATTCATAGTTGTGATATTATTATATAAATTAATACCATTTTTATACATAGTTTAAACATGATACATATCTAAGGTGTATATTATATATAACATGTTCCTAATATTGTAAAATCCAAATCAATTTTAGATTCCAAAACCATTACGTATAATGATACTTACATACTTTTATAGACCATATTGAGTCAATTTACTAAAGTAGTTGGTTCACCTCTTGGTATGATCAAGGTGATAAAATAACTAAATCTTACCATATTTTAAATTTGGACTCAATCAGCCAACCTCACCAGGTTATAATTATCACTGGGTTGTACAGTTGAGCTAATCACAACTATCAGGTGATAACTCACTTTTACTTTAAAGTAGGCCACATCTGCCTTACAATCTCTCTCTATCTATCTCCTTGGATATATTCAATTTAAATTTTTATCTATATTTATATTAATATTAGTTTAATATCCTTATAATGATACATATTTTTCAAAATAACTTGCCAATAATAATAGGAGTTACATCAACACATAGGTGTACTCCTAAACCTTGCTATTTCATTTCAATCAATTTCAATTACTTTTAGCCTAGATTATATGCAATGATTTTAAAATTTAACATGCTATTAGTTATATGTTATTCACCAAAAAAAAACTAAAATTCAACTCAATAAAAGATAAGGTGTGCATAGACACCTAATTTTTTATTCCTTTCCTTTAAATGAGCAATTTAATTACTAGATTAAGGGGGGAATGTAGATGATATTTTTTGATTATGTAGCACCTCAATATTTTATAGTTGGTAAACATAGATATTATTTTTTCCTCTTAGTTATACACTCTCTTTGATTCTACAATCCTCACATCTACTCTATCTTGTTCCCATTAGCCTATCTCTTTGTCTAACTAGTCTTATATTAATGAGACACATATTCCATATTTCTTAGAATACTTAAAATGTACTTATCTTACACCTCTACAAGTTTTGATCCTATACCTATTTTGATATTCCCTAGCCACTAACATCTAGGATAAATAGTAGTATTAATGTTATTATCCTACATTGACACAAGTGTCTAGTTCCCTAAAGTCATTAAATTTAAAAATGAAATGTATCTTAATGGTCAGCCTAAGTAATTTAATGTGAGTTATTAATCCAAAATGATTGATATAAATACAATATCAACCCTAATTCATTATTCACCTAGAAAATACCAAAGAAACTAAGGAATTTTAAAAAAAACACTATTTCAAGTATTTAATTGATTAAATCTTAAATATTTATATACTAGTCATAAGTACAACACATCTATAGGTCTTAAATACTAAAGGATCAACCCAAGATCCCAAATTTCCAAGTTACAATCTTGGTCACTATTGTAATTGATTTACACACATTTCATGATTCACACATAAGCCAACACGTAGGGGAGAAATACATTAGTTTGAGAACCTCTTATTATCTCATAAAAAAAATTATCTCAAAAGTGGATTAGCCCAATTGATATGAATCAAGGCATTTTAATGCCTAATTTAAATGAAAACTTGATAAAAAGCACCAATTTGAGTCAAATAAATGAATTTAAAATATAAATGAATATTTAAAATGGATAATAAGACCGTTTCAACTATATATAAACAAATGAATGTTATAATTAAATCAAAATCATTCAGTAGTGAAGTCTAATGTCCAATGAAATAAATAATTAAAATTGACCCCTTTCAATTTAACTCTTAAGGCTATGCTTTAAGAACTAAGGCATAATGTTTTATTATAATACCTTCTAAGGAACAAGGCATAAAATATAATAATAATTTAAGATTTAATCTAGAAGTTTTTTGTAAATAAAAATAATAATAAAATAAACACATGAATCACCACTTTCGTTAGGATTATCAAGATGATATAAACTATATAAGCCAATGATTAATAAAAGTCTAAATCACTCAACAAAATTTTAAAAGGCCAATAGTTTTTTTTTAACTCTACAAAAGGATTTCATTTTCATTGTGAATAAATGGTTAAATAAATTTTTGGTCAATTTCATCAAACACATTCACAAGTTTGGAACCTGAAGATGGGAATAGATATCAATCAATTTATGTCATATTCATAAACGTGGCCATGTAAGTAAGTAAGAAAAAAAAAATTATGTTAAATAAAAAGGTTCCTCATGTGATATTTAGAATAATGGGTCACATTGGTTATTTTTGCATGGAAAATGTGATTCAACATTCAGAACCTAGAGTATAAATATTAAAACTTGTACAATAAACACAAAATTATAGACAATTCTTCTAGATAAAACTAAAAATATGAAAGCACTAAAATATACCTCAACATGTGACATACTAAGTTATATATATTTCCAATACCATCAATGTGTGTCAAAGTGATCTATTTTGTTATAATATTGAATTCACATAAATAAATTTAAACTTGTCTAAAACAATCAAAAATTTTGAGAAGGAAAATTTTGGATATTTGTCTTAGGGGGAATGGAATGGGAATTTATATACTACTATTTATGCATATATATCCCAAACAGAGATACCTATGGTCTACTCAAGGCCTTTCTCCACTACTAGCCAAGACAAAAATCTTATGATGGAGATTGCCTGAATCACCCTTTCAAAAAAATAAATTGTATTTTGCATTTTATTAAATTAAATTTTGATTTATTACTTTCAAAAATATTTAAGGGACCAAGCCAAGTTATAATGATAAACTTAAAAAATTAATAACTATCAATACAAACTGAAATCAATTTAGTGTTTTTATTTGGTTTCAAATATGAAATTAATTGTAATTTGATGGTTTCAAAAAGAAAGGGAGCATTTATAAAAAATCATGCATTATATTTTGAATAAAAAGCCTTCAAAATTATTAAAATACAGAAATAAAATTGTATACTTTTATGCAACTATCAAATTATGATTACTCGCCTTATAACTTCTGAAATTTGAATGATTCTCATACATTTATCAACATTTAAAGTTCATATAAAATGGGAAAGTAAGGGCATAATTATTAAACATGATTTTGTCTAAAATTTTCTCCATTTCTTAAAATTTATTTCCATATAACAATGATTGAGATCAAATATTACTTATCTAGGACTAAAGCATGAATAAAGTACAATAAGGGAAGATACAAATCAACAATGCCAAGGGAGTACCTTATAAAAGATTGAATTTTCATGATATAGTAGATAATTAGATTTAATCAATATTTAAAATCACATTAATACCACTAACATGTCCAAAAAACAAACCAACTTAAATAAGTTGAGGAAAACAACATAACAAGGAATATAAACAACAAGCAAATAAACCAAGCAAGTCAAACACAAAAAATAAAAAATAAAACTAAACTAAGGAATACATGAAATAATATAAGAACACTTAAAAACAAACTAGGAAAGAAACACAATTAAATCTAAGAAACCATGAAATTATATACAATATGTACATACCATTAACCTACTAACCTTCATTCCAAAATTATTTTTGATGGAAGATTGAGAAATAGTTATTTAAAAACTATTTTTTGACTAGTAAGTGTAGGTCATTGCCTTGAAGATATTTCATTCTAAGTGCATTCCATCCTAGTAACTCTAAAACATGATAAGTCTTGATCTAAAGAGGTTTGAACTTAGAATGTTGACCCTTCTTCTCATGTGCTTTGTCCCATAATAAAACCAAGTCTAGAATATGAAAGTATTTGACCTATTCTGTTTTATGAAACCATCTCTTCATAATAGCCTATGATGTAATAAAATTATGCAAGGATTATTCTATTATGTCTTCCATATGAGTCAGATTTATTAGTATAGATCAACATGTCTCATTTTCTTACATATAACCATGAATGAATTGATATGTGGGTTTCTTGAATGTCATTAGATATATTGGCTTCACATGATAAGCTAGCCTGAAAGATGAAATTTTGAGACCCTACTTGTGTCTTGTATGACCTTCCCACAAATCATATTTGAGTAACAATGCTAATTACATGGATTCTTTTCTATTATTTTCTTAATAGAGTTCAACAAATTATTATTTATAAATTTAGTGAAACTATTACCTTGTTGGTAATAGTTGGATGATAACTTAAATGTATTTCCTTTATAATATGTCCACTCAGTCAATTTAGATGATTTTAAGGCAATCCAATTATCACACATGAGTTCTATTATGGTGAAAAATCTAGTTTTAATTTGTTCTTCAAAAAATTTAATCACTTATTTGGTAGTATTGCTCTTTATTGCTTTCACTTCATCCCAACTTTTGTAATAGTCAATGGTTGCAAGAATAAATTTATGACAAAATGAAGAATTAGGATTTATAGTTCCAATGAAGTATAGACCCCATTGATAAAAAGTATGCTTCTCAATCATTGGTTGAATAGGCATGGTAACATGAGTTTATCTCTTTACAAATATATGACAAAGATGAAAGGACATCATATGTGCATGACAATATTTAAATAAGGTTCGCCATTAGTAACCATATCATAATATTTTTTGTATAGTCACATTACCATAAGGGTGTCCACTACTTAGTTTGTTATGAAAATAAATCATGGCATCTTGTGCTTCTCTTTCTATTAAATATCTTAGGAAAATCCCTTGATGTTTTTTATAGTATAAGATTCCTTTATTAAGCATGAAATGAACAACCTTTAATACTAAAGTTATTTTTATGTTATATAAAATTTAGATAATGCAATAACATATAATAACTAATAAATGATTGAATAATACCATGGGCTATGCTTAATTTCCAATTGATTTACATTAAAAACAAAAATGTTAGGATCCACTTCAAAAACTTATTATAACAAAATTTGACCTCAAGATAGCTTTAAAAATTCAAATTCCATGCCATATTATTGAATATTTGAGACCCATCATCCTCTTCTTTATTGAATCTCATTATTTATAACATCATCTTGATGTTAAGATGAAGAACCATAGCATAGACCTTGTCCTATAGATTGTATTATCAACATTTATTTACTACCTTTAGTAATGCATAAGTTTGATTTTATAACATAGAGTAATTTAATTTAGACTCTTTCAAACTGGTACTCGTGAAAGCTATAGGGTGTTATTTTTATTCAAACATCTATGTCGAGACTCCTACATTTGTATGATTATATATTTTAGAGGATTTATTCAAACTAGGGTTTTACTATACTTTGGCTCCATTTTTCAACATATCATTCAAAGGTTTAATTATTTTCACAAAACCAAAAATGAACTTACAAACTAAATTTATCTTTTCAATAAAATATTTTAGTTATTTCTTACTATTTGATAATTAATTTTTAGAAATATCAATAGGTCAATTAGGATCAATTAAAATATGTTCATTTATGATCATATGACCAATAATCTTACCTTATATTGCACAAAAAATTCACTTTTTGGATTGAGAAAAATACCAAACTTATGGCAACATTCAAAAATATTCTATAAGTGATTTAAGTGGTTTGATCTCTATTTAAAAAACACTATTAAATCATCCATGAATAAAATAATTAACTTACCAATTAGACCTTAAAATTTAATTTCCATATTTATTTGAAAAGTGGTTCTAACATAGTTCAAACCAAAAGGAAAATTTTTATAAGCAATTGTTCCCAATTTTGTGGTGAAAGTTATCTTAAATTTATCATTTTTATCAACCAAAGTTTGATTATAACCTAAGAATCCATATAATAAATACATCATCTCAAACCCACTAACTTGTAGAATGAATTCATATATATATACATATATATATATATATATATATACATACATATATATATATATATATATATATACATACATATATATATATATATATATATACATATATATATACATATATATATATATATATATATATACATATATATATATATATATATATACATATATATATATATATACATATATATATATATATATATACATATATATATATATATATATATATATGTTAGAGGATAATTTTTCTTGTCTAAATCTTGATTCAAATTCTTGAAATCCACATAAAGATTATTTTTTCATTTTTCTTATTGACTGCCACTAGGTTGGCCACCCAAGTTGAATGACACACTATAAATATTATGATGACTAAGAATAAATTTTAAACATACTTTTGGATATTATATATGATATTATGTTATTATATATCACCTCAGTCTTGTACACTTGACAAACTCAGACTTTGATTTTTCCTCTCATTTATCTACCTTTCTTGCTTATGAAAGTCTCATATATGCTCTATCCTTATGCCACTTGGAATATATATCTTAGTTTAAATTCTCTTATATTAATAAACTAGGTATTATATCTTTCACAAAATTATTTAAATATACTTATCTTTCATATATACAAGTTTTGAACTTGTACATGTTATACTACTCCTTGAACACTAACATCTGGGGTAGACAATAACATCAATACTGCTATCATATCTTGACACAAATGTCTAGTGTCCTAAATTCATCAATTTGTTTAATTAAATGTATCATAATGGTCATCCTAAGTTATTTAATGTGATTTATTACTCTAAATGGATTGATATAAGTACAAGATCAACCCTCATTCGTTCTTCACTAGCAATACCTCAAAAAACACCGAAGAGACCAAGGCACTTATCAAAAGCACTCTATAAGTCATGTAATTGAAAAAAGCTTCCCTATTTCCACATTAGTTATAGGTACATCACATTAATAATTCTAAATTACTAAATAAGTAGTACAAGATCATTATATTCCAAGTTATAAGCTAGATCACTATTGTACTTAATTTTCACATATTGTATGATTCATACACAAGCCAACACATATGGGAGAACTACATCAGTTTGAGGTCCTCTTTAGATTATTATCTATATAGTAATCTTCATTTGATACTAAGGTCATTGGATTTAGATCAACACCATGTGCCCACTAACCCATTTGTTCTCTAATGTCACATTAAACATGGAAATCTAGGTGTTTTCCTTTTAGTAAGCATTGATTGTCCATGACCCAGATCTGAATAAACCAAAGTGAAGTCTAAGAAAAGACTAGACACATCTAGGTAGTCACATCCTATTTCAAAATATATTCCATATAGGTTACTATCATTGGTACCAGATAGTATCATCGATAAAACCAACTCATGTTAATGTTATTGTCCATAAAGCTAAAGGCATCATAACTAGAATCTAACAACTTCTCTAGAATCTCTTTCCTACCTAATTTTAGGTTGTTCCAAATCCAAAACTATATTATCATTATAACAAGTTGATTAATTCAATTCTCTATCATTTATATATTTATCATAGTTTTGCTTTCCATATTTAGACCATCTCAACATAATAAATTTAATGTATGCTTGTATTTGAATTTAACATCTAATTAGCCTACTATAGATCTGATTATCACCCTTGTGCTACTATATACCCCTTTAATTAAATCTAGATAGAACGAATCTAGATATACATTTTAAGGTTAAATAGATAAGCATCTTAAAAACATGATTGATTGGTCTTTGGCATTATCTGAATGGTCTCTGATCATAATTCAAAGGAATATTATGTGACATGATTCTAGGGTCAAACACATTTGCATATCCATATGTCTAATAAATGACATATTTTTAGTAGAACAATATTATTTTTATCCATTTCATCTCTTTGACATTGCATTCTGGTCTTACACTAATGTTTTAAGGTTGATTAGGCATCCTTATATTAATAACTTAATTTATGATTGGTTTCAAATATATTTGTAGGTTTGTCTAGATCAAATAATGTTTTTAGTGAGATCATATCCCTTATAATTTTATGGTTTCAAGATTTAACACTTCATCATCATCATCATCATCATCATCATCATCATCATCATCATCATCATCATCATCATGCTCTTCATTCAAGTTGTTACTTTTATATTCATTAATTATAAATGTACAAAAGCATTAGAAATGGAAAGGAAATCCAAGATATGCCTATAATCTTCAAAAACTTGAAAATGTTTTACATTAGCTAGCATAAATGGGTATGAAACTAATTCCATAGATTTTTATTATAAACTAGTATTGTCTAAAGGTGTGAGGCTAGAAGTGGAAACATCTAGTGAATTTTTCATGGCATTATCAGTTCTAGGAATAATAAAAATGTTTAAGGTAATGAATGACTCTATTAGATCCCAAGTTTAATTTTTATAGATTTCCACATAAGAGAGATTGCACTAAAATTTATTTTTTACTTTATTGATGACTAATTTAGAGTCATCATAGACTTTCAATTGATGAACATCATACCTGATTGCAAACTATAATCCCAAAATTAATGATTAATATTCTACCATGTTATTTGTTCATGGGGATTACAATCTATATGATTCTACATGATTTCTATTAGATGGGTCAATAAATATAATTCTTGATCCATATCGTTATTTAGAGCATGCTCCATCAAAATAAAAATACCATATACCTAAGTTTTGGTCATGTTTAAATTTTTTCTTCTTTTCTAGTTTAGTAATCAGAGTACACACACTTGCATCTATAGAAGTAAAATTTAATTTTTTATTGACTGAATTATAGTACATTATCAAAAAATTCATTCATGGATCTCTATCAATTCTAATCTGATTTGTCACTACTCTCCATAGAATCCACATATGGTAAAATTTTGGTTCCATATAACCTTTGAGTGACGTCAACCAATCTGTACTTAATATCATGCCATATTATTATGGCATCTCAACACATTATATCTATATGAACTACTTCACTCTTGGTTCAATTCATAACTACATATGGATATTCAATAACTCTCCTACAACCCTAATTTCAGATTTGTCTAATTAAAATACCACTTTATTTGATATTATAGGGATTGGTCCTAACATTTTACAAATCCCTATAGTCATAACATTGGTTGAGGCACCAAAATTAACAAGGAAATTGTGTAGATATTTATAAAAGATTTAGACTATAAGCAGAAAGGGTGGAACTTCAATCATAGTCTTATGTAATAAAACATTAGTATTATAAGCAAATTTATGTTTGGGTTGACTACTCTTATCTATAGGAGAATTAAGAAGCAAATCCATTTGTTAAATAATTTATGTTAATTCATGGAGGGTTATATTAGTATTTATTTTCTTCATATCCTCCATAATGTTGTAACTTACTTTTATAGTGGAGGGATAATTATCACCTAGGTTTGGTGTAGGTGGATCATTTCTATATTTAGGATCAAGAGGTGTAACAAAATTGTTCAATGGAGTTGAAGTAGTCAAAGGATGATGTACTCTACTCCTAAAAGTATAGCTTCCTCTATGGTATTGTTGGGAAGATTGAATGTAATTAGTATTCTCTTTGGGTTAATTATATTCTACATTAGGAAACTCTAAAGTATCTAAAATTATGGTTGTATTAAAATATTTTGATGAACTAGGAGCATCAAAATGACTTGAAGTGTTCTGGTCATTTAGGACAATCTCATGTTCTTCCATTTCCTTTTGAATAAGAAAGCTTGACAAAACTCAAGATATTCAATTTCTCCATGTTGGGCTATGTTATGCACACAACACCAGTTGGTTAGGGTGATTTCCATGATATTGATCTTAGGAGATTTGTTAGATGAAGACTCAATTTATTTACTAACTTTATTAAAGGGCCTATAATTGAATTGGTAACTGAAATTTGAGGTATAATTTCCATTAATCAATCTACCTCCTTGTTTTTTCATGTTTTGGAAATTATTGCTTAACCTTTGGACCACTCTTTGGATCACATCTATCTCAAGTTTGGCTAGGTCTTGAGATTAATTTTATGTATTATTCATTACAAATGGATTAAATTTTGGTTTTAAGACTGAGGTGTTATTTCATTACTAATCAAAATTATAAATATTGAATTATGATTATGGGTAACATGTTGTAAAGGGAGTTGATTCATAATTGGAAGATGTTATGGAAATGGAAAATTTTGAATTACAAGTAGGATCAAGTTTAATACTAGCATGTTTGGGAGAATATTGGGAATGAGATCCAACATTTTCCCTTGTGGATTGAGTTGTCTACCTACTTTTATTACTTTTGAATATGTAAGGGGAAAATTAGTGACAAGTGGATCTCTCCTGAAGAACATGCTAGCCCAAGGATCCAAACCATTTTTAAACATTTCTATGTCTAGTTAGGTAGTTGGTCTATATAGGATCGTTACCCTTCTATATATATTTTGAAAACATGCATAAAAATTGTGTATAAGTTCATTGGGTTCCATTATCATGAAATAAAACTAGTGGCATAATACACTTAAACATACCACATGAATGAAATAGGATAAAAACATGATACTTAATTGATTACAGCCTATAATTGAAGTGTTAAGTAGATTAAGGAACTAGTCATAAGCCTTATCAAGCAAGGTAAAAGGGAATAACCTATATGCTACATCTTCATGCTAAAATATAAGTAAATTGTGGGATGTTTTATAAGATATAATGTGTTCTTTTGTATTTCTTCCAATGATTAGAGTGAAATTTGGAGGATATTTCTTGGGGTTTCTAGGAAAATTATATATGTTACTAGGAACATTTATAGCTAATATAGTTAGCCAGGATAAAACCATTTGGAATGCTCTATTGGTGACATATTATGGATATAGTATGGTTGGGTAAACTAATATTTTGGATCTACCTCATTTAGATATTAGAATGTAGCTATTGAATTAACTAATCTAAGAAGAAAGAATGAATCTAAATATCATGGGATAATTTTCCTCTCATTTTTAGGATTCTATTAGGGATCTAAAGGTTGAGAAATTTTTAGGAAATTTTGTTGGGTAAGAAACAAATATTACCACAAGAGGTTCAACTAATCTCTTTACCTAAATTAAAGTTATTGTGGACTTGTTGAAACCATGGTTTTATTATAATCATTCATAAGATAAGTAAATTATAATATAATGAGTAGGACATATTAAAATGAAAAAATGTAAAAGAGATTGATAGAGTAAGGTAGAAAAGGGATTATTATTTGACTGAGATCAAATGTTTTAGTGTTGAGAAATGGAAATCATGTTTGGATATAATTATATAACTGTGCATCAAGTTTATTTATTTCACAACTTAAATAACTCAATTATCAAGATTCAAATAAAAAATTGTGAACATATAATTTAGAATATCTATCAAAATAAATTAAATACACAAACTTGTATGTAATACACATAATGACTTAAGAAAAGATTCAAAATAAACATAATGATATTTCACAACTAATCAAACTAGTTTTTTCATAATCTGATGTATATTCACTTGAAAACTAACATTAAAACAAATGATTGGCATATATTACTTCTCTAAATTAATATATTGTTATATGATCATGAGAAAACAAAGGAGAATGGTAGGTGTAATCCCAACACAATTTTAGTAGAGTTTTAGTGCAAAAATAGTTAACTCTTATAATGGCAAGCATTACTACTTATATATGAAATATGATCAGAGCCATTGCCTTGACACAAAACCAAAATTAAATGGATTTGTAATTAAAAATAAATGGTATTTTTTTATAATTTATTAAAATGACTATTTATAGCTTAATATATTGGTATAGGACATCAAAAAAGGAAGAGATAAGGACCGAGTCATGGCATAACTCCAAGATTACAACAAATTCTAATTTTGTTTAAATGAATAGGGCCAAATATTGAGTGTAATTAAATTTTTAAGTGACTGAATGATTGTAAATATTTAATTATTTTCCCCGAGTAATTAATGACCTAAATAGGAAAATCCACATCATTATAAAAGGATCCAAATGATAGAGTAACTGGTTTATATTCAATTATATCCATTTGTAGCTGCATGTGCTTATCTCCATGATAATAAAGCTTATTTTAAATGTATCCTTATTTATTAAATGTTGATAATCAAGTAGATCAAAATTATAATAATAGGTTATTATAATCTATAAATAGGTGGATTCTCCTCATTTTGATGAAGTTATCAATGTCTCTAAATATTGAAATAAATTTATGATGTGCACACTCTCTTTGATCTCATTTCTCTTCCTTCATCTAAGTCTAATTTATGACATTGCTTCAGATCTTTTCATCTCACGCAAAGTGCATATAATTATACCATATTAATTTTATATAATTTTTGTTTGATTTAATCATTGTGTTTGATTTTTTAATGGATTATAGGCTTTACATATAATTATATAGTTTCTGTTATTTTTGTGACTAGCCTACGAGACTACTCAGGTCTATATTAGACTTGATATATTTTCATTATTTTCATATCAAATTGTAATTATAATTGGGATAAAACTATCAATTTACCATCTCCTTAGTCTCTCCTTGAATGTTAAAATTAGTCTCATTGTATGCTGAGGTCAACTTCTTTTTTGCCCCTCTAGCTATAAATGCATATGATTTTGATACATGTCAAAAGATAAATTTTGGGGAGGTCTTTTAGGATTCATAAATGCATTTAGATACATTTTTTAGTTAAGTATCTTAGATTATACCACATGGAATGATTTATATATTTTGAGAGATCATCATTTGAATACTCTATGTTCTTAATATTTTATAGACTGAGTCCTTGAGATCATGTCATGTAGCACAATATAAAGACTCTGAGAGATATCTCAAATGTTGAATATGTAATCGTGCTTCCAAAATATAGTTTCCTAAGATGCAACCATGTGTCACAATATAATAAATTGATATTGAAAACAAATTTTAACTATGCACTTTCTCTATTATTGTCAAATTCTTGAGATGTGACAACATGTCACAATCGTAGAATTTTAGGCTTGGACTATCTTCAAAAACATTTTCACTATGCATCATCTTATTTGATATTTAAATCCATAAGATCATGCCATGTAGATTGATCTCCAAACTCAAAAGTCTTTGACACTTAGTCATTTTATCTAAGTAGTTTTTATTTTTTATTTAGTTTAAATATTACTTAATATAAACTCAAATAAAAATTTATGGTGAATACTTGTGGATTAAAAGATGTATATTGATTTGAATCTAATGACTATGATAGCTTATTTTTGGCTGGGAAAAACAACTGACACACATATAAACACTTGAAAAATATAGATTAATAGATAATTAGGTGAGTTACTTGGTCAAAAACTTGTCTTAGGAAGTTTTGAGCTTCCTCAAATGGATGTCAGCTCACTTTTTTACATAATCAAGTGGATAAATAACATTTGAAATTGTAATAGATAAAATATATGATAACAATGATAATTAAGATTCAATTCTCAATTAAGATATCAATATAAGTGTAATATTTATCCAAATAAGCCATGGTAGTATCTATATCATTCTATATGGCATCTAATTGGTATTCAATGGCTTCGAGAAAGGGAGAAAAATAAAAACATAGAGAGCTAACTTGAAATATATGTCACTCTTATTAGCAAACAAGGGTTGGGGTAATATAGGGAGATCTATGATATTAATTATGTCATGTACTAAGTGTGGTAGAGTTATATACATACAAATGTCATATTTAAATGATCATAAATTAGTAAATATTAAAGATAGTGATATAATATTAAGGTATCAAATTCTACAAATTAAACATAGTGGATCGGTGTTAATCCTGACAAGATCAGTGTTGATTTATAGAATCGGTGATGATTCAGAATGAATCAATGTTGATTCTCTCTATGATTGAGCTTAATTAAAATAAAGAATAAACAAGACAAATTGGATGATAAAGACTAATTAATGAATATTAAAGGCTATAGATGATAATTTTAGGATTATATAAGTAGATAATATCATAGTAATTGATAGAAATGATAAAAATAAACATGATTACTTATCTTCAATCTATTTATAAGTAGAATGAAACTTATCCACAAACAAAAGGAATCTTTCGGGCTCATGACAAAGGATGTATATTAAACGCAACAAAATTTTGATAGAATGTCGTTAACGAAATATATAATTCTCTAAGAAATATAGTAGAGATTCTAGGTTTTGAGTTTTTGGGTCTAGAATGCAAAGGTTGGATGGGTATTTATGGATTAATGTTGATCTAAAAAATTGACATCAATCATGGGAGAATCGATGTTGATTCACCTTAAATTTGCACCTTTGTTTCAACCATGGGTAAAATTAGCTTTGATACAAATGGAGTTATTGGCAATGACACTATATGGGGGTAAATTGGTTAGGGGAGTATATTCCTTAGGTTATTAATGGATTTAGGAGGTTGGGTATAGAAAGGTAATTATAAAGGCAAACTATTAGGTTATCAATGGTAAATATACTAAACCTTAAGATAGGGATTATTAAATAAAATAAGGGCCTATGACACCTAATTAATCATATATATAGTATAAAAATATAATTCTTACATTTTCCCCTTTTTATGGAGTGGTACGGAATGCATGCCATGAGATAAAAACATGAGAGGTCCATTGCCCCATGTTTATGTGAGGAGGTATCACCACTCAAAATAGGAGTCAATGTAGGATAAAGAGTGGGTGATAGGTTTGAAAATTTGAATAATGGATAAGATGGGTAGATGATAGATGAGCTCTTAATAAATGTGGATACATAACATGAAGTGTATGTTTTGGACTAAGAGGATATAAGATAATATAGGTAGAGATGCCATGAGACAAATCCCATAATAAAATGCCATAAATAGGAATAAATGGGATTAATAAATTCTAAACAAGAGAACAAGGGATAGGAATTGGTTGAATGAAGTATCTAATGTGTTATAAAATATGTGCACTACCTATAGATAGCCATTCTCAAGGGAAAATGCACTCGCAGGACCCACTGGGGGGAGATACCCAAAAGAGTACATGCCTTACATAGGATATGGGACTAATAAGGGGTCTATATCCATAAAAATAAAATGGTATAAGAAAAATAATAGTGTAGATGTGGAAAAGTACTAGGATAAAGATAAAGAGAAGGGTTAGATGTACATAGAATTTCAATTAGTGTAAAAAGCGGCCAATCAGTGCCAATCCAAAATGAATCAATGACGATCCACCAAATTGGTGCCAATCCAAAATAGATAGATGCCTATCTAAATTTAGGTATATAAGCAAGTCTAATGTGTAAAAGGGCTCATTTTATATTGGTGAAAATGAAATGATGATTGAGAGATCAAATGATTAGATTATTATGAAATTAGATGGAGGCCAGTGGCAATGGATTGAGGTGATGGTGATGCTCAAAAGATGAGGTAGGTTTATTATTTTATTGAAATTTTTAATTCTTTTTTATAGTTTTTAGGATTTTTGGAGCTAGGATAAGGCTAGGATTAGGGTAATATGGCACTACAAAATCAATGTTGATTCCCTAGTGAATCAGTGATGATTAAAAGGGAATCGATGTCATTCCATAGAAATGGAACTGATCCAAATGGAATAGTGTTGATCTATAAGAGAATGAAACCAATTTAGATAAAAATATGAAAAGCTTATATTAAATTCTAGAGTTAGGATAAATTAGAGTTTTGATAATATTTTAGGCTTAAAGGGGATTCTAGTAACAAGTATAATTTTAATTGCATATATAATATCACATGCCACCCTTAATGGAGTGACTATGAGTTTAACTTGGTAATGATGATTGGGTCCATCTAGAGGTCATAGGCCTGGGAGGGGTACATCACTAAAGATACACCCATTGAAACATAAGTTTCTTGGTTATTTTGGTGGAGCATTGGGATGTTATGACCAAGACCTTCTGGATTCCAACCAAGGAGATGACCATCATAAAAGAGGATGTCTATCAGATTCTATTACTTATAATGTATGGAAAACCTATAGTACCTATGGATGAGTAGGGATGAGGAGTAGTGTTGACATTATCATACAGTAATGATGTAGAAGATATCAAATTTATTGTGAATGGTTTTGCTTTTAAGACTTTATATAGAGCTAATGCAATGGGGAGAGGTGCATTCACTATGATGATATTGGTTATTTCTTGTTATGCACTCCTAGATTAAAGGGGAGGTATATTTTCATGGAGCTTGACTAGGGTGGTTATAGACATGATATAGCACTGTACATTTTTTACATGGGCATCTACTTTACTAGCATAAATTTATAGGGAGTTCTTAGGTTAGAGGACCTAAAGATGATATGGATTAGATGTCATTGTCATTATACAGTGTTAGGCTTATGATAACAACAAGATAGTGCATCCCATTTGTACCCCATGGATATAATGGTATGATATAGAGTAAACTATGGCATTCTTTTGATGAAAGGAAATCTTGTATAAGGCTTTAAATATGTCATTATTCAAGATCTTAATTACTATTAAGGGGTCTTAGAGGTATTGAGAGATACATAAATTATTTGGAGATTGTATCTAATAATTCCTGCATGGCCTAGGGTGGAGGCAGAGCTCACATATATATTGAGGGAGCATTGGGTGATATGGAAGAGGATGGAGTACCTAGAATACCTCCATTTTGGATTAGTGTGGTGGTAGTTTCAGCTAGTACAAGACATTCCATGGGCCTTGCATGTATACAAGCAAGATGAGATAGAGTGATAACTTTTAGGACCAATCACTAGAGACATCCTTACAAAGGAGGAAATGGTGCAAGTAGGTGATAATGTGGAGGATGTAAGGTGTAATCCTATATTTATAGTATGGTGGGTTGAGTAGTGGTAGTGAGGTAGGATAAGGTAGTGTATCCACACTAGGAGAGAGGGGACATAGAGATGGATGAGTATGAGGAGGAGTTGGGATATGAGGAGGATAGGGGAGAGGATGAAGGAGACAAAAAGATATAGGAGGGAGAGATAGATGTTTCTAAACTTATCATAGATAAGGATACACTAAGGGATCCATGTATTACCTTATAGGGATAGTTAGTTGTAACATAAGGAACTTTGATTGTATTGTAGATTGAGTGGGATATAGTGCATACCTAACTAGATAAATTACATGAATAATTAAACTCTTTATAGTTGAGTCATGACATGGTGGTAAAGATCAGGATAGGTACCAAGAAGAGAGAGACACTCTGAGGAGGGAAGGAGAGAGAGATTTGTTAGCACAAATAGTTAGAGAGGTGGTGGGGCCAAGCATGGGATAGGTGGGTACCATGAGCATTGAGTGATACCAAGAGTTAGTGGTTGAGATGAGATACTATGAGTAAATAATTTTAGATTAGATTCTAGAGACTCCTCACTATGTTGCTCATATAGCTGCATAAGGCAGGTCCTTTAGGCATGCACATAAAGGATCAATGAGCATGGAGAGTTTATCCCAGAAGAGAGATAGAGACAAGGATAAATATGGAGATGTGGTATTATATGTAAGTGAAGTTGAGGGTGAATCCCTTCTAAACATCCAGCTGAACAAGATATAGTTTAGATAGTAGGTCATTTCTTGACATATTTATGTTCATTGTACCGGTCAGAGAACCATATACATGTATACAAATAATTTTATGTACATTATTCATTTTATATATGTGATTCATGATTATCGACTATTTTATTATTATGGATTTTATTTATGGATTATGGATGTCCATGGATTATGCTTACATGTAGATTATAGATGCTTATATTATATGGATTGTGTGATTATGGATTTAGATGATGTGATTTATTATGGTTGTTATATGTGATGGTTTTAAATGTTTTATGGATTATGGGTATTATGGATTACTTATGGATTATGGATTTTACGTGATTTAGATTATTTGTTCATGGATTTAATGTTATAAAATGTTTATAAATCATGATTATTATATTATGGTGGATTTGACTCAGATGTATGGAATTATGTAATGTTTAAAGTGTTCATGATTAAATTAATATGGATGTAACCTTTGATTATATGATTATGGATTGATGAGTTGATTAGATTATGGATTATGGGATTTTATGTAAAATTGCTTATGGATTATGGATGCTTATTTCATTATTGATACATGGATTAAAGATTTTAAGTGATGTGATTATGGATGATTGATTTAAAGCTTTTATAATGTCTTAATTATGATTTGGATTTATGAGTATAGATTTTTTATTACATTATGGATTATGAAAAATGTGTTTATAGATCAAGATTTTTATTTATTTGATTTATACATTACAGACTATGGATTATTGATTTATTAGATTTTAAGATATAAGCAACAATTTTTTAATTAATTTAACATGTCTTTAATTTCAAAGGGTGTGATTACTTATTATTGGTTCATACCATGACCCAAGATAACTACTTTACAATAAATGCATATGCATCCTTAGCCAACTATTAATAGCTATTCTAACAACTTTAGGTCAACTAAGTTCAAGTTCTTATTTATTTTGAGATTTTATAGAAAGAAGATGTTTCCATCTTGAATACCTAGAACTGAGATCAAATCTAAAACCATTTTATTCTAATATACATAGACTGATCAATGTGGGAAGTCTACCAAATAAAATAAAGTTGATCAATGTAGAAAGCTTTCTAGTGATATTTTTATGCATGATAGCCATCCTTCAAGGGAGTGGTCTATATTTTGAGATATGATTTTTAAAACAACTATCCTTTAAAGGAGTAGTCTGTGCTTTTGATATTTTGTATATTTATGCATATTTTGTACATTTCATAGCTATCCTTTGAGGAAGCAATATATTTAATTTGTAGATTCTTTAATTTTGCTTTGTTTTTTATCCCAATATTATTATTATTATTATTATTATTATAATTATTATTATTATTATTATTATTATTATTATTATATGGATTGGCCTTAGGTAACCTAAGATAATTTAGCAAAGCTATGATACATAAGATAAAACACTTATTCTTAAAATGAATTAGTGATAGGGAGGAATTTTAGGGAATAATGATTTGTATCTCCTTCCCATTATAGGCAAAGCTTATCCAATTATATTATGCTATGAATAGAGCTCGGGTATTCATATTTAAGGTTAAAAATGGGCAATTCTATTATATATCCACATGTCTCTATATATCATTATTTGGTATAAGAATAGGATGGATATGAAGCCTATAAACTAAACTAGGCAGACCAATGTGAATAAGATTTATTAACAATAGAAAGGACATAGATGAAATTCATTAAGAGGTTCTTGTTCTGATTTCTCATCAAGAAATGCCAAGAAATATGCCCTAAATCC
The DNA here is from genome assembly GCA_037957365.1 of Torreya grandis. NCBI lineage: Eukaryota > Viridiplantae > Streptophyta > Pinopsida > Cupressales > Taxaceae > Torreya > Torreya grandis. The sequence goes on along the minus strand of JARHVA010001544.1, from coordinate 1,574,995 downwards.
ATACTTATGGGTGATGATATATGGGTTGAGACAATTTAGATCAAAATTTCCCCTTTTACTTTTTTCCATATTAGTGACATGTTGATTTTATTTTAAGACAAGGTCACCAATATTAAACTCATATTCTTTCAGATGCTTATTATAGGTGCATTTAATTCATTCTTAGTATACATGTAAATGGTTATGGGTATCTGATCAATGCTAATCCAAGATTTTGAGCTAGGCTAATTTTTCCTAATGGAATTCATCCTTAGAAATGATATCTTTAAGGGATATGCAAAGGGAGAAAATCTAAACTTGGAGAGGAAGTACAACTTTAGTACCATAAACTAGGGAGAAAGAAGTAACACCTTTATGGGTTTGAATACTAGTTAGATAAGCCCATAAGTCAAAAGGAAAATGAATATGATAGTTATTGCCTAATTCATTAAAGAGTTTGGTTAGGATTTTGACAAGAGTCTTATTAGATGCCTTGGACTATCTGTTAGCTTGAAGATAGTAAGGTAAGGAGAATTTGAGCTTAATGATAAAATAATCACAAAGATATTGAACCTTTTTGTTCTTAAAATATTTTCCATTATCTTTGATGATCTTATGAGGGAAGCTAAAGTGACATGATATGTTAACTAATGAATTAAATAATTTTATTTTATTTGGTCGAGATAAGGGGATAGCCTCCACCCACTTAGTAAAATATTTAGCTTTAGTAATGATAAATCCATGATGTTAGGAGGAATTAAGATTAATTTTAAATATAAGATTGAGCCCTTGATATCAAAAAGGCCAAAATTCTTATGCTACCTATAATGTTTGGCTAGGGACATGGGATAGGTTGGCATGATGTTGATATTTTACACATTTCTTAATGTATTCACAATAAACTTGATTTAAAGTGGGCCAATAATAGCCCAATTATAAGGCTCTCTTAATGATGGTGTGGCCACTAAAATGTCTGCCACATGACCTATCATGAGCTTCTTTGATAGAAAGGGTAGCTTTATGATCCTAGAGACAACAAAGAAGGATATCATCATAACCATGCTTATAAAGAACACCCCCTAGTATGATAAAATGCATGACATGATGCTATAAATCTCTCTTAATATTTCAAGATAGATATGAAGGAATAATCCCTCTTGATAGGTAATCAAATATCTATGCATACTAGAGATCTAATGGATTTTCCTCCACATTATTGATCGAAGGAAGGTCAGTTTTGGTAAAGGAAGGTTGATTAATCCTATAGACAAGGACAAAAAACTTATATTATTAAGGAACATATGGAATAAAGGAGGCTAAAGAAGCCATAATATTTAAAAACTTATTAGTTGATCAAGGAATGGATTGGATAGCATAATGCTCTAAAGTGGCTAGTAACTGATCATCTAATGTCTTATACTTCTGAAGGGTATCAATTTCACATTGATAGATGCCTTTAATTAGATTGAACACAAGCCAGAAATCACCATAGATATTAAGTATATTAATATCCAAGGCTATAGTGATTTGGAGACCCCTGATTAAAGCCTCATATTCTACCATATTATTAGTGTAGTCAAAATCAAGCTTAAAGGATATAGGGATAGGTGTCCCCCCAAGATGGATTAGGATAATTATATCTCAACCATCATGATTATATTTGGATCCATCAAATAATATATTTATTTGATATTGCATATCTATTTGAGATGTGGAGGCTATAGATTCATCTAGGAATTGATAGTTAATGGGTTGATTATCAAAAAGAGGCACCTCACTAAGCTAGTCATCAATGATTTGAACTTTAACTAACTAATGATGGATAAACTCAAGATAAAATTCTACTAAAATCATAAGCCATTTATCCATTCACTAATTAGAATAAGGCTTAGAATGCATAAACTTTAGGGGATCAATATTCATAACCATATATGTTTTATGATGAGCAGATAATGTTGAAGCTTAGAAGCAACAAATACCATATCTAGGCACAACTTATTGCTATAATAATAACATTTCTTATATTAAACAAGTGTGTGATTGATATATTAAACTACCTACTCTTTTTTATGCTCATCATGATGGGAAAGCATGGCTCTAAGGGCATGATTAGTATTGGAAATATACAATAATAATGTTTATCCTTATTTTGGAGGAGTGAAAATTGGTGGTAAAATAAGGCATCTTTTAAGAACTTCAAATGTCTCTTGAGAACCATAATCCCATTTAAAATGGATATCCTTCCTTAGGAGGTGATGGAATGGCTAACATAGATTGGATAGATAGGAGATAAAATAATGGATAGATTACAATTTACCTTGCAAACTATGGAGTTGATTAAGATTAGATGAAGGTGGCATTTCTAAAATGTCTTTTATTTTGGTAGGGTTGAATTTTATCCTATGGATAGAAATAATAAATCCTAAAATTTTACCCATCAATACTCCAAAAATGCATTTCTTAGAATTTAGATGGACATGGAATTGGATTAAGTGAGAGAAAATAACCTTTAGGATGGAAAGGTGATATTTTCATAATTTTGATTTACCAAAGAGATCATCCACATAATCTTCAATAATTTTATGGATGATATCATGAAAGATGTAGGTTATGGCTCTTTTATAGGTGTCATCTACATTATTTAGGTGAAAAGGCATAACTTAATATCAAAAAGTCCCCCAGGGAGTAATAAATGAAGTTTTATGTTAGTCTTCTAGTGCAATAAGGATTTGATTATATCTAGAGAAATTATCCATAAGTGATAAAATTTCATATCTAGAAGTCAAATATACTAACTGGTTAATATTAGTGAGAGGGAAAAAATCCTTTGGATAAGAGATATTAAGGTTTCTAAAGTTAATATAAAGGCATAGTCCCCTTAGAGGATTGGTGATAGGAATGATATTAGATACCCATTGAGGGTAATTGATAGGTTAGATAAAGTTAACAAATAAGAGGCATTATGGCTCTTCTTTAACTAAGACTATAATGTGAGGATGCATATTTTATAGATTTTACTTTATTGGCTTGGCATCAGGGAATATGAAAATATTATGGGTGATGATGGCATGATCGATACTAGGCCTATCACTATAGGACCAAGTGAATGCTTCATTATGATCTTTTAGAAAAGTAGTGAAATCTTGGGATTCCTAGGGATATAAAGATTTAGTAACCTTAACTATTGATGGAGTCTCATGGGATGATATGTTAAATTCAATGGTGGCTTCATTTAATATACTAGAGGTTTCTAATGGAAGGTATTTATGGAGATAGGATTTATATTCACCCAAATGAGTTAAGATTGACTCATCATCTTAGCACTGAGGAATAGAGATGGTAGGAAAATATTTCCATATCATATCTAGGTAGGATAGAGGAATGGTTATAACCTCTCCATCAAGATGATAGATGATATGTTATATAATAATGGTATTGACTAAATAAAAGTTTAGAGAAATGGATACGATGTCATGTATCAAACAAGGGGTGGTGGATGGTGAGGATGTTGTGTCCTCTTGAAGGATGGTAAGGAGAGTAATGTTTAGGGTAGTTTTATGATTTTTGATAAAACTGAGGCCATGTTTTTCATGGGGTTTCATAAAATCTTTGAATAAAACCTTATGTGGGATTTGTTCATAATGTCCTATGTCAAAACCCTTTCAAGCACAACATTATAAGTATGTCTTTGTAAAGTAGGATTTATTGAGGAATGAAAAGTTTGACATAAATGATTGAGAATGAGTTTGGTAAGAAATGCCTAAATAAGGTTGATTTAATTCCCCATAAATCAAATGGGTTTAGAGGAAACGTGGACCAAAGGGAATAATTTCTCCTAAATTTGGATAATAAACCTATTATTTGTCTGGAAGTACATATTCCTATAGAGTGGGGAGATTATTGAGTGTTAATAACTAAAATTCTTGAATTGATAATTGATGAAATGTATAATTAATGGACTCCTTACCAATCCTTGACACATGGATTGTTGTACTCATTAATTCCTCATTGGATGATGATGGGGTAACACTTTATAATAAAATTAAGACATCATTTGGTCAGAATGTGAGGTTTCAAGATTTAAATGGATGAGGATCAACTAAAACATTGTGGATTTTACCTTCATGTTTGAATTTAATACATCAATACAAGGTAGAGGGGATAAAATGCATAGTGTGTATCTAGGGATGTCCTAACAGGGTGTTGTATTGAAACTCCCCTTATATTACATAAAATAGTTTAGGGAGAACATGCATGAATACTTTAATGTCAAGGAATATCATTCCTAATGAAGGGGAAATAATATCATTGAAGGATCATAGAATGGTAGGGGATTATGATACAATTATTTTAGGTAGTTTTAGTTGTTCAAATGCATGAGAGGAGATGATGTTTATATTGGCACCATTATCAATCATGACTCATTTAATTTAAGTTTGATCAATTGGGGTAGTTTTAAATAATGTGGGATTTTGGTCATTAGGATGTAAAGGTTGTATTTACAAATCATGAAAGGTTATAGATAAGGGATTTTGAAGAGATGTAATGAAAGCTAACAAAGGTCAGGGTTCATCACCTTACATCTCAGTGGCCTATAAGGCTTCTATCATGACCTCATGGTGTTGTGGAGAATTTTGGACAAGCTCATATAGGGACATTTTAAATGGAAGTTTATGAAGGTGATTTATAATAAATATAAATATGAGCTATGAAGCATTGTTGTTTTATACTTTTCCTAACATATAAACTTAAGTTTGAGCAAGCATTGTTAGACTATTTATGGTAGGAAATGGTGTTTTGGCAATAGTTAGTTTGTCTTTTTCATGATTGTGGGTCTTATGACCTTAGGCTTGGGATCACGTAACTATGTGAAATGTATCTATAATAAATAAAGGGGGATTCACTATATTCTTAGAATCATCCACATCTAGAGGGAGAGATTGATAATGAGTTCTATCGTAGGTTTTATCTTCTTTTACAACTCATTCTGATACTATGGGTAGTATGCTACTTCTTGAAGTAGATGTAACCCAATTAGTTTGATTGTGGGGATGGTCATAATCTAATTTTTCCATTAATAGATCATCTTATTTTAATAAATTTTGGACTATGACCTTTAATGCATTACAACTTACTATGTCATGACCTGCTATCTATGATACACACATTTACTATTTTCTCTATACCATGTTAATTTTTTAATATGAGGCTTGATAGGATTTATAGGTGGTAGAGTGATAAAGGAGGCATGGAGAATATGATCAAAGATTTTATAATAAGACCCATTTAATGGATCTTGACTAGGCTTTTTAATCCTTTGAAGCACTGGTAGGGAAGAGGTATGTGACTTCAAACCTTAATCTTTTGAGATATTTATTTGAATGTTCGCTACTATAGGTACCTTGTGCTTAGGATAAGTCCTTACACCTAAAAATTATAGGTGTGGGACTAAATTGTGGTTGTAAAGAAACCTCCAAGATTTTACAAACTAGCTCTTTGTTCTAAGTGGGGGAAGAAAAAGGGATAAGAAAGAAATGCAAATAAAACTAAAAAACACTAACTAAGAAAATGCACTAAGAGATTCAAAGTATTAATCTGTAATTGCATAAAATATATTGAACCCTTAAACACTATAGACCATAAAGGAGAATATAGCATGAATTAATATATATAATAAAAGTAAAGACAAATACTATAGAAGCAGAAGAAAAGAAATAATAGACAAAAATAAATCTTCACTCAAAATGACACAAAACACCACATCCTCTTCATTATATGTGGAGAAATTAATACATAAGGCCTCAAAGGCATATACAATTTGTCTAGTTACACCCATGAAGGGAACTTGTTAAGGTCATAGAATTAAAAATTATAACTAATACTATTCTTATTCTATTATAAATGGTTGTTTACAAAAATAACAAATCCTAACAAAATGATAACCAACCCTTTATAAAAGGGATGAGCTTAGAATAAATAGGCGAGATGAATTCTCATGGGAATGACACCTAGAAATCTTAGCACCCATACCCATGATGATGCCATTATAATTGAATAAGATTATTGAGCTCTTGAGTCTAGTTAACTTCTAGATCCTAGATATGGTATAATTGTATTTTCTTATTATGGCCATGATGCTCAGGAGGAGTGTAGTGAAACCACATGCCATGCTCCCAAACAACTTATATTATGCCATTAGATACAAGGATCCATTTGCCTTAGCCAATGGCACAACTCCTAGCTCTGACAAGAAAACCCTATCATCGACAAGAATCATGGTGCCATGTGGAAAGGCTCACATCTTCTTTATTATAACTCTGTGGTAAGTCCCATATTTTTGTCTCCAGCTAATGGTATTTCTTGAAGGCTTGACAAGAACAAAATAGCTTTAATAAGTGTCAAGATGCCACATGTCAAATAGGTAATCTTCTAGGGGAAGTTGGGTACTTCCTCACAAAAATGAGTGTGGAGATACTATGTGTCAAAACCACATATACCTTGATGACTCTTTAGTGGGCCCCACTTATCATCCCATTGGCCAATGACACTGTTATAATGATTGACCCAAAAGGAACTAGATTTAAAGAGCACTAGGCTATTGCATGTCAAGTTGATGCTCCATTAGAGGGAATTAAGAGCCACTTTGAGCAAAAAAAGTGTTTGGCTACCACATGGAAGAAGTGGAAAGATGCCAACACTTAGACAAAATGGAGAAAAAGACCCTAAGAAAGAACAAGCCAAAATAGGAACTATTGGATGTGCCAAACGAGTCATGACCATCAAATTTAAGCCCTAATGGATAATGGTTAAGATTAATTTTGACATCTGCATGATCATCAATGATGTCTGTGTGGCCATCACACTACATGGTCTCTACGAGCTTGACACTTATCCTCTTCACATTCCTTTGGAGGTTCTTTGACTTATTGACCCTTGATTGCAATTAGATCATTAGGCATCTTGCTAAGATGGTGACACTTGTCACTCTCATGGGGCTCTCAGAACCTCTTATAAATTCAACATTTATTGAATATCATTGCTCCATGTCAATGTGTACCATATGATTGTGATCCACTAGCCCAGTCATGATTGGCTTAAATTAGATAAAGAAAATACTAAGTTAAATATTGAGACATAAAGACTTAGGACAAAGGGACTTAGTCTAATATTTTGAGGTATTGATAAATACAAAGGAGACCTAGGGATTTTACACTAAGTGTATAAAAAAGGGACCAAACATTACTTAGACCACACTAATGAATAAAATGGACCTTGAGAATTAGCTAGACCATGTAAATAAATAAAAGGGACTAGGATATGGGATAAAAAAGGGGACCTAATATGAATTTTTATATTAATGATTGGTCATGTTAATAAACATGACCAATCCTTAATATAAAAATAAAACTAAGTCCTTAGAATATTTAAAATGTTTCCACTTTTACTAAATTTAAATCATTAGGTCTAAGATAGGGTAATTAGAATAAGGATTTCAAACTACTCAGATGTGAACTCAACTTGGCTTTTGATAGACTAATGAGCACTTAAAAACTAGAATTGGTCAAAAAACTTAGGCATTCATACTTGACAAGGGTTTAATTAATTTAGTGCACTTTTGGGCACTAATAGATAGTATCATAAAAGTTTCATTAGTAATGTACCTTTATATATGGTAGTGTCCCACACTACCATCTAAATTTGATGGCATCTAATGCTAACATCCACTACAACTAAGACAACTTGGAATTTTTTATTATAGTTATTGATTATATTAATGACTAACATTGATTATTTTTGTTATATTTTTTAGAAGGAAATGTATATTCATAATTTTAGACATGGGAGGAAAACTATCCACTTTGATTGATCTAGGTTTAGATCAGTTAGCTAGGTAGTATAAGACCAGGTTGGACTTGGTCTGGTTGGATAACTAGGCCGGATCCATTATGATTTACATCTGAGTATATCATTGGTCAAGAGGTGGAATGATAATAATTTTAATTTTTTGATCCCCATAATGAGATTACCATTACTTTAGAGGATATGTATCACATTTTATGCTTGTCGATTAAAGGAAAGAAATCCCATGTTTAGATTACCCTAGTTGTGGATATATTCAACAATACCATATATATTTCACAGGGTGAAGATGAGCTAAGGAAAATCCATATGGGATAGTATTATTGTATAATATATTCATATATGATGTTATGTAGTTGTAAAAAAATATTTATTCTTTACTTTTTTATTTCATTATATTAAATGGTGTGGGGTTACGATATCATATCAAATGTATCACATTATTCATGGTATTGAGGAGGAGGGTATGTGTTATCCTTGGGCATACACCATGATGACCCACTTATACAAAGATTTTTATATATGGTTTTTGGAGACTCATGATGGAGGCTTGGGTACAACCACACTTTTACACGTCTAAGCATATGAGCACATTTTAGTTGTATGACCATTTGGTAGACCAATTTTTGGTTTGTCCCATCCATATATGTTTATATCTTTATGGGTATTCCCATAACATAGGAGTCACATGACCATGGATTATCAAATGATAACCAACCAAATTACTCATGATCAAACAGTGTGACATCCATATATGACTATTAATAATTGGCCCAAGGATAAGAATAAGTTAGTGTGAGTGCAAGTTAGAATGTGGCTAGTGGATTAGATTTTTGGGGTTTATGAGAACTTTTAGTTTGACCATGTGTTTTACTAGTTTAGGATTCATCAAGGAGTCACCTTAAATCCCTATCCATGGTAATTTACTATTCAATCCTATTACATGTTGAATTATAGGGTTTCCTCTATTGTTATAAACATAACACCACTCTATTTGGGATAAACCCTATATTTTTCTTGGTAGACTATGATGATGTAGGGTGTACAAATACATACACAAAGTGGTGGATTAGTTCATGGTGGTCATTATTATTTCCTATTTTTTTCCACTTTCTAGTGTAGTACTTGTAGCATAGGATGCTGGTGGAGGAGGTAAAGGTGTGGGTGCACCTAGATGCCAATAACCTCAATTGATGAATATATGTATGTTATAAGTGAGTCTATTATTTTGATTTATTTTATTTTACATATATTTATGTGTTTAGATAGTATATATATATATATATATATATACATATATATATATATATATATATATATATATATATAACTTATATCATGGTGGATTTTTGTGATTATAGGTAATTAGGAATGGTTGACTAAGGTTATGTTGTCACCAAATATTACACCATAGAAGAGGTTTTTCACGCCTTTTCTAGATTTGGGTAACATGGGAACATTTCTAGGTATGTGTGTGTACCTATATTTTAAATTAGCCTCAAAATTTAAGGTCTAGCTCCATTAATATATCATGCAATTTATATCACTTAAATAACTACTTATTTTAAAAGTTTCTAGAGAATGCATAAATTGAACCTAATCTAAAGGAGGTGATTCAATAAAATTTCTTCCACATGACCATAATATTTTTACCACTATGAAACAAGGCATACCAACTAATCTCTATGTCTTAATGGGTTCTAACATGAGCATTTCAATATAGAGGTGAGATATGAGAAACAACACAAGAAAAATGAACCAAAGGGTAGATTTTTAACTCCAAAGACAATTGTACACTTGAAAAATATTTACACACTAGACTACACTATATATGACCAATTAGACTAGGAACTCTTGCTCAAACATGAAATGATAAAGTAAGGATAGAGAATTATCACTTCTCATCACCATACATCACTTGCATATTTAGAAAATTATTCAAAAATAATAAAAAGACTTGCATTAATGTTCAAAGACAAAATATGACATTAGTCAAGTAGGGATTAACCATACATGGTTTGGAACCTTTTAAAAAGGCCAAAATGGTAGCTAATTATAGCATTTGAGAGATAATGGGGAAAATAGAAATATTAAATGGGAATCAAATGAGTTTAACTCTATTTGAAATGTAATTACAATTGCTTCTACCAATATGCATCTTTGGAACTTCCTGATTAATCCAAGTCATCTCAAGTAGTTGCAATAGTTAAATATTCCTTCATTCATGATCCATATGGTTTAAAATATAGGATCAAGTGGCTCTTATCTATGCTCTAGCATCGATGTGGTTACAATAATAGGATCTATTTGTTAAAATTTTATCTTATTGCTAAATTGTTCTTGATTAGTTTGTCATGTTATAGAAAAGTGGAGAGAAGGGTCCTTTTCATGTAGTTAGTCCTAGAGATGGAAAAATTTAATTCTACATGTATGCCTCTTTGTAACTTCCTAAAATTCTATATCTTATTCCAACTAGATCATGCTTGAACTTGTCCCCATGTTCATAGGTTCACTATAGATGGAAAACTAATCTTAGATTATTAGTTTTACTATAGTCATTGTGTCGATGGGGAATTATAGACTATACAGCTTAATTCCTTGATTATAATAGGTCCAAATAGACCCATTATGTTACTATAGGAACCAATAATTCATATATGTATGAACCCTTCTTTAAAGAAAGTGAACATAATCATAATATGACACTGCAACCCTTGAATCTTTCAACTAGGGGTCCATATTAAGATTTGATGGTGCTCCTTTATGTTTTTTGATGATTTAATTCATGTCTATTCCACTTCATAGAATTTTATCAATATTTATTTGGATGTTTACATGGATGTCTTACTTGGTTGGTTCAACTTTGCAGCTTCATAACTTGAGCCAGAAAGCTTGCTTGGACATGAAACTTTTAGAGGATGATCCTAGCATGAAAAAATACATGGTGATGAAATATTTTATATCATATAGATTTATAAGGTGAATTTATTAAATACATAGGTGAACTAGTTCATTCATTTCTAGATGACATCCTAGATGGCCTTTCTCCTTAAAAATCAGTAAGCTTAACTTTGAGGGCTTAAATCTTGAGATAGAAGGATCATCAAGATTTGAAACTTGAAAAACATGATCTTGGTACTAATGAAATTTATCATGTATGATATTATGGTCAGATGAGGCTTCTTGAGCTCATTTATAAAATTAAAAAACACATTGTCTAGAATAGTTATTTAGGACATCCTGATGATGGTCTAGTCCCTTTACTTGCCCAAGTCATTTTGATTCAATCCTTCAAATTCTTGGTGAGTTTACAATATTTTTTCAATTTTTTCCATGTCCTTGTGAGTTTATGAACACTATGGGATCTTAATTAGATCAATATTGATGTCTTGGATTAAAAAAATCTTGAAAAAAATTCAATTCCCTTAGATCTTTGCATCGACATATTATCTTGGAAATTTTATCACATACACATTCTCTAAAATAATGATGCCTATGGCCCTTTTATATTAGATATAATGTCTAAAATAAATGACTTTGAGATTTTGAATAGGATATTTTGCTTTAGATATTTTATCCAAAACAATGGGCCTTCAGAAATATTATCTTGGACAATTTGTTTGAAAGAAATATGTTCTTAGGTAAATTTTCTCAGATAATTTTACCAAAATATTTATGTACTTAGTATTTCTCCATAGAAAAAATGTCTAAGATAATTTATTATTTGTGAAAATTGTTGTGGAACATTTTATTTGAAATAAATCCATGCCTTAGGCAAATTTTGGAAACATTTTTCCCAAAATAATTCATGCCTTTGTACCTTTTGTCATAACTTTTGTTATGGACATTTTGTCTGAAGGAAATATGCCTTTAACATTTTTCCTAAACACTCTCCCTAAATAGTTAGTCTTTGAACTTTTGTTGTAATATTTATGTGGAATGATTTATCTAAAATAAATGTGTCTTCTAACACTTATCCAAAAGTTGAAATATTTACTAAGTGTAGACTAGGCTCTTCTAGACTCATTCTTTTAACTTCTCAATACCATGAAAATCTACCACTTACATATATGATTAAAAAATGACCCCTAAGACACCAAACGATACAAAGATTAAACTATACCATGAATAAAACTATAATGGCATATGAAATGAGATAAAATGAGCTACATCATACCCTATGTCATTATAAAAAGCCCCTATACAAGATTTTGAATATAGGGGTTGACCCATTTGGCCTAAGGTAAAAATGGTCAATAGGTTGACCTGGTCGTATACACTTTTATGTGAAATGTATTCATATACATCATTATAAATGGTATCATAGAGTTCATCACTAATATATATGGTGCACATGCACCTAATTTTGATCCAACGACCATGGTTGTGGAAGTATACCACATAGTTGTGAACAAGAAAGATGAATTATGCATGGAAATCAATAGGTGGGATAACGCTAAGAGGAATTTCATTGATACGATTTAGTCTTTGATATATATATATACATATATATACATACATACATACATATATACATATATATATATATATACATATATACATACACACACACACACACACACACACACACACACACACACACACACACACACACACACACACACACACATACATACATACATACATACATACATATATATATATATATATATATATATATATGTATATGCATATTATTACTCATGTTCATATGTATTGCATAAACAAGGATCTATTGAGGAGATATTATTAGAGTGATCTTGCTCTTACAATCCTAGATGAGACATCAGAGATTCCACATAGAGAGGTTTGAAGCCTATGGATGTAGATATTAATGACACATGAAGTTTTTGGGTATATTCCCCAATATATTATTGAATATTATAAAAAATATATATTATTTTGATATATATTATAGAATCACTTATGTCATTTTATCTTATAAGCATGATTAGATTGTTGCCAATGCTTTAATTTTATTTATGTGATGCATTTTGAATAATTTTTTGTTATTTAATGTTTTTATTTATCATTATCATGTAATTTTATTTATATTCACTAAGTTACTCACCACACAATATAAAATCCATTTGTGAATGACAATGCTTGACTATAATGAATATCTAACGATTATGACCCTACTTTTTATTCTATCATAACATTGTGTGCATCTCCTAAAATGTTAATTGGGCTTCCATTACTTGTAGACATATAAATCAATTAAGTAACCCATTATTTACTTTTAGATAAAATTATTTTTTATGTATGATTAGATTATGCAACATGTGGTTGTGTTCTTCCCCCAAATCCACCTCTAGTGAGAGATTGATCAACTAGTGGTACCTTAGTGGGAGAGATTAATCATTATATAATGTACACTTGAACAAAGAATTATTATAATAGTTTAATTCTACAAATGTTGATAGACCATTCATTCCTTGTTAATAATGTAATGGGAGGTTTTGGTCCTTAGATAATGACCACTTAAAGAAATAAGAGGAGACCTTATTGTCTCTCTCTTAAATGAAATAACTCTTCTATCAACGTGTGTAAAATTTTATCATAAAGCATAATAATAATTACTATGATGTCCATTAATACCATAGTAAACATAAAATGTTTTTCCTTTGATATTTTCAAATATGTGTGATGGATGTTAATATTTAGGAGGAAGAGTAATCAATTTATTAACTAATAACACATTCAATATCTCATGTGTTCCATTTATAATGCAATCAAACTGAAGTGGTTGTCTCTTAGTAAGATCATGTTCTATAAATATAAGAGTTATTCTATATGTTTATTCTTTTCTTATATGTAAAAATTTCATTTGTTTCTCCTTTATATGAACTTCTAGTTTAGGATAAGGTATTGGGGATGCCTTGTGAGCCTCTTTAGGTTGTTGCCTTTTTTTTGTTTGGGTTCACTAGCTCACATGCATTGTTGTGTACATCCATATTTAACTTATGAAATTAAGTATAAGGATTATTCAAGGTTATTTAATTAAGTGGATAAAGATAAAACCTAAATAATATGACTTTTAATTCCAAATTCGAGGATCTATATGTTAAATAATGTAGTGTATCCTTCAATCTTATAGCATAATCTTGAATAAAATCATCATATTTATGCCTTATAAATGTTCCAATGGTATATTAGGTAGTTTATGATAATGAAAATATGATAAAAATATGTTATTCAGTTGATTGAAATTTGGTAAGGAACCATTTAGAATACTATAGAACCAATCCCAAGCTTATCTTATTAAGATTTTATGAAACATTTTTAGAAATAGGCACACATATTTAGCCTAATGACAAAAATAATGTACATATTGAATGAAATAGTTAGAAGTGTCTCCTTGACCATCAAATAACTTTAACATAGTCATGATAAAATTTATTGAATAAGGATACTCCAATACATTATACGTAAGAGGTTGGTCATCAAGAATGTTATTATTAATATTAGCTTAACATGACAATACTTACAATTTGAGAATTGAAATTTGTTTTTGAATGTCTAATATAACATTCATTATAGATATATTATGAATAAAAAGAATGATTAAATTTTTAGAAGATGCACTTATGGGTTGTAATTTACCATCTATTTTAAACTTATAGATAATGGATTAGTTAAAACTATCATTGCATTATAAGTTGGCCTTGTTGTATGATTTAGAACAATGTGTAAAGGAACATTCATATCACATGATGTACTTAAATAAGTTATTTTTCATTTTTAATGTTAAGAAAATTTATATGATGATTATGTAAAGAATCATTACATATTATCTCAATTTACATATCATACATATTATTATGGGAAATCATTTGACTATTTTAATCTTCACTACATTGAAGAAATGAATTTTCACTTTTTTGTTCACTATTCATCATTGTGTTTAACCCTAAATTTAGATAAATGAGGTTAAAGGGTATTAAATTAGATTTTATAAAAAGATGATTAACTAACTTAATTATTAGGGAAATTAATATAAATCTCAAATAAATAATATTTTAAATTTATACAATTAATATTATTAAAAATAGTAAAGTGCAACTATAGATAGATATTTCAATGAATAGAGAATAAATTATACTTAGCTAGTTTATTATCCTCATGTACGTATGATATAAAATAGGTTAAAAGTGGAATATAATATTATTTTAGAATATTAATTATATTTTATGAATTTTTTTTTTTTGCATCAAAAACTTACATCAGATCTTGATAGTTGTGTCAACGTAGTTATCTAAATTTGATGCAAGTGTTTTGTATGAAATATTGACTAGGTATGGTTCAACCAAATTGAGGCTTATATATTTTATATCACCTTTATTTTTATGTATAAATATTTAACATATGGTTTATCTCTCTCTTTAAAAAAATACCAAACCCTATATCCTTCACCCTTGGAGTGACTGTGCAAAAAATGAGTTAGTGGGCTCACATCATCAAGTTACCCCAAGGATCCCTTAGTCAATGATAATTTAATACATAAAAAATAATATAAAGATTTACTCATAATTATATATTTATCCCATTTTTTCTAGCTTGTATCTGCATAAAGATGTAATGTGTGATAATAAAATACATGTAATGAACTAGTTTGTAACTTGTAAAGTATGTCTCGTGAAATGATCTTCAAATGATTCAATATTATGGGAATAATAATCCTTATATGAAATAATAATCCAAGGGAAATATGTATTAGTTACTTATTAGAAGAATCAAACATCAAAAACAATATTTATACAAAGCATTCCCAAGACTAGATACTAGGGGGAATGAGATAACAAGACAAAACATAAAACAACTAGAAGAACAAGAGATAAATCCTTTTCACCTTAATTATAGCTCAAAATAACTTGTTAAAATGGTATTTGGATTTTGTTTAGATTGTGTCCAAATGAAGCCTTCATCGACACTCTCACTTTATGGGTAACACCTCCCTTTTGTTCACTTTGGTTTTGGTTTTGTAATATGTTAGTATTTGAAGATTCACTTATAAATAATGCCTAATAACTTTAAACAAAAGATATTATTGGTAGTGAGTGTGAGATATTATATTTATAAGTTTAAAACTAACCCTAACCTAGGTATGATTAGGTTTATACTAACCTTGGGTTAAGCTTGGGAGTCCAAATACAATAAATAATGTCCTTAATTGTGCATTTATGGAAGCATGGCTCAATATTTTTGATTTCAAGGCATTTATGTTGTATTTTACAATTCTTAACTTTGAGTATGATGACATCATCTCACTTCATTTTTTATATTTTGTTGAATTTTGATTTTTTGACATTCTAAATCCACTAATTCAACATGGATTATTTAACTACTTTTTAATTTTATTTACATGGTTGATTAATTATTTTTATGATTTTGGTATTTTAATAATTAGATTAAGTGCCCCACTTAATTGGTGGAAAGTGTCAATTTACTAGGTTACAATCTAACTAGGGATGAATATGTGGGAGGTTATCATTCCATACATGGTAATACCCAAAATAGGGATGCTTTGACAAATTATAGGATCTTACATCCAACATGTGGATGAATTTAGTATGTTTAGTAATTTATATGCTTAATTTGCATGGTTTAGTAAAAACCAATCTAAAGTCTATTTAGACATGAATGTGGCCCAAAAGAGTGTCTACATTTTCCCTTATTTAAGTAGGCATTACAAGACATAGGGATAGTACCATATTTTCAAATAATGAAAAAGTCATTATGTATAAAATTTTAATGCTTTGGCTAATGCCCCTTAGGGTGGTTGATGAGCCCTAGCTACCCTCTAGAGGGATTAAGGGACAAATAGTATCATTGAATGATCCCTAGAAAAAAGGAAATGATATGTTCTAGTGGTAATAGGGGTTAAAATACTGATTTACCTAAAGGTTATTATAATTAGTGGCATGGTGATTTTCCCTTATAAGGAAGATGGGTTGAAATAATGATTTTCCCAAAGGTGATTCTAATCATTAAAAGAATGAGTTTACCCTAAAAGGGCATATTATTCATGGAATAAAAGTTGTTTCTCTCCAATAAGGTAGAATCAATAATTAATTAGTCAAAGTAATTTTCCATGTTTGGGCAAAATGGCAAAGGGGAGTTCATAAAATAAATCTATAATATATATAAATGATGAGCTGGCATAACATAATAATAAAAAATTAGAAGGCTAACTTATAAAAAGATACATCTTCAAACTAATATATGATATGGCTAGAAAATAGTGCTAGTAAAGGGGTCTCTACAAAGGCCCAATAACATGGTCTAGTGATAAAAATGGTTGAATAATAATGATTATATAAATAAATGGCACAAAAAAATACCTCAAAGTAAAAAATAAGACCTATTATAATAAATAGAAGTAACCTTTAACACTAGGGGATGCAAATTAAATTTATAAGTTATATATTCACCACATGGGGTGAATATATAACTTATAAATTTAATTTGCATCCCCTAGTGCTAAAGGTTACAGGTGAATTTTTTCATTTTAATTAAAACCATTTGCAAACTAGAGTTCTAACCTAGCAAGAGAAAGAGATTAAAAAAAAATGGTGCATGGATAGAGATGGAGGCATATTATCAATCAGGTGAAGGAGCATGGTCAACCACCAAATAATGGGCCATAGATTAGTCATCTCATTTTAACCTTTTTGTCATTTATTACACAATAAATGTAAGGGTTTTTAGGAAAAATGGAGAATTCATAATTTATATGGCAAGGCAAATGGTGGCTTCACCCTCCACTTTTTGGTGACATCACCAAAATATGGTGGAAATCATAAATCAGTGAGTTCACTAAAAATATGTAAAGGCAACATTTTCTTGGAAAATTAAAATGGAGACTTTTCCAAAAATCCTTATAAAATGTTGAATCAATGATGTTGCAAAAAATAGGCAAAGTCAAAGTTTTTGTGTAAAATGAAAACAACTTTACTAGAATTATAAGATAAAATGATGGCTTTATTAAAAACACCAATTAGGGTTACTTTAAGGGATATAGGCATTAGGTAAATACTTTATATATGGTATAATAGGATAATAGAGAGTTATTTATGGTTGAAAGACTAGATCTAGGTAATGACAGTACATGAGCAGTGTTATCATTTCTTATTTGGTGGAATTTTTGCACATTATAGGTCTACATGATGTAGTTGAAATGCTTATGATCATAGTAAATTAGGATTATTTAAGTGCACTAGTAGACTGATAGCACTTAGAGATGTCCACATTCCACCTATTGATAGGGGAGGCAATACTGACACCTAAGGATACCTAATATATCCTCAATCTACTTATGAGAGGCTAGAAGTTATTTCAAATAGATCCTAAATAAAAATGGTTATGTTGGATGATTTTTATGGTTATAGATACATTCCTATGGTCCATAATAAGGTAGACATTGATCTATTGGAGACTTATATCAGTATGTGATTACATTACCTTCTCTTAGATGACCCATCACCACCATCATTATTTGATAGATAGGCCATCATTCTTATGGCTATTAGCAATGACATACTATTGTCTACCAAGAGTGGCCAATTATTTCACATGGGCTTAGGTGGATTATTCTTTTCTATTATGGGAAATGTGACCAAATTTACTTAGGGGCCAATAGTAGTCACCTAGATATACAAATACTTGCACATTGTGGCCTAATGAGGAGGGAAGAGTATTGGTGCTTCCACTTTTCTCTTGGTTTAGGGATGAAAACACATTATAATTAAGTATCTATTTGGCCAAAGATAGGTACAAGGCCCATAAGATCTAGTGGCATATGGTTGGGTTTAGACAGGTGTAGGTTATAAAGGACACCATGATGACATATATTTCTATTAGCACATTTTAGATGATTTAATGATTGGGTTCTTCATTTGGTGGCATTACTTACCATATCTATTATAGTGGTCATGATGTGATTGGTACATGGCGTTCATGACTTTTAGGTACTTCTTGATAGGTAGACATGCTCATATTATTGAGGAGTAGATGCTTAATTGAGTGTTATGGTAGTTTGACATGCTACATGATGATATTGTGGCTAGGTCAGGAAAGATTTAAGGCTTGTAGATTAGAATTAGATAGATATAGTATCAAGTGACCCATAAATATGGTTAGATTACTACCCTTTAGTTAGAGATTGAATATTTGAAGTTAGGGGTAGACTAATTGACATAGGAATAGGCTCAAATATAGGTATTTAGGGATCAAACTTTATTATAGAGGGATCAGGCCCTAGAATATGTGTAGAGGCTTTGAAATGAGTATGATGAGGCATGAGATTCTATCTCAAATTAAGGTTTTTCTAAGATGGTTTGGAGAGCCTTCAGGCTAAGGAAGAGGCCTACTACTATTGATGAGCCTATGAGACTACAGTCTTGAGAGATCAACATATTCCTACATTTGAGGTATAAGATGCACAAAGGGATCATATTAGGTCATCTCAGTATAGGTCCAAGATACATGGGATAATAGCATTAGTTTAGTTGGTACAGTAGAAATGACCACTACCACCACTAGGACCACCTCCTACAAGACCTATAGACTCATAGAGTCATATATGATGTTGTACAACTCTGTGGTATATTTATATTTTGGCACCATGACAAGTATATTGTCATGGTGTATATGGCATTATTTTATGAGATATATGACATTCATATTTGGTATATGAACTTATACATGTACTCTTATAACTTTTTATATATATGTAATACTCTATTTATTTTATTTATCATGATTGACCATGGAGCCACGTTTATATGTGATTAATTTGTAATTTTGATGTTTGTTTCTACTTAAACATGCATGCTCTTTCATTCACTATATACCATGTATATGCTATTTTGGAATCTACTTATATCTACTTATGTTGAGGATTAGAAGGATATACTTATTCAAATATGCACATATGCATTGTCACATAATGTATTCACAGTGATTTGGTTTTTATGGATTTATACTTTATTATGTAGTTCTATTTTGAACAAGGGTAATTATTACTGTCAGCATTATTTGATAGTTAATTTAGCCTAATTTTTTTATATAGTTTATGATAGTATGAACCATAGTTATAGATAAATATAATACCAATATGTATTGTAAGCATGGAAAAATTAACATAAATTCAAACGTAAATTACTTAGGTGTAATATTATGAACATTAAAATCCCAAGGGTGAATGAAATTCAATAAATTAAGTTTAAGAATGAGTACAAATAGTCACCACACAAGTACAAGATATGGTTAATCAAGACTCAAGTGAAAATAAAATGTAATAATCTAATAGCAACTGAGGAAAATAGGCACCAAAAAATAAGTTAGTCAAAAACCAACTAAAATAAACAAACCAATCAAATAATCAAAAGAAACACAAACAACCTAAAGAAATAAAAACACTAATCAAATAAAAAATGTTAGTCATTAACCAATTAAAAAATAAAAATGAATTTAACAACTAAATTAAGGCAACAAAAAATCTAAATCACTAGTAATAAATGAATGATTTAAATAAAGAGAAATAGACAACCTAAGATAAGGCATAATGAATAAACAAACTAGTTAAGGCTCCAATAATAAACAATCAAGTTAAAGGAAGAGCAATAGACAACCTAAGTTAATTCAAAGGAACAAATAACTAATTTAAAGCAAATGAAATAATAACTAATCTAACTATAAATGAACAAACAACTAATCTAACTATTTGTGAAAGTGTAATAGAAGTGTTATGATCAGCACAAAGGTTGTCCCTAGGCTATAGGGAGTAATAAAATAGGTATGATGGAAAAGTTTTCCCTTAGGATATAGGGAACAATGGAAAAGATAGGATTGACAAAAGATTTCACATAGGTTATAGGGAACAATGGCACTATAATTATCAAGGGTAATAGAATAATAAGGAAGGGGTGGTTGAGTTGACTCCAAATGCACTAGGCAATTGGATGCTACCTAAATAATCCCATAGACACACTTTCCAACATGGATTTCTAGCCACATGTAGTTCTCCCAAGATGTGGGATAGAAGAAAATTGATGATAATTAAAAGAGAATAATCATAGAGGAAAGTTTTAATGGGCTTACAAAATGGTGATAACATAAAAAAAGGGGTTGATGCTCATGATTGTGAGGAAATCAAGAATAAGAAATCTTAAATACATGAGAGTGTGGTTTAGGCTAAAACCACACTGAAAGATAAAATTAAAGTGTTCAAAAATGATAAAGGTTAATAAGTCATAGTGTTAACTACATATAAGGCTTGGAACAAGAATAAGCTCACAAAATAGTGAGAGCATAAATGACTCACAAAATTACAAGTGTAAATGAATCGAACCTATAAGAAGGAATGCCTAATGAAGAAATGAATGAAAACAATCACTGAGATTGGTTGAGCTTACCTACGATGCCCATGCATCCAATCACTACTTAAATAGTCCATAAAGACATTAGGCTGATGTAGTTATACTAAAATTGTGAGGGTACATGATTGGAAAAAGGGGAAGATAGATAGAAATGGTCATGACATGACCTATGTGAAATTTTCAATTATAATTATTTACTAGGAGATACACATCTTGAGTAGCATGGATACAATCTAAATGAATTAATGTTGGAGGCTTATTTAGGAGTTTTTATGGCATATTTCCATGTTTTTAGGTTTTTTTAGGCATATCAATTCAATGGAGAATTACGAGATATGGAATGGGTTAAATTTCAAAATGGTGAGAGTGTGGCTTAGATTACTCAAAAAATGGTAAGAGTGTGGGAATAAGGGTGGTTGAATTAACCTAAAAAAACACTGAGTGTTAACTACATAGTCAAATAGACCTTAATCCATTATAGTTCACCATATAATGAGGAATCTAAGTAAGTACTGAGATGTTCATGAATAGACAAATGGTATGGTATAAAACAATGGTAAGGCAAGGCATGGTAAAATATTGCTCCTAGGCTATAGGAAATAATGGAATAAGTAGGTTGCCCCTAGGATATAGGGAGCAATGACATAGGTAAGTGATATATAATGATTGTTAAAATGAAGGATGAAATTGATAGACCAATGTTATACTTCCCCAATATAATGTTATTTTTTGAATGAACATGCTTAAAGAGTCATAAAACTAAATCAGCCACTGAAATTGCATATGAATACAATAATTAAATGTGTCTAAATTATCAATGAATTGAAACCAATGTCAAAATGGTAATAGGGAAGGTAAAACAAAAAATTAGCCAATAGAGAAGGTACATGGGGAAAGGTATATAGTACTATATAAATAAGGTGATATTAAAACATAACTTAAATGATCCTAATAGACAATACTTCATGTCACTTAAGATAAAAAAGTGCTTGAGATGTATTATGTTCATTGGTTTGTCAAGTTAATCTCGTTATGGTATAGACAACTTATATGTTCTAGAACCATAGTTAGCAACAATCACATAAGGTCCCAATGAATTAGGCCTAAACTTTCCCTTTTTCTTGTACTTAGTATTGGTGTTCTTCTAGTTTTCTTTGAGTACAAGATCACCAAGATTTAATTATCTATATTTCACACAATAATTATATTGAAAACGTAATTGATTTTAGTATGCTTAAAGACTATTCATATATGCCATGGATTTTTCATCTAATAATTCCGTCTCTTGCAGATGACCTAGTATATAATACTCTTCAAGGACATGTTTAATTTTAATGCATAGAGAATAAAAATAGATCTTGATAAGTAATGGCCTCAGTACCATTAACTATGGAACATGGTGTGGTTCTTGTTAGAGTGTGGAAATTAGTTTTGTAAGCCCAAAGGGCATGAAAGAGTTACAATTGCCAATCATGGCTAGTATCATTAATGATCTTCTTAAGAATCTTGATAATGTTTTTTCTAGATACTTCTACTTGGACATTACCTTATTAGGTAGTATTATATTCAAAATAAAGGTATTTACATCCTTGTTTTTCAATGAACCACCATTATCAAATATAATGTTAGATGGGATACTATAGTGGCAAATAAGGTGATTGAAAATGAGTTTGGATATTTTATTGCAGGTCACATAAGTGAGGGGAATGGCTTTCAATCACTTAGTGAATTAATTTGTGGTGGTAATGGTACATTTATTTCCATATAATGAGGTAGGGTTAATATTTCCTATAAGGTCAAGTCCCCATGTTGAAAACAACCATTACATAGTCATTAACTTGAGTGTTTGGGCTAGAGCATGCATCAAATTGTCATGCTTCTAAAATTGTTTACACCTTTTAACATAAGTATCTACATCTAATTCCATAATTGGCCAATAAAAATTAATACACATTACCTTTTTGGTAAGGATGGCCCCACTAGTGTGAGCCCCATAAACCCCTTCATGAACTTCTCTCAACACTAGTCTATATTTTGTAGAGGTTAAATAATGAAGCATAGTTCTATCAAAGATTATATGATAGAGCATAGGTACAAGTAAACTATAATAAGAGGCTTTGTGGGTGAAGTATTTTTTTATTTATGAGAAAGGTATAGTGGAATAACTTGGTCATAAAGGTAATTATATAGTTCAAAATACCACGTAGAAATCGGACCAACAATACCATAGATCATCCCAATGATTGATGTTTTATGGGTATGTGCTATAAGATGTTAAATGAGGAAATGATAATCTCTTTCCTTTTTTACAATGCATATCATATAACCAATTGTATTTATAGAATTTATTGTTCTTTTATTGGCCTGAGGTATTAGTTTAAACTAAAAGTGGGAAATATGTTACTTGAGAGTGTCCACAATGGATTTATAAGGTAAAATATTTTCATCTTTGGTCTATAATTGGTCTATAACCTAATTAATGATTAGCTATGAATATACGTAAACCATTAATTGTTGAATGTTCCACTACATTGCTAAACAATGCATTGCAATAAGTGCTTCATACTCATCCATGTTATTACTACAAAGAAAGATGATACATAAGGACTTGGAAATGAGATACCCTTATGGTGTTATAAATAATAGTCCTACTCCTGAACCATGAGATGTCAATGAACTATAAAAATAAATTTTCCATTATTTTTCTTCAAGAGGTGTTTTTGTAAAAATAAATTTTCCATTATTGTTCTTCAAGAGGTGTTTTTACTACAGTCATGATGGACTCATATAAAAACCCAAATGTAAATGGTTGAGTGTCATGAATAGGATCTTTGGTGGGATGGTCTATAATTATCTATCCCTTGATTCTATTTTGGTTAGCATATCAAATCTTTAACTTTATTATAAATATAATCCATTTAGCCATACAGTCTTGCAAAGCTATTTTTGAAATTAAATACTTGAGTAGATCTACTTTAGCAATGCCAATGATCTTATTATTTAGCATGTAGTGTAATAACTTATGTGTTGTGTATAACATAAATAAACAAGATTTATCGATTGGTGTATAATTTTTCTCATACATGAACAATATGAGGCTTAGGTAATAGATGAAATGTTTCTTCCCCTATTCATCATTTTGTGCTAACAATGTTACCAAGGCATTTTCAATTGCATACAGGTAGAGTAGTAATGGTTTATTTGGCATGGGTGGAAACAAAATAGGTGGATTAGCCAAGTATTATTTCAATTGTTTAAAGGCCTTATAACAGTTTTCATTCCTTGAAAAATAAGTTCCATTTTTCAATATATGGGTAAATGGATGGCACTTGTTTGCCAATTGTGATATGAAGCATCTGATTTATTATATCTTACCCTAAAAACTATGGATTTACTCTAGAGAAGAAGGTGGTGACATCTCAGTAATGGCCTAAAATTTGGATGGATCAACTTTAGTGCCCTTGAGAGAGATAATGAATATTATAAATTTTCCAAAAGTTACACCAAATATGTACTTTTAAGGATTGAGTCTTACCTTATACTCTTGAAGTCATTCAAATATATTTCAAATCACATTTGAATGTTTGTCATGGGTCTTGGATTTACCCAAGATGTCATCAACATAGTAATATATTATATCATACATCATATCATGGAAAATTACTATCATGGCCCATTGGTACATTGATCCTACATTTTTGAGGTTGTAATGCATGCCCTAATAGCAAAACATTCCCTAAGGAGTAATGAATGTTTTTTTTGTTATTTTTCTAGAGTAATTATGATTTGATTATATCCTTAAAAACCATCCATAAGTAAAATCATTTCATACATAGCTATGGAATCAATAATCATGTTGATGTTTAATAGAGTAAATTTGTCCTTTGGGTAGGCCTTGTTAATGTCATGAAAATCAATGCACAATATGATACCTTCTAGATTTTTACTGACTATCACAATATTGGAGATACACTTTGAGTAATCAATAAGATGAATGAATCTTGCATTTAATATTTTTTATAGTTCTATTTTCACTAATATGGCAATGCAAGGATGCATTCTCCTTAGTTTCTACTCGACTAGTTTGGAATCAAAATACACAACAAGATCATGCACAACAAAGATGAGGTCTAAACCTAACAAGTTAGAATAATCCAATATAAAAATGTTGATGAATTCTTTTATTAGTTTTGTAAATACTTCACACTCCTGCTTAGTGAGGGATGCACCTAGTTTGATCCACTTTGGATTAGTCGATGTTCCAATGTTGACCTTAGAAGTGTCCTCCAAAAGGAGTGTTGAACCATCTTATAAGATAGTCAACAGATATTTTAATTGGTCATAAATATCAAAATCATCTAGTCAAAATCACTCATCTAATTCTCCCAAATAGGATGAATTATAATCACGCAATGGTGGTAAGGGTCATGTGACAAACACTTTAGGGTAGTCTTGGATAATTTATTCAAAGTATCATTATTCTTTTTCATTGATTTCAAACCCAAATATTATTTTGGAATCCTATAATTTATTTGAAGAAGGGTGAACATCCCATTTTAATGGTACTTAAAATAGGTTTTCACCAAGAGATTAGCATTTTTAATAGCTTTTACCCTAGTTTAAAATTACTTAAAAGAGGTTTTCACTTTTGGTCCTCAATGTTTGATTTTATTTTTATTTTTATCAAATGAAGTTCACTCACTCTCTAAAATAGGTAGAAATATCTAATCAGATAGAGAAACATTGTTTATTATTTCTAAGTAGAATATGGTCTCTCTAGCATAGAAGTCACAAATAGCCTCATCATTTTCAAACTCATCAAGTGACACTATGGATTCGTGTTGGTCCCAATTGATTATTTGTGGATGATGAAGGAAAAGTGGGTAAGGATAAATAACATGTATAATAGTACATATGACATGAGGATTAAATAGGTTGGTATTGACTAATTCCTTGTATACATTGTAATCAGACTTTGTATCACTATCATCATCATTATTGCTAGTCATTGGTGTAGGAACATAGATGTGGTATGTAGGGTTACCCCTTGGTGGTTTAGATCTAATAACTTTCCTAAGTTACCTTATACTTAGTTATGGAAATTGGCACAAGATTACCTTGTTAATATACCCCAAGCCTTTACCTTCATAGGCTTCATTATACATGATCTAGATAGGAATGAGATACCTTTTGCTTTGGTAGCATTCAATGAAGTCATCATCATCAAATCAAAATTTATCTATAGTAAGTGGGTGTTGTTATTGGCTAGTTTTTAGTGTGAAAATAACAAACGCTAATGAATTAAACTTGATTTTCTATCACCATTCCATGAAAATATCATTAGCTTTAGGTTTTTTATAAGATTTAGGGGTTATGGAAGGTAAGCTACATAGAATGAATTATGCATGAGGTATTCTCCTGGTCCTTCTTTAGAGATGGTAAAATTATTTAATAGTTTAGGAGGGGGTACAAAGGAAGTAGAGGCAAGGCTATCAAGGTATACATAATTAGAATTTGGTAATTAAACAAGTATGTCTTTGTCTTTCTTGGGCTTAGGATTTAGGTTAAAATTGTAATTATAACTTTCATACTCATCCTCTAGATGTTTATAGAATTGGTATGATTATAGGTCTACAGGAATAGTTCCCTCCATCCCAAAATGGGGTAACTTGATACATTGACATAATGTGGAAGGTATTACCCAGATTTTGTGTATCCATGGTTGGCCAACAAGTAAGTTATATGATAAATTTAGATCTAGCACATGGAAAAATGTGTCATGGGTTAAGGAGCTAATAAAAATTCACAAATAGATTTTTCCTTGTGTTTTTCTATCTTCATTATCATAGAGATTTATGGTAATAATATATGGCTGAAGGTCTACTATCATATATCCTAAATGCTTGACTAACTACAAAGACACAATATTGAGGATTGATCCATTGTATATGAGGACATGTTTAACCTTGTGTCATGCTATGATAACTTTGGCATACAATAGGTTATTATGGAGAGGGCTCAAGGATGATATATTAGTTTGGTTAAAGGTTAATTACTAGCCTAGATACTTATCATAAAAATGTCATGGTAGTGATAACATAGTAAGGATATTATTTTTAGACATGTTCCATTGTAGGTGGTATGTTATCAAGGTATTGAGTGGTTTAATCTTGGTCTTGACCTAAATAGTAAGGTGTGTTGGAAATATAATGTGATAATGGGTCTTGGACCTAATCTATATAGTGGGTATATTATGTTATAAATCACTCTCATACGCTATGCCATCTCCTTAAGGATCTTGAGCAAAAGGGTCACTTATGACAATGTTTTCATTATCTAAATTAAACATGGCTTGAGTACATGTATATCAAGGCATGGTTGAAGAAATGGTAAGTGTCTTAATAAAATATTGATGTATCTTTGTAATTGTTTGAAATATGGACTAAAATAGAAACTTGAAACAAAATAAGTCATGGTATAAAACTATTACAAAAAACAAATTTAGCTCTTGGAAATAGGTCTAAAAATGAAATGTGAACATAGTTTTGGAAAGGGTCTACACTAAGTCTAAGATAAAGTGGAATACAATTGTGAAACTGGTCTTTGAAAAAGGTCTTGAACTATCTAAATGTAGAACAAACTTGGTCTATGTCTAAGAATGAAATTGTGTTAGGTCCTTGGCCAAAGTCATAAATATTGTCTTGGAAATTAACTCAATCTAGGCATGAAACTTGAAATGAAATTAAATCTAAAATTAGTCTAAAATAAAGAGTGCACTTGGTTGAGGTAAACTTTATAAATTGGGTCAAAAGTGAACCTAGTCTAAAAAAAGTTGCAATCAAAAAATAAAGGTTTGAAGTTGTTCTAGGCAATCCAATTGGAAATTCAACACAATTATCACAAACTAAGTGTAAAAATTAAAACACTCAAGCCCAAGTAGTAAGTAAGACTCAAATGTAAACTAGTTGTACTTAGATATATACTTAAAAGTGAGTTTTAGACATAGTTTGAGAATGAAACATAACTCTTAGCAAAGGGGTCATAAGTTTATTTAAATGGTATAATCATGTTAAATTTGAAATTGACTCCAGAATTTTAGGATGCTTGAAACTTGGTCAAGAAAAAATCAGAATTATTTAGGCAAAAATGGCTACCGTAATAATGTTATTTAGAAAAAAAGGGAAAAAATGGTTTTGATCTCATTTTAAACAAGACAAATAGTTTGGAACAAATTTGGTAGCATAATGCTTCTTTGTGAAAAGTGGTGTGTAGCATGTGTTTCTTTGATGTTTTAACTCATTTGATTTGGAAAAGTGATTTTAGGCTCAAATAATATAAACAAAAGAAGAATTAGCACTAATTATATGCTCTTACACTAAAATTGAAATGAGGTGTACATAGTATCTACCAAATATTACACCGATATATCAGTATTGAAAGAAATTTATTATTAATCCTAAAGTAGAGTGTATGTAGGTAGAGTTTTTTAAGCCCCTCTTTATATCTCAATAACTTATACATGGAAAGGAACTTAGAGTGCCAAAGTAATTCATCATTTGGCAGGATAATGTATGGCATGTGGGGTTCATTAATCTAAAATTTTCACTTGTCTTATCTAGATAGTCCATAAGTGCCTAGAAACACGTGGGCATAAAATTCACATCAATTAGATCCAAATTGTCTGGTTTATTATTCAAGGGTCTTGTCCCTTACACATTGACTTCAGTCATGTTCTACTTATTGATGTCTAATGTATTGACCACCACATATACTAGAGATATATTGGGATTATTAGGATAACCACTTAGTCATTATCCAATCCATCGACACACCCAATATATAACCCCCACTGGAGAGTAGAGTCAAAATAATGCTAGAAGATGAAACCCAAAGTTAATGCCCATGTAAAGAACCCATAATGAGGAGATGAAATACCACTCACAATCCATAAAAATAAATAAATAAATAACTAGGCTATTTTTGAGTCACCTAAATTTCCTAAAGGGGACAAGGGGAGAGAATTTTCATAAGGATTTACTAAAATTAATCTACTTTAATAAATGAAACTAATTAAGGAATTTGCAAAAGAATAACCAAAATCAAAGGTGCTCTTAGGAGCCATAAGTCCAAATGTGATTATTCTTTTTAAAATAACCTATTGAAATATGATTGAAGTTTGTCCTTTGTTGAAACTTTGAAAGTTATTTGTAAGTTTTTAAATCACCAAAATAAATGTGAAATGAC
Organism: Torreya grandis; assembly: GCA_037957365.1. NCBI lineage: Eukaryota > Viridiplantae > Streptophyta > Pinopsida > Cupressales > Taxaceae > Torreya > Torreya grandis. The sequence goes on along the minus strand of JARHVA010001544.1, from coordinate 1,545,530 downwards.
TTTTTTATCATGTAAAAACTCTTCTCTTTTGTTTAATTTTGTACATAAAATTATATAATATTGATTTGTGCTTAATTAGATTGCCTTACCAAAGAAAATTTTAAAACTTTTAAGGTCTCAAGTTTTTGGGCTTATGAAAAAGTCATTATTTACCAAACAGAGTGAAGTAACCATTTTACCTATAACATAGAACAAATAACATTTCTAAGTCATTGATTAGTAGGCACAAAGTCATTGATTATAATTATGAAAATCATTATTCTTTCTAAAAAGTAGTGAAGTCACCATATACATAATATATTTTTACCAATAAATTCACTTATTTTAGGTAGAAAAGTTAATTTCTTATTTCAAAGTCAATTTTTAATGAAAATTCAATAATTTAAATAAAATTTACCAATACATAGTATCAAATTTACTAATATCCTTTAAAAATCTAGTAACACAAAATGTAGAAAAATGGTGAAGTCACTGATTTCTAGGGTCAAAGTCACTGATTAAAAAAAATTAAAAACATGAGAATTTGAAGGGAATTTTTATAAAACTAAAATTCTAATTTGAGTTTTTATTCAATCCTAGGAGGTCCAAAAATTATCTTATTATGAGTGTGGGGTGAGTGGTCCCACTAGGCATGCCATTATGAATGTAATTAGAATCCAAGGGAAATATGCATTAGTCACTTGTTGTCAGAATCAAAAATAAAAAATAATCTTAAGACAAAGCATTCTCAAGCCTAGATACTAGGGTAAGCAAGATAATAAGAAAAAATAAGACACAACTAGAAGAACAAGAAATAAAACCCTTTCACATTCATTCTAGCTCTTAATCACTTATTCAAATGGTAGTTGACTTGTTCGTGGCTCATGTCCGAATAGAGCCTTCATCGATTATGTTTCCTTATGGGCATAACCTCCCATTTTTTCACTTTAGTTTTGTTTTTGGAATGTGTTGTTCTATGAAGCTTCTCTTATAAAATTTCATAACAGCTTTAGGTAAAAGAGCTTATTGGTAGTGTGTGTGAGACCTTGTATTTATAGGGTTGAAACTAACCCTAAACTAGGAATGATTAGTTTTAGAATAACCTTGGGTTAATATTTGGAGTTCAAATGTAATAAATAATGTCCTTCATTATGAATTTATTGAGGCATGGCTCAACATTTCTAATTTTTAAGGCATTTATGTTGCTATTTTATAATTCTTGACTTTAAGGATGATGACATCATCATAACCTCATTTCCCTTTTATATTTATTGAATTTTAATTTTTTTAAATTCTAAATTAAATTATTCAATATGTATTTTTAAAATAAACATTTAATTTGATTTACTTGGTTAATTAATTATGCTTAGGCTTTTGATAATTTCAAGAATTGGATTAAGTGCCCTGCTTAATTGGTCAAATATCTACTTTTTAGGTCTAAAATTGACTTGGGATGAATATATGGTAGTTTATTATTGATTAAAATATAATATCCCAAATAATAATGCTTTGATTCAGTTCTAGGTCCTCCAATGTGTGGATTAATTCGGGATGTTTAGTGATTTCTAGGCTTAATTTTCATAGTTTGGAAGAAACCTGTCTGAATTCCATTTAAAAACAAATGTGGCCAATAATGAGTGTGTAAAATTATTAATTTTATATATAACATCATAATATATAGTTTCATTGGTTAGTAACTTAGCTTAAAGAGGAAGATTAAGAGGGATATTATTATTACCTCCACTTTTACCTACAAATTTATGTACCCTAACTCTTCAAGTTTTCATATCATGGACCTCCATAACCAATATAATAATAGGGTGATTAATAGGTAAAATAATTTGGTTATCACTACCATGAGGTTTTATTGAGGGAGGAATGAAAGGAGTCATATATTCCCTTTCCTTTGGACTAGTAAATGGAAGCATCACTGATTCAACATCCATGTAATATGTTTTACTAAAGTTAGATAAGACTTAATCATTTGAAATATCATCATTAGTTTTATTATATTTGAATTTAACCCATTTTTTTCATGACATATAAATAAATTGTATATTTCACTAAAAAAATGTGAAACCATGATCATCATAGCATGGATTATAAAATATAAATTATTAGCATGCACGGTCATCATGTTAGCATTATTTTAATAATGGGAAATAAAAATTTGGATATGAAATCCAAAACCTAATAGGAGATTAATTTTAAACCCTAAAAATTATAAAACCCTAAGGTAGAAGAGACCCAAGGCTTTTCATGCTCAACTTAGTGATTGAATCCACTCGAATGTTTTATTTATTTTGGATCAATGTGGTCTAAATAGTATTATATAAACTTTTGGAATTAAAAGATATTAGTAATAATTAGATAAATTTATGTGTAAAATAATAATTTTATATATATGAAATAAATGACACAAATTGATTTAGAACTTTCTAAATTTGGAAAAAATCTAAAAAAAGAAAATACTAGAAGGAAACAACTTATCTATAAAATAGGAATGTAGGACTATATGTATAACATAGAAATAAAAAGTGTGATTGTGTAATGACATCACGAATCAAGAATAATGTTTCACTTAGATCTAGGTCAAGGTTGTTATAATTGGACAAGGGTATGTATGATACTATCTTTAGTACACATTGGCATCTTATGAGTGTTTATTATTTTTAATTGATATGAAGGTTCACTTCACCTATATGTTTTATTTGAATTTTTAAGATCTATTAATCCATTGGAATAACCATTATGTACCTTATTATTCACTTGTAAACCTATACTAATATATCATGAATGATAAATAGAATAAAATATAAAAGGGGTTAATGGTTGAATTTGTGCTAGACCTTAGCACCCCTTTTGTTGAGTGTTGCCTACATAATAATAATAAAAAGAAGGATCAAACTCCATGTATCTCTCCAATGCTACAATGGCATGTGTGAAATATTGGTGTAATTCTATATGATTATGAAATTTTAGTGTGATTAAGTGCTTTAACCATGACTTGTGACCATATACGTGTACTCAAACTTTAGATTAAGGTTGGAAGGGTTATATGCACTCATAATTTATATAAATAGGTAATTTTATTTCAATGTGTGATTATAATTCTAATATTTTTCAATAGGGAAGTTTCTTATGTGAAAAAATGATTAAAAATGTGGATTTATAGTAATATTTTTACAAATTATTCATATGGGGCTCACTAAATGAGTGAGATTTCTCACCATGTGAACTTAAAATTGATAAACTAGTCATTATTTGGTAGGGAGACATTTTTGGTGGAATTAGACACTATCATGGAGCAGGATTGTCCAAATAGAGTAGCCTTGTATATAGGGAAATAATAACTAAACTAAAAGTGTGGATCAATTTTAAAGTTACTTTAGGTTGCTTGGAATGTTGGATAAAGCTATTTTAATATTATTAGTTAATTTGGGGAATGAGTCATCCACATGAAAAATGATGGAAAATAGTCAAAAAATTATGGAATGAGGCATGAGCTAAGTGCATAAAAAGAGTGGTCATAAATGCATTATTTTATCAATAAATGTTAATTTAGGTGTCTACATTTACCTCCCTTTTATTCTAGTAATGTAGAAAATTGAAATTACTAAATTAAAAATAAATTTTCATACCAAAACATACATATGAGTAATAGACATGAATGTAGGCCATAATCTTGAACTATGCTTCATGAAAAACTATAATGAAACGTGTATAAATTAGTCCTTCCTTAAGATGTAAATATTAAAGTGGCATGCGACTTATAGATCTAAAAAAAGGAATAAATACAACTAAATAAATACATGAACCATTATGTTTTTTTAATAAAAACAAGTGACTAGAGAGGGTATAACCCTTGGATATTTATTATTAGTTGAATATATTAGATTAGACTGTGTAGGCCCCAATCCCTATTTATATGTGAATGTGCCTAATAACTCAAGGTGTGATTGAATCCATCAGTGCATACTCAAATTGGTGAAGCAACTTAGAATCCCTACATGAATTCTAATAGATTATTTTTGTGCAAATATTGGTACAAAAAATGGTGCAAAACTAGTATAAAAAGGTGAACCAACCAATATAGATGTAATAAAGCTCATTTCTAGTGAAAAAGATAATGTGATCTAATTTTGGTTTATATGGTGTAGAGAATTAAAAGTATTGCCATTTAATCTATAGAACTAGTGAAAATTGACCAAAAAGGTTGTTATGTGTCATGCACATGCCCCCAATCTAATATCTTAGCATGCTATTTTATGATACTAAGTAATATAAAGTGATTTTTTTGATTAAAATATTTGTGTAATAACCTAAAATATGTTTCATTCATGATGTCCTAAAACTAAGAAAATATGAGACAAACATGAGTATTTTTCTAAAATTATGACTGGGTACCTGCCAAACATTATTTTGAAGAAATCAAAATTTTAGGGGCTTTTAAAAAAGACCTTTTTTTATTGGGAAAATAATTCACTATTTCAGACATGGTTAACATGTGCCCCTATCTAAATGGATCACTCTTATCCAAAATTATTTTCTAGGTGATTTATGGGTATAGATCATGCTTAATTGTGTAGAATGTGTCTTTTCCTATCTATACATTAGATTTTTGTATCATAGTCTGTAAGAGAAGCCACTATGTATCCCCTCTCTTTTGAGGTGAGTTGTGAAGCCTACACAATAACTTAACTCAACAAAATTTGCAATAAATGTTAAAAAATATTTAAATCTAAGTAGTGATGATAACATGGAGGATCATGACATCATCATATATAAACTGAGCAAAATAGTAATGTGAGGTGTATGTGGAAACAAGCATGTATAGTGACATTATTGAGATAGATGTTATCAATTATAAATGAACATAAGTGTTTGTAACTAGTACTAAAATATGAATAGAACTATTTGGGTATGGATGCATGATATCTATCATGGCATTGAAAGGTTGAGAAGATTCATGATATCCACCATTATATCAAAAATTTATCAAACTAAGAAAATAAGTGTCATGGTTATGATGCATACATATAAAGATTACATGCAACAAGAACACAAAACATGTAATATAAGGAAAAAGGAACACATACATGAGATATGTTCAAATTTCACTCATATTATTACATCACATCCAATCCATCACAAAAAACATCATTTTTACTAAGGATTAGTTGGGATTTCAATTTATGTAGAATGGATGGACATATTTTGTTGTATTAGTTTAATTATACTATTGCATTATTTGTTTAGAATCTCTATTTTTCAATAAATTTATTTATCAAAAAATGTATTAAATATCAATTTACAATTATGCATCTTAGCAAGATAGATATATTTTTTTCTTATCATTTATTGATAATGATTTTAAAGTTAGTAAAATTTAAGTGTATTAAATACTTTTATTGTCTAAGGTGGATTCTAGACAACTTCCACCTTCATTGAGTGGAAAAGAGGGAGAGCGTCATAGGGGAGAGGGTGGTTGATCATGAATGTTGGAAGTGCATAAAACCTATTGAGAACCACCATCACACATAATAACTAGGATGTTTTATTGATTTTTTAAGTTTTCATTTTAGTTTTGTAATGAGAGTATTTGACTATGTACCTTGTATTAGCATCAATTGACTTATTTTGAGGTTGATTTTTACTATTTTATTTCATAAGCTATGTGAATTTTACTGTCTTGTTGATTGATGACTTATGTATATGGCTTTGATACTTGATTTTATCCATATGGTTTAGTGGCAGTGTACCAAATCATGTCTTTAACCATGTATAAAAAGGATTATCATAATCTCCATGTAATGTATCACATAGATCAATTTTATTTGAACTTATTTACCTTATGAACTATGTGAAATAAACTTTGTAAATTAATAATCTACTTATTGATAATACTTAGATTATAGAAAATAGTTTAGTGGTCTTGGAACAATTGTTTGTTTAAGAAAATTATTCATGTTAAACTTTATGTTGTTAAAAACATATGAAAGGTTTTAAAATATTAAATTATAAGTTAAATCATGGTTAATGTAAATTTGAAAAATGGGCTCCATGAACTTAGGGCAAATGGCAAGTTGGTGGAAAATTAAGGTAAATTTTGGCAAAACAACTTTTTATGGAAACTTTGATTCAAATAATTTTAACCCTAGTTAGGGATGTGGATAAGCACTTGAGTAAATAAATTTACATGATTTGGTTTTTATTTATATTTTGGAAATTAATAGAACTTAGTTGGATTTCTATGGTGTTATTCTGGGTCAAAACCCTGAATGGAGACCTCACTATTTTAATTTGAGCTTAATTTTAGGACAATATTATAATCTATGTGAAAGAATAATGGAATAGATCATAGAGAATTTAGGAAGTAGAGATGGATTATTTTCTATGCCTATAGGAGTTTAATTGAGTATTTTTTATTAGAAAATTTTTAGGAAAGATGCATGTGTATTGATTTTCTGATAACCATGGAGGATAGAACTAAAATCAGTAGATTATGAGGAAATAAATAAGTATAATTGAGAATGGAATGGCATAATGAGATAACATCAAAAAAAAAGGAAATAATGATTTGGAGGAGTAGAAGGAAGTGGTATTTTCAAGGAGCCATCAGACAATATTTTCATTGTCCAAGTAAGTAGTTTCTATCACAAAATTTAAGGAGTTAGTTTTGAAAATGGAAGGATTTTGTTATGGGTTTCATTTTTCAAAATTATGGTTTATGTTATAACAATATTTAATTGTGTGTTTTATTAATTTGTAAATTTTACTAAGTTTATTCCCAAATTTTGGAAAATCTCATAAAACCTAGCTTCTTATTTTAGAAACATTTCTATTTTTGAGTTATTCTCATTACTTGGACACAATGAATGTTGGTTAGATTTTTCATGTGTGTGTGTGAACATGTGTTTGTGTGCATGTGTGTATTGTATGATATATTTTCTTAAAATATTCCCACACATATGGTCTTGGGGGTGAGATTTGTTTCTCACCCTTAGTCCCATATGGTTATGCATATAGGAATAACAACTCCGATAAAAAAATGTGTCAATTTCATGTTATTCAAACTTGTACCTGATTATTTTATATATGTATGGATTTCATGTTGAATTATTCAAATTAAAAAAAATGTTGTAGTTGTCTACTATTATAGATTCTTGCATTAGGTTCATGTGGAGGTATATAAACTATAGTTATTTATTACTTATATTAGGCAGTTGTATTATAGAATGTGAAAATTTATACGTTGAAAATATCTAGATGTATAATTAAATAGATTATATAGCTTAACAGTTCATTTAACATGATTTTTATGTATTTTTGGTCCAATAGTATGTAAAATGTTTAGTACTATCTAATTAAACTTTGCCTTAGATTATTATATGTAATCTTAATCCAATTGAGTTGACCCTATTATAATGTTTTTGAACATAGGATTAGACAATTTTATATTACCATTTATTAATCAAATATAAGTGTTAAAATATGGTTATCTTAGAGGCATTTTTTTAGGTATTTATCTTATATTACAACCTTTAGTTGGAGAATATTTATATTACTCAATTGAAATGAAGGTTAATGAACTAAAATAAATAATGAAGTAATTTTTGGTTGTATTATTAGCTAATTAATAAGAAAGATATTGGGAATAAAGTAATAAGAGATTTGTAAATATTTATGAACCTATGAGTGAGAGTATACTCTCACTTATAGTATCATAATGATTGAATTTTGAAATTTTGGTCTTTTTCTATAACATTAAGTGAGTACACAATATAGGATTTCTATGAAATGTTAAAAACACATTTAATTTTTATATAAATGAGACTTTCAATGTTATGAATTAGTTAATAAAAATGGAGATATAATTTAATTTAATTTAGATCTATATATTTATAGCTATCAAACTATGATTGACTACATATTACCTCTAGTACATAAGTAATAACATGAGTTTATAAAGGTCTTGAAATACTTATCGAAGGTATTTATTACTTGATAATGGTACATATAATTTATGCATATAATTGCCATATTGTTTTAAAACTTATAGTTCCCTTAAAATTGGGTTTGTCTTAGAATGAGATTGTATGTGTGTGTTTATAATATATAGATAGGAATCAATTGAATTATTTGTGTTTTAAGGTATGATCGAATGGAGACTAGCACATAGATTTTGTTGTATTATCTATATAAACTAAAAGGTGTGAAAATTATTATTAAATGATGTAGTTGACACTATATTAGTTATAATTATGTTATTTATATTGGTTTTTTTATGATATTACTTCTTATTTATGAAACATAAATATTCATCAATTTCTCCACACATTATGCAATGATGAGGGATAGGTAGGGAGCCTAATTATGATTATTCATCATCAAATAACAATAGTGAGGAAGATAGGTATGTATAAAAGATAATAATGATAATGTGGATTATAACCCAGATGTGAAATTTGATAAAAGTATTAAAATTATTTGGCCAAAGTAATGTTAAGGTTGTATACAATTTCAGCCCATAATACATTCTAGTTTGCATGTTTGCTTAATGTCATATTTGATAGAGGCATACCAAGGATATATATGATTGCTTGTGTGAAATAGTGATTTTAATTTAATATGTGATTCTCAAATGGTTTTGGACACTTGTTCAATCATTATATTCCCCTTCATGAACGGTAAGGCCACTCTTAGTACAAAAGTATATAAGAGACCGATAGTCTACAATTAGAGGTAGACACCTAAATGATTATCTCTATATTTAAAACTAAATATGAAACTATTATGATACATATTCATGGTTAATATTCTAATTATATGGGTTGTTTCACAAAAAAAATTATTATATTTTTATACAACTGTATTAAAGATTATTCTATTTAACTGCTACACATAACAATGGGCATTGTTATGTATGCTCATTCATTGTTTATTATGTTTTATTTCAATAGAGGATGCAATTATTTGATATGGATGAAATATTAATGTTTTGGTACATTTTTATAGTTTTTTTGTATACTTATTTCTTTATGTGTACCATTATGCAGTATTATGGGTTGATACACTGTTAAGAGCCTTATAAGGGATTAAGCAATAAATGTATATGTATGAATAACAATGAGGTTTGTGAGGATTTATAATATTTTATTTTATTACCTTCAACATTAAAATAATATTTTTTATTGAGTTAAGTTTTATAATTTATAAGATTACATTTATGGTACTTAAGAAAATGATAATTAATTAAACTAAAGATAGTTAAGTAGTATTGGTTTTAAAAAATAATTAGTACAATGTTTAAATTTGAATGAGTTGGGTTTTAACTTGTGGTATAAAAGCATGGATTTAAATGTTGGGACATAATGAGTCCAATAACATTCAACTATCTATCTTATTTTATTATGATAAAATGTTGTGTAAAATAAAAAAATGTTGAGGGAACTTCCAACCAAAATCAACATCTTTATCCCAACAAGTTAGCATCAGAATAAACTTCTAAGATTGATCAAATCCCCATAGTCTTGAATGAAAATCATGACAAAATTCTAGTCATGGTATAGGAGGTTCATGAAAATGATGAGGAATAAGATAAATAAGCACGTGTAGAAAAATAAGATGATCATGAAGACCACCAAGAGTAGGGGCATGCTAAAGAGTATCAAACTAAAAGAGTGAAAGTGGATACAAAACTTGTAAAAGATATAAAAAAGGTGAATACACCTAAGTTTTATGGAAAAATATTGGTAGATGGAGTTGAAGGTTGGCTCATAGAAATGGAAAAATATTTCAAAATTTAAAATTAATTTAAAGTGACTAAAGTGATATGGGGATTATACCAACTTGTTTATGAAGTAAAAACCTGGTAGGCTAATAAAAATATGGAAATGGGACTTTAATCCACTCCTACAACTTAGGATTAGTTTTGTACACTATTTAGATCAAGGTGGTTATATCATCTTTATTTTGACCAAAATATGGCATATTTAAAAAATATGAAATAAGGAGAATTGTTAGTGATAAAATATTGGGAACATTTTATAAAAATTTCAAGTATGTACCCAAATATCAAAATATTGAATGATTTAGATCATAAATTTCATCATGGTTTTAAGGCCACATATCAATAATGAGGTTGATTTACGAGTACCTAGTTTCATGTTTCAGGTTGTTAAGAAAGTAATTAAGTAGAAACATAAGATAAAGTCACTTCCAGATGTTAGAGATAGGTATCAAAAGAAGTTTGATGGCTCAAAAAAATATTTCAAAAATTATAATTAGAATCACATGGGGGATTTTAAAACTAGATTAAACAATAAAAATTCTAAGTCTAAGGGCTAAAACATTGGGTAATGGACTCAAAGAAGGAAACAAAGGAGGTAACCATGAAAATGAGAGAAAAGGACCACCTGGTGGCTGTTTCACTTATGGAGGTGATCACTATGTGAAATACTAACCTCATTGGAATATAGGGAGTAAATTCAATAATCCATATTCATCATTCACTTAATGGGGAACCTTCCAACAATGGATTCATGTATATATTGATAATCATCAAGCTAAGTTTTAAGTCTCTCTGATTGAGGTACTAGGTACTATTTTTGACATCCTATTTCTATTTTAATAGACACTAGAGCCATTGAATGTTTTATTTATCTTAGTATTCTTAATAAACTACCAATGAAAGTTAGGTATATGGCAAATTCATGGATAGTGAAATATGGGAATTGGTCTAGGGTAAAAGTAGGCAAATGACTTATAGAAGCAAAGGTGGAATTATTTATTTCATCACCATAGTAAACTTTTATAATATCTCCTCTAGGGTAATATGATGTGATCTTAAGATTAAATTTGTTTTTGAATAATAAGGCAAAGGTTGATTGCTTTATGAATAAGGTTAAATGTTTAGGTGATTTAGGAAATCAAACCCAAATCTAAGATGAAAAGGAGTTAAATTTAAGGAATATTTTCATTAGTTAAATAATTGTCAAAATAAATTATGTTTTTTATTTATAATTAAAAGAGATGAAATTAATAACCAAAATATACTACCTTTGAAGACTATCCCTTTTTGTGGGATTTTCATGATGTATTTCTAGAAAACATATGTAGAGTACCTACCAAAGAGGAATTTGTTGATATAATTTCATGATCTAATCCTTAATATAAGGATACTTACTATAGATACTAAAATATGATTTACATAGCATCTCAATCTTGTATTCTTAAAAAATAACTATTGGGGCTCTACCCTTCAATTATAGACCTTCTTGTTATTTAAAGGCTCAAATTCACCATCTCATTGTGCCAAATTTATTATCTTTTTGTCTTACCCTATCATTTTTTATGAACCTAATCTCATGTATAGTAAAATATATTAAAACATGATATATCCTTCACTGTTAGTTTCATATCATTGAATTTTGTGTAATGGCATGAGTGTGTTAATATTTAATTATTTTAGAGCCATTGTGGTAGTTTTATTTATCTAAAAATAAAAGAATTTATTTATTTATATGGACCCATAATTATTTAATAATATGACAAGAGTTAATTTTTTTAACCTAAAAATATAATAATTTAATTATTATATACATATATGCATGCATGTATTTATGTATGTATGTATGTATGTATGTGTGCATGTATGTATTATAATATAATTATGTTATATTATTAGATAGTTCTATAGTAATATATTCTAATAAATAATATTAACTTCAGCTAGGTAATATTAGTATAGCTATAAATAAATATCATATTATAGTATACAGAGGTAAAATACATCGATAGATATCATTCTCAAGGCAAGTCAAAATGTATTTTAGGTGCCTCAAGAATGATATCTATTAGTGTATTTTTCATATATTTATCTAATATATGTATGCTAGTTCTATATCCATCATAGGAGAAGTCATATGATAGGTTTGAAGAATTCAAAGAGTATCCCATGAGTAGTATTTGTCAAGTTACAAACTATATAATTAAATTCCATTGCATATAGAATATTTCACTATTATGCACATATAATCCAATACTTATGGGATAAATACATATATCTAAATCCCTTTTCATAGTATATGCTATGTAGGAAATTATCATTGACAAATGGGTCATTGAGATTAGCTTGACTTTATGATCCCACTAACCCATTTTTGGTAATGTATAAAGACATAAGGTTAATATCTAGGGTTTGATCTACAAGTAGTCATCTACAATATGTGCATGTGAGTAAAAGATATCAAAAAGGATAAAAGAAACCTAAAATTCTCCATGTAATTACTCCCATATAGAGAGTATTATGTACTTCATATATCTATTGACATCAAGACACCTATGGTAATAAAAATAATTTAAGGTATCCCATCATATGGTTTCAAATAAATATAATCAGTATATCCTTCCTCAAACCCCTACACCTCCCACATCTCCTCTAGATGTTGTGTGTATGCATATTCAATTTGAAGTACGTATGGTTTGTACTTATGAATACCTAAAAGATAAAATCATCACTATGATAAATTTCATTGAATAGTTTTAAAATAATTTTAATTAAGAGATCACATTATTAGAAAATTAGATTACATACTTACATAGTGAAAAATATGCTAGTGTTAATCATGTGTTTACATATTCATCTAACAATGTTATACCCAACAAGGTTTCATATCCAAATGAAAAAATACAAAAAAATACATTTAAAAAAAATGATTCAAATATTATAAAAAAGGCTACTAAGAGTTTAATTGAAATTATAACATAAATTCTATAAAAAATGATCAAACTACCTCTTCTAAATCCTATAAAGAGATCAAACTATTGTTGTACATATCATAGAATGTATGGGTGTCATACAGATTATTTTTTTGATTTGAAGAATAATATACAAAATATAATTAATAGTGTTTATCCTATAATATATACATAAATCAAGAATCCCACTCACTTTATGAGTTCCACTCTTAAAACATAAGTGCCAAAATAGAAAATATGGTTACCAAAGGATAATTCAAAACACAAATAGTTGAAAATAAATAAATTATAATAATAAAAGACTCAAAATGTAAATCTAGACCAATTAATGTGACAAAGTGATCAAGAGAAAAGGATGAAAATATACCTCCAAATAATGATACTCAACCTTCAAAACAATATGGTTTTGGCTAACAATATTTACAACACTTTGGTTATCATGGTCAAGGATTGGGAAAACATTCACAAGGCATCACTCATCCTATATCCATAATTTATTATAATGATCATCAAGGCTTATTATATATTGCACATACTAATTCAAATCATTTAAAGATTAATATTAATTTTGTTAATGAAAAATAATAACATAAAAATGGAAACAGGTCCAAGGAAAATTCACAAATGGAACTAAAAAATGAAAGGCTATAATAAGAATGGGTAAAAAAGGAACATTCAAAAAAAAAAAAAGTCATGCATAAAAATTATAATGTTACATGTTTTCCTTTATATGAATCAATTAAAAATCATTCCTCAAATAATCAATTCATTGATCCTTACATAGATGGAAAGTAAGGTTAAAATATCATAGTTTACTCAACTTATGAATTCAATATATGTATGTGTAAATTAATTACATCTTTGGGATATGTCATGGGTCATGTGAATAGTTATACTATATCCAATTTTTGTGTTGGATATATTCAATGGAATATCACACTTGGATCTAAATCATGCTCTATTGTATTATATATTAGTCCATTTTTTACTAAATATAATGCTAAATTCAAAACACCATGGTTACTAGCATTAAAATAAAATATCTATGAAGAAAATATATCAAGTAAAAATTTACCAAACTAACAAGATACACTTTATAATTATACTATGCACATATATGGCACATTGCGTTAAATAATGTTATTCATCTACCACTCCTTTCAGATTCTAGTCCTCATCTTAAGATCATTTATTAACTTGTATATTTTCCAACTCTCCAAGAGAAAATAAGAACTTTTTATTTATACCTACCCAAAAAAAACCATAGATCACTAAAAAAAGGGTTCCACAAACCACTTCACTTTATATTACCTATTCAAAACTATACAGTGAGTAAAGATTTACATAGTACCACATATTATACACTTCTAGCTATGATACCCATACATGATCCTTCGTAGTATCACTAGTTTGAGCTGATAAATTATGTGTTTAGATATTCCTATGAGCATAATATATATTTTATCATAGGGTAGAGAGTTTTCCTTTCATAAATTTCTAGAAAATAAAAAAAAATTCAAGAAAATACAAAAACATTCAAATAATTATATATATATATAATTATTAGAAAATTAGATTACATAGTGAAAAATATGCTAGTGTTAATCATGTGTTTACATATTCATCTAACAATGTTATACCCAACAAGGTTTCATATCCAAATGAAAAAATACAAAAAAATACATTTAAAAAAAAATGATTCAAATATTATAAAAAAGGCTACTAAGAGTTAAATTTAAATTATAAGAGAAATTCTATAAATAAATGATCAAACTACCTCTTCTACATCCTATAAAGAGATCAAACTATTGTTGTACATATCATAGAATGTGTGGGTGTCATACAGATTATTTTTTTGATTTGAAGAATAATATACAAAATATAATTAATAGTGTTTATCCTATAATAGATACATCAATCAAGAATCCCACTCACTTTATGAGTTCCTCTCTTAAAACATAAGTGCCAAAATAGAAAATATGGTTACCAAAGGATAATTCAAAACACAAATAGCTGAAAATAAATAAATAATAATAATAAAAGACTCAAAATGTAAATCTAGACCAATTAATGTGACAAAGTGATCAAGAGAAAAGGATGAAAATATACCTCCAAATAATGATTCTCAACTTTCAAAACAATATGGTTTTGGCTAACAATATTTACAACACTTTGGTTATCATGGTCAAGGATTGGGAAAACATTCACAAGGCATCACTCATCCTATATCCATAATTTATTATAATGATCATCAAGGCTTATTATATATTGGACATACTAATTCAAATCATTTAAAGATTAATATTAATTTTGTTAATGAAAAATAATAACATAAAAATGGAAACAGGTCCAAGGAAAATTCACAAATGGAACTAAAAAATGAAAGGCTATAATAAGAATGGGTAAAAAAGGAACATTCAAAAAAAAAAATAAGTCATGCATAAAAATTATAATGTTACATGTTTTCCTTTATATGAATCAATTAAAAATCATTCCTCAAATAATCAATTCATTGATCCTTACATAGATGGAAAGTAAGGTTAAAATATCATAGTTTACTCAACTTATGAATTCAATATATGTATGTGTAAATTAATTACATCTTTGGGATATGTCATGCGTCATATGAATAATTATACTATATCCAATTTTTGTGTTGGATATATTAAATGGAATATCACACTTGGATCTAAATCATGCTCTATTGTATTATATATTAGTCCATTTTTTACTAAATATAATGCTAAACTCAAAACACCATGGTTACTAGCATTAAACTAAAATATCTATGAAGAAAATATATCACGTAAACATTTACCAAACTAACAAGATACACTTTATAATTATACTATGCACATATATGGCACATTGCATTAAATAATGTTATTCATCTACCACTGCTTTCAGATTCTAGTCCTCATCTTAAGATCATTTATTAACTTGTATATTTTCCAACTCTCCAAGATAAAATAAGAATTTTTTATTTATACCTACCCAAAAAAAACCATAGATCACTAAAAGAAGGGTTCCACAAACCACTTCACTTTATATTACCTATTCAAAACTATACAGTGAGTAAAGATTTACATAGTACCACATATTATACACTTCTAGCTATGATACCCATACATGATCCTTGGTAGTATCACTAGTTTGAGGTGATAAATTATGTGTTTAGATATTCCTATGAGCATAATATATATTTTATCATAGGGTAGAGAGTTTTCCTTTCATAAATTTCTAGAAAATAAAAAAAATTGCAAGAAAATTCAAAAACATTCAAATAATTATATATATATATATATATATATATATATATATATATATATAATTATTAGAAAATTAGATTACATAGTGAAAAATATGCTAGTGTTAATCATGTGTTTACATATTCATCTAAAAATATTATACCCAACAAGGTTTCATATCCAAATGAAAAAATACAAAAAAATAAATTTAAAAAAAATGATTCAAATATTATAAAAAAGGCTACTAAGATTTAAATTTAAATTATAAGAGAAATTATATAAATAAATGATCAAACTACCTCTTCTACATCCTATAAAGAGATCAAACTATTGTTGTACATATCATAGAATGTGTGGGTGTCATACAGATTATTTTTTTGATTTGAAGAATAATATACAAAATATAATTAATAGTGTTTATCCTATAATAGATAAATCACTCAAGAAACCCACTCACTTTATGAGTTCCTCTCCTAAAACATAAGTGCCAAAATATAAAATATGGTTACCAAAAGATAATTCAAAACACAAATAGTTGAAAATAAATAAATTATAATAATAAAAGACTCAAAATGTAAATCTAGACCAATTAATGTTACAAATTGATCAAGAGAAAAGGATGAAAATATACCGCCAAATAATGATACTCAACTTTCAAAACAATATGGTTTTGGATAACAATATTTACAACACTTTGGTTATCATGGTCAAGGATTGGGAAAACATTCACAAGGCATCACTCATCCTATATCCATAATTTATTATAATGATCATTAAGGCTTATTATATATTGGACATAATAATACAAATCATTTAAAGATTAATATTAATTTTGTTAATGAAAAATAATAACATAAAAATGGAAATAGGTCCAAAAATGAAAGGCTGTAATAAGAATGGGTAAAAAAGGAACATTCACAAAAAAAAAAGTCATGCATAAAAATTATAATGTTACATGTTTGCCTTTATATGAATCAATTAAAAATCATTCCACAAATACTCAATTCATTGATCCTTGCATAGATGGAAAGTAAGGTTAAAATATCATAGTTTACTCAACTTATGAATTCAATATATGTATGTGTAAATTATTTACATCTTTGGGATATGGCATGGGTCATGTGAATAATTATACTATATCCAATTTTTATGTTGGATATATTTAATGAAATATCACACTGGGATCTAAATCATGCTCTATTGTATTATATATTAGTCCATTTTTAACTAAATATAATGCTAAACTCAAAACACCATGGTTACTAGCATTAAACTAAAATATCTATGAAGAATATATAACAATTAAAAATTTAACAAAATTACAAGACACACTTTATAATTATACTATGCACATATATGGCACATTGCATTAAATAATGTTATTCATTGACCACTCCTTTCAGATTCTAGTCCTCATTTTAAGATCATTTATTAATTTGTATATTTTCCAACTCTCCAAGAGAAAATAAACATATTTTATTTATAACTACCCAAAAAAAACCATAGGTCACTAAAAAAAGGGTTCCACAAACCACCTCACTTTATATTACCTATTCAAAACTATAGAGTGAGTAAAGATTTACATAGTACCACATATTATACAGTTCTAGATATGACACCCATACATGATCCTTGGTAGTATCACTAGTTTGAGGTGATAAATTATGTGTTTATATATTCCTATGAGCATACTATATATTGTATCACAGGGTAGATATTTTTCCTTTTATAAATTTCTAGAAAATATAAAAAAATTGCAAGAAAATATAAAAACATTCATATATATATATATATATATATATATATATATATATATATATATATATATATATTAGAAAATTAGATTACATAGTGAAAAATATGCTAGTGTTAATCATGTGTTTACATATTCATCTAACAATGTTATACCCAACAAGGTTTCATATCCAAATGAAAAAATACAAAAAAAAAGAAAAAAATATGATTCAAATATTATAAAAAAGGCTACTAAGAGTTGAATTTAAAATATAATAGAAATTCTATAAAAAAATGATCAAACTACCTCTTCTACATCCTATAAAGTGATTAAACTATTGTTCTACATATCATAGAATGTATGGGCGTCATACATATTATTTTTTTGATTTGAAGAATAATATACAAAATATAATTAATAGTGTTTATCCTACAATAGATACATCACTCAAGAAACCCACTCACTTTATGAGTTCCTCTCCTAAAACATAAGTGCCAAAATATAAAATATGGTTACCAAAGGATAATTCAAAACACAAATAGTTGAAAATAAATAAATTATAATAATAAAAAAATCAAAATGTAAATATAGACCAAATAATGTTACAAAGTGATCAAGAGAAAAGGATGAAAATATACCTCCAAATAATGATACTCAACTTTCAAAACAATATGGTTTTGGATAACAATATTTACAACACTTTGGTTATCATGGTCAAGGATTGGGAAAACATTCACAAGGAATCACTCATCCTATATCCATAATTTATTATAATGATCATCAAGGCTTATTATATATTGGACATACTAATTCAAATCATTTAAAGATTAATATTAATTTTGTTAATGAAAAATAATAAGAACATAAGAATGGAAACAGGTCCAAGGAAAATTCACAAATGGAACTAAAAAATGAAAGGTTGTAATAAGAATGGGTAAAAAAGGAACATTCACAAAAAAAAAATAAGTCATGCATAAAAATTATAATGTTACATGTTTGCCTTTATATGAATAAATTAAAACTCATTCCTCAGATAATCAATTCATTGATCCTTGCATAGATGGAAAGTAAGGTTAAAATATCATAGTTTACTCAACTTATGAATTCAATATATGTATGTGTAAATTATTTACATCTTTGGGATATGGCATGGGTCATGTGAATAATTATACTATATCTAATTTTTGTGTTGGATATATTCAATGGAATATCACACTTGGATCTAAATCATGCTCTATTGTATTATATATTAGTCCGTTTTTTACTAAATATAATGCTAAACTCAAAAAACAATGGTTACTAGCATTAAACTAAAATATATATGAATAATATATATCAAGTAAAAATTTACTAGAATAACAAGACACACTTTATAATTATACTATGCACATATATGGCACATTGCATTAAATAATGTTATTCATTTACCACTCCTTTCAGATTCTACTCCTCATCTTAAGATCATTTATTAACTTATATATTTTCCAACTCTCCAAGAGAAAATAATCATTTTTTATATATACCTACCCAAAAAAGACCATAGATCACTAAAAAAAGGGTTCCACAAAGCACTTCACTTTATATTACCTATTCAAAACTATAGAGTGAGTAAAGATTTACATAGTACCACATATTATATAGTTGTACATATGACACCCATACATGATCCTTGGTAGTATCACCAGTTTGAGGTGATAAATTATGTGTTTAGATATTCCTATGAGCATAATATATATTGTATCATAGGGTAGATATTTTTCCTTTTATAAATTTCTAGAAAATAAAAAAAATGGCAAGAAAATACAAAAACATTCAAATATATATATATATATATATATATATATATATATATATATATATATATAATTATTAGAAAATTAGATTACATAGTGAAAAATATGCTAGTGTTAATCATGTGTTTACATATTCATCTAACAATGTTATACCCAACAAGGTTTCATATCCAAATGAAAAAATACAAAAAAATACATTTAAAAAAAATGATTCAAATATTATAAAAAAGGATACTAAGAGTTAAATTTAAATTATAAGAGAAATTCTATTAAAAAATTGACCAAACTACCTCTTCTACATCCTATAAAGAGATCAAACTATTGTTGTACATATCATAGAATGTATGGGTGTCATACAGATTATTTTTTTGATTTGAAGAATAATATACAAAATATAAATAATAGTTTTTATCCTATAATAGATACATCACTCAAGAAACCCACTCACTTTATGAGTTCCTCTCCTAAAACATAAGTGCCAAAATAGAAAATATGGTTACCAAAGGACAATTCAGAACACAAATAGTTGAAAATAAATAAATAATAATAACAAAAGACTCAAAATGTAAATCTAGACCAATTAATGTTACACAGTGATCAAGAGAAAAGGATGAAAATATACCTCCAAATAATGATACTCAACTTTCAAAACAATATGGTTTTGGATAACAATATTTACAACACTTTGGTTATCATGGTCAAGGATTGGGAAAACATTCACAAGGCATCACTCATCTTATATCCATAATTTATTATAATGATCATCAAGGATTATTTTTATATTGGACATACTAATTCAAATCATTTAAACATAATTATTAATTTTGTTAATGAAAAATAATAAGAACATAAAAATGGAAACAGGTCCAAGGAAAATTCACAAATGGAACTAAAAAATGAAAGGCTGTAATAAGAATGGGTAAAAAAGGAACATTCACAAAAAAAAAAGTCATGCATAGAAATTATAATGTTACATGTTTGCCTTTATATGAATCAATTAAAAATCATTCCTCAAATAATCATTTCATTGATCCTTGCATAGATGGAAAGTAAGGTTAAAATATCATAGTTTACTCAATTTATGAATTCAATATATGTATGTGTAAATTATTTACATCTTTGGGATATGGCATGGGTCATGTGAATAATTATACTATATCCAATTTTTGTGTTGGATATATTCAATGGAATATCACACTTGGATCTAAGTCATGCTCTATTGTATTATATATTAGTCCATTTTTTACTAAATATAATGCTAAACTCAAAACACCATGGTGACTAGCATTAAAATAAAATATCTATGAAGAATATATATCAATTAAAAATTTACCAAAATAACAAGACACACTTTATAATTATACTATGCACATATATGGCACATTGCATTAAATAATGTTATTCATTTACCACTTCTTTCAAATTCTAGTCCTCATTTTAAGATCATTTATTAACTTGTATATTTTCCAACTCTCTAAGAGAAAATAAACATTTTTTTATTTATACCTACCCAAAAAAAACCATAGATCACTAAAAAAAGGGTTCCACAAACCACTTCACTTTATATTACCTATTCAAAACTATAGAGTGAGTAAAGATTTACATAGTACCACATATTATACAGTTCTAGATATGACACCCATACATGATCCTTGGTAGTATCACTAGTTTGAGGTGATAAATTATGTGTTTAGATATTCCTATGAGCATACTATATATTGTATCATAGGGTAGAGATTTTTCCTTTTATAAATTTCTAGAAAATAAAAAAAATTTCTAGAAAATACAAAAACATTCAAATAATATTATATATATATATATATATATATATATATATATATATATATATATATATATATATTTATATACATCTCTCTCATGTTTACTAACTCCTTGGCATCTATGTTATTTAATTTATTTTAGTAGATAGAGTATCATTCCTTCTCTAGATACACATATGTTGCAAGCATACTTGAGTGTGATTTAGATATATGCCAAACACATGATACATTGACATACAAATGTTAGACCTTTCCTCTACGTGCATAACACACTACATTAGGGTTATTTTCCTTCCTTGATCATGATTGATACATGTTACATTATTTTATCATCATTTTTAAATTATCATGATGTTCTTATCTACTAATCCTTACACATGTCTATACTCATGTTTAAGTATTTTAAATTGTACTTGATATTCTATGTTAAATAACATTTTTGGTTAATGTTATATTCTTGACTTGTAGCCTTATGAAGGTGGTTTTAGGCCTTCATAGTCTAAAGTAACATGGAGACAACCCTAGGCTATGTGTGGCCTAATAGGTGGATTGTATCCATAAGTTATAATGGCTAGATCCCTTTGATGTATTAGTTAGGATCCCTATTATACACTACCGGCTTGCAAAGAAAAGGGGAAAAGGTTAAACTAGAAATAAAACCTATCTAAGTAGGGTGATACACCAAAAAGTGACCTCCACTTGTGTTTTATGCACTACAAAGATGAATAGAAACATAAACCTAATTACACATATCAAATGACAGCCTTCAAGCATTAATGTTTCACATAGAGGCTTAGGGTTGATGCATGATCTAAGGCACATATTCAATAGGTATTTCAAGGACACTAAATAAATATTGAAACTACCATAAAATAAAGATAATCAAAACACATTGTTCAACTTGTACGGATGATCTTAACACCTACAAATATGTACATAAGAAAGGACAAGATGAGAAGAATTAAGACCTAGCACTTTCATCAATCAACAAACCATGAAAATACACTAAATAAATCTTTGAGGAGGTATGAATTATGTATTATTCATCAAAATGTGCAATTACAATTTTTTTTAAATCATGGCCTTGCCAAAACTTAGGTTAAGGATTCATTCAAAATGCCAAAAATTAGATTACATATAGATAATAAGAGAGGGACAAAGGTGACAAGATGCCCCAAAACTAGGAAATAAAACCTTCACTTTATCTTATTCAAAACCAAATATAGCATTTATAATATTAACTTTTCCTCTCCTTGGTAAATATGGTGTATTAATTCATGTGTGATTAATTTGAAAATCTTAAATAAGTCTTTCTCCTTAATTAGTGGTGTTTGACTAATATAGGTGCCTAAATCATTGGTCCAAAGCTCTATATTATTGGATAAGAAGTCATACCTCTTTAATATAGGTATTTAATGCATATAAAAAGTCCTCCTTAACTCGTAAACTCATGCATGATGTATTTCTAACCTGATAGGACTCTTGGAAACTTGCAAAGGAAACTTTGACTTTGTCTTAAAATGGGGCATTGGAAGGAAGGAGAGTCCTTCTTGAGCTTTTAGACCTCATGAAGAGTTATATTCATTAATTTAGTAGTTTAGCTCCTCAAATCTCTCATCTTCAACAAGGCATAGAAGGAAAATGTTGGAATTTATTTAAAAAAAATTCATGCTTGTATATAGCAACCATGGAAGACTTAAAAAGAGCACACTAGGCCTAGGACAAGGAAATTTGATGTGTTAAACACTTAGAAAGACCTAGAATAACACATAAACCATGTATTTCCTATGAATTCCTTATAGCCTTTCTTTCTACAAAGATCCTTTTATAAGAGAAATTGGAGGTGATATTTGTAAAATAATGACATTTTTATACAACCTATATTCCCTTACATCTCATGACAAAGTTTGGTGTCCAAATTCCAATTATAGATGTTTTCTCTAGCACCTTTTTTTAGCCAAATTTGGCCTATTTAGCCCTCCTATGCATAAAAGGTTACAAACTTGCTCTTGAGACCTAAATTTTATTAAACTAACCAAAACTATTTTATTCAATTTTCCCATGCTTCCATAAATCTCCATGTCAAACTTGGTGGTCTGGATCACTATGAAGGTACTAGAACCATGAAATGGCCATTGGAAGCTTCCCTTTTAAAGGCATTTTCTAACTAGCCCAAAAACATTGGATGTTTTGGGAAATTTTGAGTGAGTTATTTTTGTTTTTTGATCTTTTAAATATAAAAAAAAGTCTCAATATATCCTAAAAATTTATTTTAATCCTTCTACATTCTCCAAAAACCCTCATTTTTGTTCAAAAAAAAGAAAAAAAATACCATTTTTGAATTATTCCATACTAATGAAGGTATAAAAAAATTACACATGGAGAAACCTATGAGATTATAATACAACCTATGATATTTTTTAGGAAGAAACTATGACATTTTATGAATTTTCTAAATCTCTACAAACTGGTCCAAATTTGGGGTTTAGGAGGGTTTTTGTTAGATTTTACTCTTAAGGATGATTCATAAAATTTTAACATAAAAAATATGAAATAAATTACACAAAAATTAATTTAAGTACCCCATATAACATCCCATAACTCTTTTATATCCCATGCTAAACCTCCATGTTGGTGTGAGCAGCCAAATTTGGCCTATCAAGCTCTCTTAGGCATCTGTGCACCTTGTTGAGTTTCTGAGCCAAAAAATGACTTCTTCATGAATTTTCCTACAAAAAGTCTCTAACACACCTAATAAATACTAATTTTAATTTTCCCATTATTTTTAATGATTATTATAACTTTGTAGTGGAAATGACCACCTTTGGAGCATTAGACCTAGACTAGACCTAGTGGGTTTTGATTGTAAATGACCACTCACCACCAATTATTAGTGGTTTTTAATGATTTTTGGGATTAATTAATGTTATTTAAAACTAAATTCACCTTAATAAACCATACCAAATTTTAAGATGGTTTCCCCAATACCTATCAACACTCATTGGATCAAATTTTCACCATATCTTGCATTCTTGTTTGCCTAAAAGTGACCTACCTTTGAGACAAAAAAAGGATATTTTACCTACTTAATCATGAAAAAAAATTATATTAGGGTTTTTATTAGGTAATTAGGACCATATATACAGTATTTAAGGTCTATATAATCCTTCTATCACCTCTAACCAGCAAAAATCTCCAAGGCAGACCTTTGGAATGTTGATTGTGTGCAAGGTCTACAAACATGATTGAAATTTATCCTTATATAAAAATTATTATACCTTGATTACATTATTTTTGACTAATTTTAATTATTTTTGTATCACCACTCTGAATATCATTTCAAACATATTCAATACTCCATCCTTTATCAACATTACAATGCATATCTTTCACTTGATTGGTCTAATTGAAAATCAATTGTGACTAAGTTGTTGGCTCAAGGAATGTTTTAGGTGTCCCCATGTTGTATGAATTTTTTGAAGTTTTAGGTTTTTATAACTCTTACCTAGATACTTAATCTCTATACATTGATCATATGACCTTGTATATCATTATTCTTCTCATTTGTCACTTACCAACTTGCAGGAGGGTTCAAGAGACTGTAGGGGAATGTTTTTTAGGTGAACCTAATTTCATGGTTCTCTTGGATAACCTCATTTTGATTCTTATAAAAATAATATAATTTTTCTCATTATATTTTCTATTAAATTTATTTATCAATAAACCTAACTATAAATCACATTGTTAGCATCCCCTTGCAACTCCTTCTTTATGATCTAAAGATGATTGTATGGTAAGTTCTTTATGGTTATAGGTATTCTTTGGTGTACCTTGTGCTCACACATGTGAACTTGATGAGGAAAATAAACTCCATTATTATTGTGAAACATATTATTATAACCTAAAACTACCTTAGATCACTCTGTCTACATACTATTGTTTCTAATTTTGAAATATGACTATGTTTGATTATAGTTTTAGGTGTGATTTACATCATGTTCAAAGACCTAAACTGACTTTTATTTGTCATTTAATTACCTTTTATACTAAAACCCATATATATTACCCTATAAAAACATCTCCCTCAAAAAAAAACACCATTTCCTCATTATGAAGGCAAAGCTCTCATACTCTATGTTCTTGACTATGTTTCTTTTTTTTTTATCCTTGTATGGACTAAGACAAAGAATGAAGATTATTGGAACCTTTTAAAAGAGTGAAAATATGTGTGAATATATCACTAACCTATAAAATGTTTTAAAAATAGTTACCCTGATGTCTCATAAAGTGATTAGGACTTGAAAACCTCCTTCATAGCTACTGCCCACCCAATTAGTTGTAGGTGCATTTTTGGGCCTGAAGGGACCTGCAGGTTAACATTACTCTCTTAGGCCATATATGAAGTTTTCATGAGTCATATGACCCTATTTTTTATAATATATTGGTACTAAAATCTACTTGTCTCTCCTCTGATCAACATACTTACTCCATGCCATTATATAAATATGTACTTTATTATGTTTGCTTTGTGACCAAGGTGGCTATAGGTATGCTTTAGGAATGAAATTGACTAAGTAATTGCTTTCATTCTCTTAATTTTACCTTAATAATTATTTCACATTAAAAAAAAACTTGGTTAACCTTGAATCTTTCATTGCAAACATTGTCTTCATAATGTTTATTAGTTTGAAGGATGGTTATAGGTGTCTTCTTGGTGATGTAGGTGTTCTTTAGTACTACTGAGTGTACTTGGATGGTAGGATCTTGAGACATATGGATCTCATGGATTCAAACACTTTTTGTTCTATCAATAATATAAAAACATAATCAACACTTCACAAAACCTTATTCAAATTTACCTTCTTGAGAACAGTAAGATCTTTCCTCATCTTAACAATGTATATGTGACCTATGTATGGACATGGGATGTATATAAGACTTAAGGTAGGATCACCATGACTTGATTCTCTAACCTCATTTTTCACCATGTTATTAAAACATTTAACACTTAATAAATTCTTATTTTTCCTTGCTTACTCAATGACACTATGAAACAACTAGTCCTAACCCAATTGTAGGTGTACCTTTTAGCCAAAAAGGGGCCTATAGGTTGTCATATAGGTTGTCAAGTAGGTTATACTCCAAATCTTCTTGAAAGTAATCATTAATTCACTAATTCACATTCACACAAAGGAAGCCACCTATGTGTAGAGGATATCTCCATGATGCCTTAAGTCACTTGTGAAGCCATGAGAAACCTTTTTCATTGAAGTTATTACTTAAACATTATAGTGGAGGAATGCATGTATTTTAAATTTGCCTACATTGTTCTCTCTTTTTTAAACATCATGATTTATTTCAATCTGTTACCTTAGTATGTAAGATACACAATTTAGTCAATTGGAGATGCCTACACCTCATGCCTTTCAAAATAGGAGGATCAAAAGAAGGGTGGAAGCCCTGTTTTGGGAATATTTAGGGAATATGTATTTGAAGTCATTATATCAATATTATGAGCATGATTTTAAAAACCATTTACCACTCCACTTTCAAAATTATTTTCATGATACCCTTAATAATTCAAGACATTGAATAAGGTCCAAAAAAGCTTCAACTTTTGAAATTAATATTCTTAGCTCTCTATGGAAACCTGTAAGTGTTCATACAGTAACAGTCAAGGTTATGAAAGCATGATAAACTACTGTGTCTAATGAAATACTTTCATGACTAGTTATAGAGCTCCCATCAGTCAAGATTGAAACTTTTCTACCTATTGAGACCTAAAATCAATCCCAAAAACTTCATTCTTACCCTTAACATGCTGAATTTTCTATGAATCATTAGTAGATAAACATGTAGGTGTGATATAGAATAGTAAGGGTGTATCTCAGATAATGTGAATTATATTTTGGATCATAAATAATCCTCAACCTTCTCAAACTTCCCAAATGGATGATTTTCACCTTGATCTACTTCAAACCAGTTCAATGATTTCCATTCCAATGTGGTTATCCCTTGAAGGCACCTGAAGGTATGCCTTAATGTTATAGAGCAGGCAATGAGTAGAAATAGGCACCATGTGCATGGTGTAAATAGGCTTCCTTGAGAGGTATATGAGTCATCATTAATACCAATACCTTTTTCACACTTTTAAACCAAATATAAACTCTTCAAATGTCATCAAACCCCTATAGTTAATGCTTCACAACTTTGAGATAACTTCAATCAAGCTCTGAAAATGCTAAATAAAACCATAAAGGGTCAACCTCTCTCTCATGGAGGAATTATACCATCATTTTGAGTTCCTAATATTAGTATCATATATTCATCAATTTGAATTCATGAACATTTAAAGAAAGCTCAGTAACTGCATTTGTACCTTGTTGAAGAGATGTACTCAACTGAAACTCTCTCAAAAGAGATACACTCAGAATATAAAATTATGAACCCTTAATTAGATGAATAATGTGTTTAATTTTTTATATCATATATTTATAACATTTTAAGATGAAAATATCTGATGAAAAACTCATATTTTGCTTCAAGATTGATCCAAGAGACCACTCAAAAATATAAAGAAGGAAACATCATTTTATGATATAATTATATTAATATAAAGAGATATCAAATGATAAAAATATTAAAATGAGACTCATGATCCCTAAAAATGATGTATTTCCATAGTTTTATAAGATTGAGAAATAGGTCCAAGAACAAATCCCTCTTAGATGCATAGGCTATAATGACATGTTGTCACTCTTAGAAATTATTAATAAATATTATGTAAGCAATAAATGAACCAATTAAACTAATTTAAATATTACTCATACCACTAACAATTTCCAAAGTTTTAGATCCTAACCCTCTCTCCTCTTTCTATACCGAGCATTTGAAAACTGTCCTTTTGGAACTACAAAGAAGGTCAACATAGGAGCAAAGTTGATTTTTTCCATTTTTCACATAAAATTTCCTTAAAACAAGTATATCAACCTTTTAAGACCCAATTAATCCTATAATATTATTTTCTCACAAAAATACTCTAGAAACCAAAATGAATGCCTCAAAAAGGCCTATTTTTGCACTAGAAAGACCACATTCACTGAGGAGCTCCAATTAAAATGTTTTAAAATGTGATTCTAAGTATTTAAAATTTCTAATAAGTTAAGAAAAATATGGAATTAAAATTATTCCTGATTAGATACCATAAAAACCTTACAAAACCTTCTATAGAGGGCACCAAATGGTTAAAATTACATAGAAAGAAATCATAAAGTTATTCCAGAATGTGATCAATCTAATCATTCATGTGTTAGGCATGTAATGACCTTGAAACATGATATGACACTCATAATGACACTTATTATTCTTATTACCATTGAAATTTTCTAAGAAAGGCTAAAAAATGACTAGACAAGTATAAGACAAATGAAGGACAAGACCTTAATTCACTTAGAAACCTTAAGACCTGATAATCATGGTTATAATGCCAAATTTAAGGAATTTTAAAGATTTAAATATTGATCAACATGAAAAAATGGTATGACATCTAAATTTTTGAATGGTATGGGTAATAATTTGAACTATGAGGTCAAAATTGTTAACATTTTGGTGACTCAACTAGGAAGCATGCCTAATATGCTTGAGAACTAGACCATTTGCATGACTATTGGATTCATAAAATAGTGAAAAATATGATCCATGACTACAAGTAAAAATTTTAGTAAAAGTAAGAGAGGTTTATCCTCTAAAACAAGGTGGATCTTGAAAACAACTGATCACTTTACAATATGGGTTTAGACAGTTGCATTGAAGGAGGCCAATGAGAGTTCAATTTTGGAGTTATATGAAGGTATTTCTACAAGGTTTGGAAATCCATCTACCATAATTTTATATAATTCACTTTTTTTCATGGGTGTTAGGATAATTTATTGGGTAAACATTAATCGTATGTTAGAGCATTTAATGACTAAGTGGTGATTATTTAATGCTTAGTCTATATTGGCTATTTATTAAATAGTAATATATTATTTGTTAACATGAGGTGAAAAACTCATGAAAATAAATAAAAT
This sequence comes from Torreya grandis, assembly GCA_037957365.1. NCBI lineage: Eukaryota > Viridiplantae > Streptophyta > Pinopsida > Cupressales > Taxaceae > Torreya > Torreya grandis. The sequence goes on along the minus strand of JARHVA010001544.1, from coordinate 1,516,163 downwards.
TATTTAATAGTTACCAATAATTCTAATGAATCTTTGGGATGGTTAGACCCATTATTCACAATAGTCACCTCCTTTAAAAATTACCTATAAAATAGGCTTTACCCCTATTGGGTATTTCACATTCAGATTCATGGGATTATTCACTAGAATTTACTCAAGAGTTTTTTGAAGGTTATTTCAAAGAGGATAAGTGAGAATAGAAGTTGTATTTGGGTAATTTTTTTCTCAATAATGAAAATCACTTTTGGTAAGTTTTTTACCTTGTAGAGGTTTTCCCATGGTAATTCATGTGTATTTGTGTGTTTAATTGATCTAGGTTCATTTTGTTATGCTTTGGTCATTAAATCTCTTCTATATCCATATGTATTGATCCATACATGAATTTAATCATGCTATCAGAGCTAGTGTAGAGGATTTTGATTGGAAATCATATAAACTATTGAGTTAAATATCAATAATTGATATTCAATTTATTCAAAGTTTTATTATTCAAAACCTAGAACAACACAAAGAAAGCAAGATTATTTTTTTTTTCATCATGGAGGTTGGATTATCAAATTTTTAATTTCATCCTTCTAAAAACTAAAGATATTTATTCAAATATTATTCAAAGTAGCTAATATTCAAAAATTTTGTAGATTTTTTATTATTCTAGGCAGTTGTACAGCCCATAGTACAACCTCCTACCTAAGGAATTGGTAAAAATAAATCAATTTCAAGTTTATTTCTATTGGTTTGGCATTTAATCTGTCAAATATCATTCTCCTATCCTCCCATAGCTTCCACATAGCCTCTAAAGATTTTTTTCTAGAGATTCTAATTTTTTGTTCAGTGTAAGGATGCTATTGTATGGCCTCAGTGTGTGAAAAAAATTAAAAACAATTATTTCAACAATTTTTAATCCCAGTTGTTGCTGAAAGAAGTCAAGGTTAATATAAGATCAACCTAGAAGTTTTTTAAGAGACTCTAAAGGCTTATTCAACCACAAATGTTTTTCTCTCTATGTTGGGTGCCACAGTGCATCCTAGAAGCTAGAGAAAGTTGATTCTCAAACAAAATGCAATTTTTAAGGTTCCTTCATCATCATTAGATAATTTCAAGAACCTTGTCAAAATTCTAAGAGATTTAGTCGCTTAAACTAGGTTATCTAATCTCCCTTACTTCACTTGGAGCACCATAACTAGCTACAGGTAAGTATACTAGTTTTCAAGTTTATATTTAAAATAATTTAGTTTTTAAATTAAAAAATTCCATGCAAAAGTGGGTGAGACCCACCTTCCTTTAATTTGTTTTTTTCAAAAATGTTAAATTTAATAAACTTTATTTACTATTTATTTTTAAAAGCACATATTAATTATTGTTTTTTATTTAAAAACAAAATAAAAATTAGATTTCAAGAGTTCAAATATATATGTGCATGTAAATCTTTGAATAAGCTCATAGATGAGCTGGTAGTTGTAATTTTGATAGAATCTTGTAAGAAAAGGGTCTAGTATTCAAATCCCTCTAGATTTTTTATTTTTTGGTCAAGTCATTTTTTTTCTTGGTCAAAATATTTAAATTTAAAATCTTTTTGATTTGCATGTTAAGTATCATGCATTTAAAACCTAGTTAAACATATTGACCTTCTTGCAACACTTGATCTATTCAAAATATAGGCAAGCATAGCCATGTAACTAGTCAATCTTGAGGTATTGACACATCCCAAATGCATTGGATTGGTCCATGTTTTGTTTTGAACCATCTTATTATTATTTTTTACATATTTTTTAATTAATAGTGCGTAGTTGGTCATTTTGAGTGTAACTCTTTCAACACTTAGATTTATGTAACTTTAATTCAATTTTTTGAATTATTTGACATATAAATTATGTAATTAAGTATAGTTTCATATGTAATTCATTTTATTTTAAAAATATTTCAAAAAACTCATTTAAAATATTTTTTTAAAGTATTTTTTTACTATCTTGTTTAAATGGAAGTTATGGTTTAGCTTCATTTTTCTTTAGATAAATCTGAAATGCTTAGTGTAAATAACTATAATATATGGAAAATTTGTGTTAAATTTGAATTTATGGCCTGAAATTTATAGAATATTATCATCAAGATTGAAAAACCCACTTCTAGATGGCATGTAACCCTTGAGCTTACCAATGCATTTAAATAGAAATAGCAAGAATCTATGCCCATTATCTTGCAGAGTGTTAAGGATGAATTCCTTCTTCACATTGGTAATCAAGAGTCTTCTAGCGATGCTTGGAAGCTCCTTTAATCCATGCATAAGGGTACTTGAATTTCAAAGATAGTTAAATTAATCCTCAAATTGATAACTACACCTATAAAGGGTGAAGAAAAAGTCATTAATTTTCTTACTAAAATTTTAAAAAAAAATCTCATTTAGATTGATTTAATTATAATTTGAATCAAGATTAATTGCTTTATTTTATTATTTAGTTAAATATTCATGAAAATTTTAGAAAGTTTATTTCAATTTTGAATTCTAAGTATCAAATTGAGAAAAATATCCTTGACCTTACCACCTTATCTTCTTTCCTAATTCAAAAAGAGCAAGTTATGACAAATTTTAATTCAAAAGAGAATGCCACTCAGGAAATTCTTACATTAAATAATGTTTTTTATAACACTAAAAACAATAAATCTAATTCTAATTTTGCTATAGTCAAATATGGGAATAAGAAATCATGTAATCAGAATTATACACATAAACTTAATAGAAATTGTAATCTGTGTGGTAAATTTGGTCATAGAAGGGAAACCTACTATAAAAACAAGGATAGAAATAACAGTCAAACTTTTAAAAATAACAAAAAGAAGAAATATAATCAAAACAAGCAGAAGAATCAAAACCGTAATCAAAATAACAATCAAGATTCAAATTTTATTACTTTATGTGCTTCAAATGAAAATGAATAGATTTTAGATAGTGGTGCATCACACCAAATGACATGTTTATCTAATATTTTATGTGATTCTAGAGATATTTTTGAAAGAATTTATTTAAAAGATAATTCTTTTTTAGAAGCAACTAAACATGGAAAAGCAAAATTTTTAAATATTGTTATTAATGATGTTTTCTATGTACCTAATATTAAAAAGTAATTTCTATCTTGTTATCAACATAAAAATGATAATTTCATTATAACATTACATACAAATAGTTGGTTTATTAAAATAATTATTGTTCATTGATTGTTGAAGGTGTTGAAAATAATGGTTTATATATCTTTTCTCCTTCTACATGTTTTCTTTCATCACATAGTAATAATGAATCTCAATTAATACATGAAATATTAATACATGTTAATTATATAATTTTACATGATATGTCTACAAATAATCTTGTTATTAGACTTCTATCCCTTCTCACCATGAAACTTGTGAGGGTTGCTTACGTGGTAAGCAACATACTAAACCCTTTCACAAGAATCATGATGCAAATTCCTTAGATCCTTTAGAATTGATTCATAGTGATGTTGTAATACCTATTGAAGTTATATCTCTTAATGGTTTTTTTTATAATATTAATTTTATTAATGATTACACTAGAATAATGTAGTCTTTTTTCATTAAGACAAAATATGATAAGTTGTCTAAATTAAAAAAATTTAAAGCTAGTGTTAAAAATGCATCTTAGTTTTATATTAAGAGATTAAGAAATAATAATGGTGATAAATATGTTAGTAAAAAAAATTATTATATTTGCATTATTTGAAGTATTCAAAGGGAACTAACAACACCCTATTCTACTCGGAAAAATGGTATTGCTAAAAGGAAAAACTACACCATCATAGAAATGGCTAAAACAATGTTGCAATCTAAAAATGTTTTTAAGTTCTTATGGGTCAAAGTCATAAACACTATTTTTCATATTCTAAATAGAGTCCCTACCAAATCCTTGCATATTTATGACCCTTTATAAATGTTGTCTAAAAATAGACCTATTATGCCTCATCTCATAAAAATTTAGTAGTCTTGTTTCTATCTTTATTTCTAAAATTAAAAGAAAGATGCTCGATCCCACTTCCTATTATTGCATTTTTGTAGGTTATAGAGATAATACAAAAGGTTTAAGAGTATATGATCCCTATAAACATCATATTACTGAGAATATTAATGTTCTTATTCTTGAAAAAAAAAAATTGAGCCCTTTGTGGGTCCTCTTCAGTGTTCTATTAATGAACCTATCTCTCATGTTTCTCCTTATGATGAAACAGATGCCCTTGAGGAATTTGATCCAATTATGGATAACTTAGAGTTTGAATAACCCCCTAAATTTAAAATTTAATATAAAATACCTAAATGGGCATAATTCCTAGTTTAATCTTCTAATGTTGATCATATTAATAAATTAACTAGAAGTCATCATTCTTATCATCCATTAATGACTATGTATGAATGTGAACCTCAATCATTTGAGGAATCCACTCAAGATGATAGATTTAATGTTGCTATACTTGATAAATTTAATTCCTTAAATAAAAAAAATGGGATATTGTCCCTCTTCCACCTAAAAGTCATATTACTAGTTGTAGGTGGCTTTAAAAGATCAAATAAAATTCAATTGGTAAAATTGACAAATTCTAGATTAGTTACTCATAGATTTATTCCAAAATTAAAGATTTACTATGTTTAAACCTTAAATCCTATATAAAAAATGAGTAATATTAGACTTATTATTGTTCTTGAATCCAAAAATGGTTGGGTTATCTATCAATTGAATGTTAAAAATGCATTTGTAAATGGTGATTTAGAAGAATAAATCTACATGACTCAATCTAAAGGTTTCATTGGTCATAATAAAGAACATTATGTATGCAACTTTAAAAAATATTTGTATGGCTTAAAACAAGATCCTCAAGCTTGGTATTCTAAAATTACTTATTTTCTTAAATAATTGAGTTTTTTCTAACTACTTCTCAGATAATGATCTCTTTGATAAAGTTAAAAATGGTCATTTATTATAGTTATATTATATGTTGATGATTTATTTATTACTAGTGATCTAACTAGTTTAATTCAAAAATATAAGGATAAACTAAGTCAAAAGTTTGAAATGATTGATTTAGGCAGTCTACATCATTTTTTAGTAATGGATATATTTAAAGATAAAAATTCAATTTTTGTATCACAATCTCAATGTGCACATAATATTTTTGTTAAGTTTAACATGCTTGGTTGTAAATATACCACTACTCTTATTGAATTCAATGTTAAAATTGATCTTAAACCTGATGTGAAAAATCTAACCCTTCTTTGTATAGATAAATTATTTAAAGTTTGATTTATCTAATCAGTACTAGGCTACATATTTCATATGTTGTTAGTGTTGCTTCTATATTTATGTAGGATCCTTATTTGGATCATTGAAAATTAGCTAAATTTATTCTCCATTATATCAAAGGAACTATAAACTATGTTTTATTTTATTCATCAATTAATAATGCTAATTTATATGGTTATTGTGATTCTAACCATACTAGTGATATATTATACTACAAATCTACTTTTAGATATGTGTTTAAATTTTGTGTAGGTGCTATCACTTGGAGTAGAAAGAAACAACATATTATCTCTCTCTTTTCTATAGAATATGATTATAGATGTGCTATGGAAGATACTAAAGAAACCATGTAGCTATAAAGGCTATTGAGAGAACTTCATTTGTATGTTTCTCAGAGTACTGTCCTTCATTGTGATAACCAAAGTTGTATAGTTCTAGTGAAAAATATAGTGAAACACGAAATAACTATTCAAATTGAAGTTAATGTGCATTTCATCCAAGAGAAAGTCCTCAATGGTGATATTAATTTGTAGTTTTATCCTAAAGATGAATAAGTGGCAAATATCTTCATAAAACCACTTGATGATACCATGTTTTGTTAGTGTTGTGCAATGTTGGGCCCCTCAAAGTTGCCATTAAGGGGGAGTGCGAATGAAAATGAAACTTCCTAATGGCCATGTATTTTTTATATTTCTCTATACTTATGATTTTAAATAATTATAAACTTCGAGTGGAAGTTATGTGATTTAAGTAAACTTCATGTGGAAGTTTTACCTTTATACCCTAATACATTAAAAATGATAATTTGTAATGGAGGTCCTTACGTTATAAAAGGCTCAAAATATGATTAGTAATTTTTAATGAGAAATAATTAGTTATAATCTCAAATTCATGCTATCCTAAACTTAATTTTGAGGAGTTTATTTATTATAATTCCTTTTGTTTAAAAAGGTGACTTTGGGCATGATGAAGGTTTTAAAATTCTTTAATTTTTTTCACATATTATAATTCCTTTATGGTGACTATGGATTTTATCCCCACTTAGCATTAAGGGGGATTTTTAGATAATTTAATAACTAAGTGTTGATTATTTAACGCTTAGTCTATATTAGTTATTTATTAAATAATAATAATAATAATAATAATATTATGTTAATTATCAACATGAGATGGAAACCTCATGAAAATAAATAATATTATTATAGTTATTTAATAGTTTCCAATAATATTAATGACTCTTTGGGATGGTTAGACTCATTATTCACAATGGTAACCTCCATTCAAAATTACTTATCAAATAAGGTTTAACCCTATTGGTTATTTCATATTTGGATTCATGGGATTATTTATAGGAATTTACTCCAGAGTTTTGTGAAGGTTATTTTAGAGAGGAGAAGTGAGAAGAGAAGTTGTATTGGGTTAATTTGTTTCTCAATAATGAAAATCACTTTTGGTATAATTTTTACCTCATAGAGGTTTTCCCATGGTGATTCATGTGTCTCTATGTTTTTAATTGATCTAGGTTCATTTTATTATGCTTTGCTCATTAACTCTCTTCTAGATCCATGTGTATTTCTTCCTATATGAATTTCATCATCATATATATCTAATTACATTATCCAAATATTACCCTCAAGGTAATGGGTTGGTTGAGTCTACTAATAAGAAACTAATCAGGATCATCAAGAGGACTTTGGAGAGCAACCAAAGAGCCTAACATACTAAGTTCAAGACATACCTATGGGTTGATAGGATCACACCTAAAATGTCAACTGGTAACTCTCCTTTTATTTTTGTTTATGGAAAGTAAGTTAGACTATCCATATTAGAAGATATACTTACCTTAGAGCTAGTACATTAGTTGGAATTTCTTGAAAACACTCTAATGGATATGAGGTTAACAAAATTGATGGAGTTGAAAGAGACTATAGATAATGCTCAAAAATCAATGGAGAATCATTAGGTGATTATGAAGAAGTACTTTGATAAGAAATAAACATCAATATTTTTTAAAGAGGGTGATATAGTACTAAAGTGGGATGAGGACAAAGCAAATCCTAAGAGGCACACCAAGTTTGACACTTTGTGGAATGGGCCATACATCATCATCAAATGAAATAAAATCAATTCCTTCCAATTGGAAAGAATGGATGGGGATGAGTTCATTATCCCTATAATTGGGATTTAATTAAATCCCCGATGTTGATGATATTAAGTTTAATCATGTACATAATTAAGATTTTGGTGTGTGTTTAATAATTCCTTATACACATTTCCTTATTTCCTTCTTGTTTGGTGTGTTGTTTTGAGTATTTGTTATATGGGGTTCCCTAAATGCCTAGAGCATATTGTTTTTTATGTCTTGGTTTGGTGTGGTATGTTTAGGTTGTATTTTATCTTGATATATTTATATTTAAAGGATTATTTACCATGACTCCATCTCCCAAGGGTTGAGGAAAGGCTACTGTTCTCATAATCTAGTAGGCAAGCTACCCCAAAAAGTCACCAAGAATGTTATCAGCATGTGATAACATTTTGACCTCTATGAGTCCAAGTTTGTTTCATTTTCCCCTTCTCCTAGATGTGTATTTAGGTTATCATAGCTTAAGCATTCTCTTTCATTTTGAAATCATGAGTTTAAACCCATTTATAGCCACCTTAGAGAAATTAAGGTTTCTTAGCATAAATTAAGGTTTTTGGGGATGTTAAGATTTATATTATGAAAAATGGGTGTATTTTCAAAGCTTCTTTCTCAAATAAGTTTTTAGAGGGGGTGAACTAGAGTCCATATAAGGTCTTAAAGTTCTTGTTCAAATTAAATGTCAACTCCATGAGGTCATCTAGTTTCACTAGCTCTCTCTACACATGAAAACTACTTTGTAAGGGTTCTAAAATCATTTCCAAGATGAATATAAAGTATGGTATGTACAAGTGGAAATTTTAAAGCATGTAAATATGTTTTCTAATTTTATAATGTCAGATCACGTCAGAGGTTAGTCAGACCTTGTAGGTTCAATGATCAAAAAAGGAGAAATCAAACTAAAAGGGGAATTTATAATCATTTGTATAGTCATCTTCAAGGATGAACATATGAGAAGTGACTCTCTACATTCCTCAATCCTTTCCAATGTTCAAAGAGTTTTCACAAGTTCAAAAATGTCAAACTAGTCAATTTGCACTTCATTGGGTCCCTTGGTAGCCTTACAAAGGTCATCTCTAAGTGTTTCTTCTCTACATAATATGGATATATGGCTCTTGATACATTCAAAAACTATGGGAAACCCAATGGGCTCGAGATTCATGTCATTGGTCTTTGGGTCAGGTTCATGTTATTTATCAACAAACACTAAGAAATTTAAGTGCTTGAGAAGGCTCTAAACCTTACCACCTTGATTTTTGGGTAGTATTATTTTAAATATGAACTCTTTTTTGTAGAAAAAATGTTTTAAGATATTTAAAAGGTTATGATAGGCCTTATAGTCTCATCATATCAACTCTTTTGATTCATACATGTGTAAGATACATCCATGTTTGTTCATGTTATAGAATGGTATTATTAGATAGTATTTGTCCATATGATCAGTGAGCATTTTTAGACTCCCTATAGTTTTTTAACATGAATAAAAATACCAAATAACCCATATCAGGTTTCAATATGATAGGTTTCCTAATGACTTGATGGTCATGAGGAGAGTGCACCTACAACTAGCCCTTTTGAGACACATGTGAATGATACATGTATAAGATGGGATAAATTCAATAATAAACATTGTAGATCTCTAAGTACATAAATGATAAGGAGGTTAATATAATACCATTCAATAAAAAAGGGTTGTTGATGCCATGAAATAAGTATCACTATTTGGCTCAACAAGACACTCAATGTTGTAAGCCCAGTTTGGAGGTTTCAAGAAGGATTTCATACATTACAGGCCATATAGAAGTTATAAGGTTTGAATATAGAATGGGTAGGAATCTCCAAAATACATCATGATCATATACATTTCCCAAGATTCTAGGATGAGACTATCACACAAGATACAGTCACCTAGCTATTGATCACTTGATCATATTATCTAGTCATGAGAGAGATTGATGTTTTGAAGCCTCTATAGGCATGATCACATTTTATGAATGGATACATAAGTGGTTTTGAGTGGAAAAATATATCCATGGTCATATCAAAGTCATATAGGCAGAAAGCATACTCACTATTTTGCCTCAAACCTTACTCACTCCATCGGTAAGGGGAAATCTTGAGACTAAGGGGTCTGTTTGAACCCAAAACATAAGATAATCATTTAAAACCACATGGAGGACACTCAAGTAAATACATACACCTATTATTTATTTCAATACACTCTGAAGTGGTATAAACACTTAATTTTTAATATAAATGCCCTTGAGGGATAGCTTGGAGGTGATAAGCCTATAACCCCAAGTCCCTTAACTAGTGTACCAAATGCATATAGTGGGGTAGTAATAATTTCTAAAGTATGTGTTATCATGAGAAGGATTGTTTTGTAGGTGTCTAAACCAATCTCAGTAATGGGATTGAGTTTTGAAACTCAAAACCCAAATTATTCCTCTTTCAATTTCAAGAGAGATAAGTCTACTACCTGAAGAATAAATTCACACATTCACACCATATCCCACACTTTGCATTTTAATATGATCCATTTGGACATAATAAATAAGGTTATCTAAGTGTAATGAATCCAATTAGTGGATGGTGCTTTATAAGTGATCGTTAGGACCCCAAACATGTCTTAAACACTAATAAAACCCTTTAATGAATGTGATATGAGAGATTTGACTTATAATGGATGAAAATAATTTTTTTTGACTCTAGAAATATTTAAAACTTATTAATAGCTCTGTGGTGATCCTCAGCATGAACATGCCCTCTTTTTCTAATTTTAATGATTTATAAGGGTACAAACATAGATGAATGCTTGAAATTCATTGTAAAATGTACCCTAGGATTTTTTATAACTCTTCAAGGAAAAAAACTTTCATCCATTCATGAAACTATTCTTACAGGTCTACACAAAGAACATAGTTTGAGGTGTATTAGGAATGAGAGACCTAGCTACATAAATTGGTGCAAAAAATACGTTTATGAATCCTTGAAGGCCTTGCTAATATGATGAATTGATTATTGTTTCTAATAAAATTCTATTAAGATTTATTATATGGTTTCATTCAAATATTATGGTCATTCAAATGAACTAACATGTGTAACTAGGCCTAACTACCAACCAATGCTAGATAACCAACATTGAAGTGACTTCTTGAGAAGACTAGAAATCATTTAAAAGTGTAAATTTGAGCCTTCAAATCCCTAAGTAGATGGTGATAGGTTATGTCATGATTGGATTGGTCAGTTAAAATCTTTATGACAAGAACGATATGATCTATGTTCTACCTAGGATCACAAACTACACCTCATGATTTAAGTTAACTCCCCCTTTCAAGAAAGCCTATTTCAAGGGTAAATAATGATGCATATACCTTGGTGGGGTGTCACTCTACCCTTGTATATGGATATACATTCACTTTCAGGGTAGATGAAGAAGCTTCATGTAAGAGATCAGATCAATTTTCAAGAAGGCTTAGGAACTCCTCAAAGACTAACTCCTTCTAACTTGAAAGAAGTTTTCAAAAGATAGATATAAAATAACACATAATAAAGAATTAAAATGATTATTCCTATAAATTATAAAGCTAATAATGTTTTATCTATTCTTTTAACCCCCAAGATTCCATTTTTGGTGTGTTATTTATCTCTCTTTTATTTTTTCTATAAGTATGCCTAGTTTTGGCATTGTAATCCCATACATAAGTAGATGTAACCCTAATATTTTTGTTAATAATATTTACCTTAATAAATAAATTAAAATTGGTTCAATCTTTCCAAGTTCATATTTTAGTGTTTTTAATGATTTTTTGATAGATTCTAATGAGAAAAATATGTGTCCTTGCATCTTATCCTACTTGTGTGCACCTAGGTATGGATACATTATCTTCTTATAGGTCACTTGAAGTAAATTTAAGTTTGTTTTTATAGATAAGTTTTTTAGATTTTAGTAGTTCATTATCAATATTTTGAATCTCTCTCCTTGTCTGTTATACTTAGATAGTCTCTAGGTTGAAATACTTATGTTATAAGTTCTCTCTTGAAGCATAAACCAAGTTATGGTTGTAACTTTTTAAATTATAAGTATAGGATAGTATTGGATCAAATTTTATACACTTTAAAAATAAAAATTATATATTTTGATGTCAAACTACCTTCTGACCCTCATCTAACCTCATGTTTAGGTGATCACCTAGTCAATTAGACTCATCTGCTAAGTTGACCTTATAAAACCTCTAACAAATTTGGATAAAAAATTTAATTCACCCCTTTTAAATTAATTCAAATCATTTTATTTTGGCCCCTAGACCACTGAAAATTAGCCTAACCATCGATGGTTAGCTTGACTGTTGATGGTCAGGCCCCTGAGCCTGATTTAAAGTAATTACTAGTTGTGTGAAAGATAAACATTACACAATTTAGGAAATTCTTTGTGTGAGTGAAATCAGATTTAAAATGTCATAAATTTGAAACTTTATCCCCCTATCAAATTATTAAATTCTTCCATCCCAATTAGCAACTTCATCCTAAAAAAGGAGAAGAAGAGGAAGTGAAAGGGATCCAAAAAAAATATTCATGTTTAGGCTATCATATTTTATTGTGTAGGTATGCAACATTCATTTATAAAGTATGAAAAAACATTAGAGACCTAAAATTATATCCACATAACCTTAAAAGGCTAAATTATTGTCACTCTGACTAAATTGCCTCAACCCTCCATTATCAAGTTACAAGTATCTTGTGCTTGTTTTCATTATTTAATCTTATTTCTAACCTCCTTACCCCAACTAGACATCTTAAAATATTATTATCCATCCCAAAGACATATATCAAAACCCATACCTACATATTCATCATTCTATAAATTCACTTCAATATCCTCCCAAAACACATAGGCAACCACTGATGGTTAGCCCAACTGCTGACACTTACCTCAACCATCATCAATTACCCAACCATCACCGATTATCATAATTACCACTAATTCACTTGATTATAATTAATTGACTATTTTATAAAATAATATCAAGTCATTTTTAACCCCTTGCCCCTAACCAAATCCTATTTTATACATTTTGGCCTATGCATAGAACCTATTCTAATTTTTTGACTTCATACCAATTTCGCTAGCATAAGTATTGACTTGATTTTATGATATTTAATTATATTTTGGAAACAAAATTTTAATTCCTTCTTTCATAACATTTAATTTATTGTTATTGGATGAAAGTATCTTTCCCTTCCTTTATCAAATTTAATTTTTATCAGGGAGTGGATTGACAACCATCCTAGTAAGCTTTTGCTTATTACATCTAACATATGCTAGACAGTCCACCCTTCATCTTTGTCTAACAAACAATTTTTGTTTAGTGCTTTATTATCTATAAGTTATTACTTCTAGGCCAAAGAGGAGTTCTCACCATCATCTATATCATGTACACACTTTACTAGGTATTCTTCTACATACCATATTACTAGTTTCATTATTTGCTTTCCAAATTAAGACATGGGTGAAATCAATTGAAACATTTTGGCATACACGGTGGGACCCTATTTCCCTTTTTCTTCCTTTATTATTTTCTCATCAAATGAAATATAAAAATTTATTTTTGGGATTAAAATAAACCTCTTACATGCATTGATTTCCTGCTTATCTTAGTTCATCTAGTAACTTAGTAGGAAAAGTAATTAATCATAGCTTTCACACTTGTTATCACACACCTAATCCAAACCATAAAACAATTAACACATCAAAACATACCTGAGATAAGGATTTACTAGGTTTTCATCACCTAGTGGCAACCTTACCCCTTCTCGACTATCCTAATTGGATTTCACCACTAAGGGTAGAACTAACTTAGCTCTCTAGTTGAGTATAAATTGTGAACTCAATATATTTTGTCTAATAACTTGACACTCTTACCACTGTGGAACCGTGAAGTGAGGGGTTTGGCCCTAATACTAAGCCATGTACCAAACTACAACACAAGATTTTTCTCTTGAGTTACTAAACAACCTAAAATCAACCTTAGATTTCCTCTTAGTACTGGATATATAAGACAAATTCCCTTTTCAAACTTTCTAAGACATAAGCCAAAAGTGATCTAAAAATAATTTTAGGTTTTAATGCATTTTTAGCATATGCATTATTTTCCTTGAATGTTTTTATTTTGATTTCTCTCTATTTAAGGTGTGAGTTTTGCTATATTATTTCATGGTGTTTACTAGATATCAATTGAGAAACCAAATCGAACAACCACCACCCTCTTCTTCTTCATCTATAGAATACAATTATAATGATGAGGGTTCACCTCATCTTTCTTCACCTACCAAAATCCTAGTTGTCTTTGAGGTTAATTCAGACTTTGTTGCCTTCCTTGAAAACACTCTCATGTCACTTCAACATTATCTTAACAACTTCCTCATCATATCTCTATTGCTTTAGTTCCTAATATGGACCCTCTTTATGGTATGCCTCATCATCTTATGGTGGGTACCACCTCAACCCAACCTTTGCTGACCCAAGCCTATTCTTTTTCTAACATCCCATCAATACCACTACCCAAACCCAATCCAATATTCCAACTTCTAATCAAACATGTCCTACCACACCCAACACTTCCCATATAGGTTTAACCTTACCTCTAGTTACTTATACTCGACCTACTATATGGTTATCTTTTGCCCATATTTCTACCCCTCCCCTTATCTCAAATAATCCACCAACTTCTACCCCCTTAAATACTTGGTGATCTCTATCCCTCAAATTCTCTAACCCATTAGCACCAAAGTTACCATCCAACCTCAACTCACTCAACCTCAACTCACTATCTCAACCATACCTTTATGTCAACCCACATCTATCCCTCAACAAGTACCCATAACAACCTATAAATATGTCCCTAACTCGCAAGGGTACATAAAACCTTCTAGTCAACCATTTTTGATGATTAACCCTTATGTGTCACCATCTCATACTCTTATGACCGCTTACCAATATTCTGTTACTTATCCAAACATAGCTAACACCCAATCTCAACAAAATGTCCCCCTTAATTATGTCGCTTCCCAACCCCAACTTGATTTGGTCAAGATACTATTAGACAAAATAACTAACTTGAAGTCATCCACCTTTGGGTCACATAACCTTTTATCCTATGGTAAAATTTGTAACAAACCCATTCATCCATCATTCCCATCCATTCTTATCCTCCTCAATGGGAATTACCCAAGTTTTACAAATTCTAAGGTAAGGAGGACCCACAATAAAATTTTAGAGAATTTTATCATTCCTAGTATTTAATTACATATGATAATTCTCTCTTTCTTTTAACCTTCTACATGTCCTTATCTAGACCCACCCTTGATTGGTATAGTTCTCTTCCCACACACTCTATCCCTTCTTTTTCCCAATTGGCCCAAATGTTTTTAGAACATTTCTTGGCAAATATATCTAAAAAGGTTTCTATTACTAACCTTTATTCCATTAAGCAATTTGATGATGAATCAATTGTTGATTTCATGGATATATGGAGAGGTCTCATCAATCGACTTTATTTCTCCTTACCACAGCCTGAATTGATTGAGATCTTCTCTTGGAGTTGTGTCAAACATAATTCCCCCACTCTTTAAGTTCAAACCTTTATAAATTTGTATGAGGCATTCACCATGGCATGTAAACTAGAAAACTAAGCCATTGATGAAGGGAAATTGAAATTATGGAACAAAAATTCTAGCTTTAAATCCAATGACCCTTCCTTCACCAAAACCACTAACCAATCCAATAACAAAGAAAAAGCATCCACAAAATTATTTATTCTAAAAACCAACCCACCTCTAACTATCAACCAACCACCTCGAACCAATTCTTCCAACCCTCCCTATCAATAAAACTAAAACCAAAATTGAGCTACTCAAAAACAATATACTATAATTCGAGAATCCTATGTATTAGTTTTTGATAAATTTCTCAAATCCAACCTCCTCCAAATCCCACAAATTAAACCACCCCAACAATTTTATGCTTCTCACCATGTACCTAGGTGGTATAATGAGAATGAACATTGTGCCTTTCACCATGTTATAATACATGACATTATTATATGCAATACCTTTAAAGTCTTATCCAAAATTTGATTGATAGTGGAGAACTTGCATTTGATAATCCCAATGGACCTCCCAATCAATCCCTTGAATTTTTTGTAAGAATTTTCCTAATCATGCTCCTTCTACCCAACACCATGATAAGTAACCCAAATCATCTCACTCTCATGAGGCACATACACTCAATATTATTAATAATGATCCCATTGTTGAAGAAATCATTACCTCAATCACCCAAATGGAAATATATAACTGACCCCCTATTTCCTTAGATACCCAAATGAAATAATTACCCACCTCTTTCTCTTCACTTGATGAGACTTTAGCTTTATTTTCATCTCCTTTGATGGAAACACCAAAGGAGTAACCTTCATTATAACTATTTCTTCTTCTTCCACTCCACCAATTCAAGTGGTAGAACTTTCCTCCATTTATTTGGACACCCAAAAAATGGAATAAACTCTATTCATTCCTTTATTTCATGACACCATACCTAATTCCCCTATCATTCAAATATACATTGACTCTTTGGAAACTATCCCAAACCAAGAGGAGAGTTCCTCATCTACCCAGCCACTAATTTTGGAACCATCCATCAAAATTAAAGAAAATATTTCCTCTTCTCCACCTAAGGGCTTAAGCTTTAAAATCAATGATCAAGGAACCCAACCCATCTACAAGCCCTTTTATAATCTATTTCAAAGTTCAGAGCTCACTTCCCAACCCAACTTTGATAGAGCCACCTTTTGGCATCATCTTGGACTTCCTTACCAAAATAGATCTAAATCCTCAACTTCACTTGAATCCACCCTTAAACCCATTTTGAATCCATCAAATAATTCTTCAAAAACCATAATTGAACCATCCCATCCACTTATACCTAAGATTACCAAATTACCTTATACTTCTCTCACCAAACTAGTTAAGACTCTAGGAATCCTCCCACACCTAGCTACACTCACCCCTCCTTGAAGTTGGACTTAATTCCATCTAGTTCATTAAATAAAACCCAAACTAAACTAATTAAGAAGATAGAGTTACCTAAACTTCCACCTCAAACTAGACCTAGACCACCTCATTCCCACTTACCTTCTATTCTAAGATCCCATCCTTTTACCATCTTGATTACCTATTATTTGTCTAAGAAACCATCCCACTTTTATCCACATACACCCATCAAACCATCTAATTATCCATCATTTTTAACCAACCTATCTACCTCTACATTCCCACCTATAGATAAATATTCCTCATCCAAGTCTTCCATATCCAAACCTCCATTCCCTAAACTTACTATAACCAAGCAAACCCAACCAAAACCACCAAATAAAATCATTCTTACAACCACAACTCCCATAATAAAACCTATGATCAAGAAGGTTCCCACTCCTAAAACCAAAAATACATCACCTCAAACACCTTTTCTAGAATTCTATTCAACTATCTTAAAAAGGTTATTGCAAACTTCTTCCATTAGATTACCACCTATCAAGCCATTCTACCCTTCTGGTACCAAACCCTCCTAGTTTAATGATAACTTCATATGTGCATACCATAGGGAACTAAGACATGAATCAAAGAACTATAAAGCTCTCCAAGACCTCATTCATAGCCTATATGATGAGGATGAAATATTATCAGATGAACCCTTCTTACCCCCTTTACTAATCTTACCATCAACCCAACTTACCCAACCTTTACCTACTCTCTCAGTCCTACCTAAGGATGAGTGAAAGGGATCAAAGAAACCAAAAAACCTATTAAACCCCTTTATCCACACTATTTATGTTTCTATATGATCCCAAACACAATAAAAATATAAGGGAAAAGCCAAGGCATCGATTCCATAAACTTACCCTTCTACCCCTCAACCTTTCAACTAAAATAAAACACCTACAACTTTACTTGTACCACCACTAAAGCCTAAAGTATTGATTTTTTCACCCTCTATCTCAAAACCATCTAAATTCATCTGGAATATCATGTTGAAACAATTTCACCAAACACTAGTGAAAATGAGTCTCTATGAACTAATCAAAACTTTGCCCCACCATCACTAGGCACTGATCAAGGCTCTAAAATCTATAGAGGTTCAACTAGATGATCCTCAACCTCTTGTACCCTTTGTTGGAGCAGTATAACTTTCAACCCTTGTCACCTTTTAGGATTATAAAATACCTCCTACTCATCTTGAGGATTCTAATCCTCCCCTCTTCATCATAACATACATCACTCAAACCCACATCAAGAGGGTCATGATTGATGGAGGAACTAGCATCGACATTATCTCCTCCCATGCATTGGAAAAACTTTAGCTACCCAAACACATCATTTCATAAACTATATTAGTCCTTCACTCCTTTAATGACACCATGGCCACCACCTTAGGAACCATTATTCTCCATATCCACTTGGGGCCTTGTACCATTCCTAAAATATTTTACGTTATAGAGTGCTAGTTTCAATACAAATTCTTACTCAAATTCCCTTGGATCCATGTAATGAGTTGCATCCCTTTCACCTTAAATTGATGTGTCAAATTCAAGCATGAGGGACAAGATGTTACCATTAATGCTGACCCTAGTACCTTCACCTCTTGCAATATGACATACTGGCATAAGGACGTTCTTCGAGATCCTTCACCTATCTCTCAACCAACTTCTAATAAGGTAACCCCTCCAACCAAAACCATCAACATTTCTCATAATGATGATGAACATCAAAAAGATCAACCATCCCTTCATCCCAAATTCTAGTTGAGGACCCATTCCAATCCACATTTCAATGTCTCTCTCTTGGGGAATATCAACTTTTATCCTTAAATGATTTCCCTACTCTACAAGAATATGGGAATATTCAATATGATCCTTCTTATGATCATAACATTAAAACCATCATCCCTTTTGGGATCCCCAAAAATGAAACAAATTTCATCTATGGGGGACTTTATCAACCACTTATCACTCCCACCACTAACCTATCCATCCAACCATTCACGACTATTTTTTTTACTACTTCGATAAACTAGCCTTTGCTAAAGATTACCTTTACCAATGTGCTTTAAAAGGGTTTGATCTTGGCCTTTATGAATAGGGACCTCATGAATTACCCATCATCAAAACTTAAAAACCTCATGAGTTATTTGGCCTTGGGTTTGTACCACTAGAAGAGCCCACATCACCAAAACCCATTGCCACCATTGATGAAGAACCTCCATCCTCACTAACCCCATATCCCTCTAAACCTGAGGACTCCAACATCATCCCATCTAAATTTTTTATCAATACCACTAGTTTGGTCCCCTTGACCTATAAAAAGGATGGCCAAACCAGAACCTTTTGTCTCATCCATCTTGAAATGATAAAATAGGATTCTCCTACCATCAACACCATCCAACATCAGGATGATGATTATATTCTTGTCTACCTCAATGTGGGGGATTATTCAATTCATAAATCTCTCCCTCCTGAGAACTAAACTATGCTAAATGAATCCACCATTGATGTCAATTTGGGAACTCATGATAACCCCCATATAATTAAAATTAGCCAGTCTTTAAATTCCATGAAGTAACAAGACTACCCTTCTTTCCTTCAATACCATAGCATATAATTTTCATGGTCTTATCTAGATATGCCTAGAATTGACCCTTCTATTGCCCTCCACAACATTGTTACCCATATTGAGGCTAAATTGTTTTCAAAAAAGCTTTATAGAATACATCTTCACATAGCCCTTCTTGTCAAAGAAGAGCTTCAACACTTCTTATCTATCCCATAATGGGTTTATAACATCATTACCATCACCAAACCCATAGGGGGTCTTTGCCTCTACATCAAATTTCATGACCTTAACCTCACTTTCCCAAAGGATGACTTTCCCCTACCCAAAATTGACCAACTTATTGACCTTACAATCAGTCATTAAATGTTATCTCTCATGAATGGTTTCTTAATATATAATCAGATCTTGATTACCCCTAAAGATTAGCATAAAATTTCCTTTCTCACCCCATGGGGAACCTTCTACTACAAAGTCATTCCCGTTGGACTCAATAACACTAAAACAACCTATTAGTGGGCCATGACCTATATCTTTCATGATCTCATCCATAAAATCATATAAGACTATGTGGATGATCTCCTTGGGAAATCCAAACACCACAAGGATCACCTACTTATTCTTGCCATCATCTTCAACTGAAAAAATCTATAATCATGTTAGGCTCAATCCCAGGAAACATATTCTTGGATTCTTATTAGGTAAACTTCTTGGTTTCATCGTATCTCTCCATGAAATTTAAATAGACCTAGCCAAAGTTAGAGCAATATTGGAGATTCCTCCTCTTACCAACCTTACATAACTCCACAGCCTATAAGGAAAACTTCAATAAATCCATCACTTTATCTCCTAGTTATTAGATAAATTTTAACCTTTCCACCACCTCCTAAAGAAATATACCTCCTTTAAGTAGACCAATTAGTGTCATCAAGCCTTCGATTCAATCAAGGAGTATTTTCTCTATCCACCTGTCCTTAACCCTCCTAAGGAAGACCAACCTTTCTAACTATACATATCTACTATATACCATTCCCTAAGGGCCATGCTTATACATTTTGATGAATATAATAAAGATCAAATCATTTATTACATTAGTCATACCCTCATCAAATATGAAACTTGATATAACCATCCCAAAAATATCTACCTCACTTTAGTTTTTGTGGTCTCTAAACTCCATCACTATCTTCTTAATCATAAAACCTATGTCATCACTAAAACTTATCCCCTAATGTATATGAACTCTAAAACATACCAAAAACTAGCTTATGGCTAAGTGGATCATGATCCTAGTTGAGTCTGATCTTGATTTACTTCCAAAAAATTCCATTAAAGGATAAGTAATCACCAACCAATTAGCCACAACTCCTCTACCAGACAATCAACCACTTCCTCTTACCTTCCCAGATGAGTCTATCATAAATCTCTCTTAAGAGGAAGAACTCACATGCCAAATAACCATGTTTTTAAATGGCTCTATGCCAAAATGGTGGGGGTGATAGAGTTATTATCATTCCACTTAATGTTTAACCTCTTACCTTTTATTTTAAACTTGAATTTAAATGCACCAAAAACATAGCCAAATATGAATCCCTAGTCATAGGTCTCCAAACCACTCTAGCCTTGGGAGTCAAAACAATTAGTGTCTTTGGTGATTCCCAACTAGTTATCAACCAAGTCATATGATATTATCAATGTAAAAATGATGTCCTCCTCAAGTAAAAATAACTCATGGACATACTCTTAACATCATTTGATCGTTACACTATCCAGTTAGTTCCTCGATTTACTAACAAGTTTGTAGATATGATGGTATCCCTTGCTTCCCAGATTTTATCTCAACATGATAGATCTAAACTCTTTGTCACCATCTATCACTTTATCACACCTTAATATATTAGTTTTAATCTTCTACCATTTTTTATGTGGAAACCTCTCCTTCTGACATTTGGTATGACCAAACTTTTGACAACCTCAACCTTGGGATTATCCCTCCTAAATTTTTGAATAATGCCTAAAGAGCATTTGTTCATAGTACCTCTCATTACACCATACTAGGGGGAATCCTTTACAAACATGGCTTCAATGGATTCCTTATCCATTATCTTCATAGTCATGAGGTCTCCCATGCCATCAAGGAAATACATGATGGGGTCTATGGGCAACATTTTGGTGGCCTGGCGTTGTTAAGTGTATCCTTTACCTTGGATATTATTGGTCCACCCTTAATCAAGACCATTATAACTATGTAAATAAGTGTGTCAAATGTCAACAATATCAAGCACATCCCCATGGTCTTCAGATATCCATAGATTATTGGCCCTTTTCATAATGGGGTCTTGACCTTATTGGGGAAAT
This sequence comes from Torreya grandis, assembly GCA_037957365.1. NCBI lineage: Eukaryota > Viridiplantae > Streptophyta > Pinopsida > Cupressales > Taxaceae > Torreya > Torreya grandis. The sequence continues at coordinate 1,494,699 of JARHVA010001544.1, read as the reverse complement.
AAATCCCCATTCCTCACAATGATACCAACACATCATTATTGGTAATGAATATTTCACCAAGTGGGTGGAGGCCATCCTTATTATTTCAACCAAAGTCAAAAAAATTATCAACTTCATCACTCACCATATATACCACTTTGATGTTCACCATAAGGTCATCACCCATAATGGTGGATATTTTTAAATTTAAAAAGTCCAAGGTCTCTATGATGATTTTGGAATCAAGTTAAGCTTTTCCTCACCTTACCATCTATAATCCAATGGATAGGTATAATTCTCTAATAAAACTATCATCAAGATGATCACCAAATTAGTCAATGCTTCAGGTAGGGATTGACATTTTCATATCCCTTTCACTTTATGGGCCTCTTGCACTAGCATATGAACCTCCATGGGTGCTACCCCTTTCTATCTCATATTTGGAGCCAAGGTAGTCTTCCCTCTCAAAGTCTAAATTCCATCCCTTCACATATCTTTACGTGAAATCATTTTTGAGAGTGACTATCATCAAGAACACCTCATGTGTCTCAAATTTCTTGATGAACATCACCTCATAACCCTTAATCATATTTTTGTCTATCATGAATGAATCAAACATGACTATAATAAACACTTTAAAGAGTTAGAGTTCAACATTAGAAATGTCATCCTTAAGGAGAACTAACATGTAACTAATATAGAGAAGAATAAAAAGGAAAAGTTTGCCCTAATTCATAACCCTTAAGTATGGATTAAGAGCTTATTGTTTGTCCTCACTTGAAGGTAAAATAAAACCTGAGCCTCTCAATACTTTGATTTGCATCCTTTCTATTGTTGAAACAAGGATCAAACTCACCTTTGTGTCTAGCTTAAGCTCATCCTTTGGTTTATGAGATTTTTACTTCCTTTCCCTTACCTATCCCTAATCCCCTTAGGAATTATTTATTATAACATAGAACCATGTGATTATCCATCACAGTTATAACTTAATCCTAAGTATGGGTATCATGAGTCTACCCATAATATGGTTCTCATGGATACTTTTCATTTTTAATCAAATGGAATCCCTTGATCAGTTGTATTTCAAACCACTTTCCCTCATCTATCATTAACCTTTTGTGCTAAAGTTCTACCTCCATAAAATTAAACCTTTAAGCCTAAATAGACTTTTTTATGTCTAATTCAACATTCATAATTAAAAAATTTGGGTATCAAATTATCACCTAGGTCTTTATCTCTAGCATTGTAGACTACTCCCTTAAAGGATAGCTACCTAATAATTAAAAATTGCATAAAAATAGACTGCTCCCTTAAAGGAAAACTATAAGAATTCAATTTTAGACCACTCCCTTGAAAGATGGCTAAGAGATAATAATTTAAAGCATCTTGCATCGATTAAATTCACCAACTTATCAAAATAGCCAAAGTAAAAAACTACCCTATATCAAAATTAAATTAATCCATAATCATCTCTTATAAGTGTTATTGGTAGACTTTCCACATCAATTAGTCTACACATTATCTCATTATGCCACCATAAGCTCCTATATAAGGCATTGGTAGACTTTCTACATTGATCAGTTTATCAATCATTTTAAGGCATGGACTTATCTATTACAATATTTTCATCACTTATAGAAAGGGAAAGCTAACCCACATTAGGATACCATCTCACATGTTTCTCATTCAACCATCTACTTATCACCTACTTTCCCTCTACACCTTTTATAAAATTTGGGGACTATGAGCTTAATTGATATAAAGTTATCAAAGTACCCTCTTTCTCAATCAAATCATGATCTTATGAAGTATTCGATAGGATTATATTCACTAAGTCAATCCCACTATGGTTTTTGGTTGTTAAATCATTGCTAACTAAATAAATCATGCCTTTTTCTTACCCTTTCTTCATTAGTACATGTGGTCATATGTCTCACGATTCTTATCTTTTTCTCACATTTATTTTGTTATCTACACCTACTTTATATATTTCAATTCTATTCCCATCACCTTATGAACCATAAACAAGACAAATATAAACCATATCCTACCCATAAGCAAAACATTAGGAACCATAAATCATAAACACTCAAAACATACCATTACAACATTATAACATCATAAAATCATCATCAAACATCATCAAAATCATCCCTAAAAAAATATCATCCTATCTATGAACCACACTATCACATTATTTCATAAACAATATTACACCCTCACCCCATCTAACCACATTGTTATAATCACCTTGTAAACAACATCATCAAAACCTATCTATCAAATATTCATGATCATGTGAAAAATAAACTAAATAACAACAAATATCTTAATCAATAATTTTTTTTAACCACATCATCATCACCATCCATTAAAACCATCATCAAATGTATAAACTAAAGAGTCAATGATAACCATAAACATGCAAACATCATATATGTCATCCATGATCCATAACCATCATGGCATAATAATAATAATACATTAATACATAATTAACACAGCATCATGAACATAATACCATAATCAACATGTCAACATAATCATCTAGTATAATTAAATGAAAATTATATAATCAGCATAATCATAACATATTCATCATATACATCAATAACAGATACATAAAATCATGTATCCATATATCTCTCACTCATATACATCTCACATTATTATCACATAGGCTAGTATCAAAATCAAAATCATATACATAATCTCATCAATCAAGCCCCTAGTACACCATTACCATTGGTCCCATCTACACCTACACCTAAATTACCATCTAGTGGTGGCCTCCTTACCTATCCCACTATTGAGGCCCACTATCTTGGAGTCACTATAGATGGGCCCCATACTAAGCTAGCCTTGTACTCCCTATATCTAATCTCCAATGTCAACTGTTCTAGCACTATCACCTCATAATATCTTAACTCTTCAATGGTGGCAAGGTATCATGTCCTAAAAAATATGTTAGGAGGTCCTCCTCTTGCTACTATGGCCACTCCTACCCTTTATATTAATGAATCTCTCTCTTGAGTAACTAAAGCTAGGGAGTTCCTTGTCATATCATGCTCACCATTCAAAGTGGCAACTTATCCCTATAAGGTGATAATATGTGCCTATAACATGGCCACTTATCCTTGTAACCTATTAATCTAGGCTTGTGTTGCTTCTAGTGCCACTGCTACCTACCCAACCTATATGACTACACTTATTAGGTCTACATCCATAGGCTACTTCCCCTTACCACCCCATCTAAATATATCCACTACATACTTGGCCTAGAACCATGCTACATAACCATCTATAAGCCTTACATCATCAATGGCTACTCTAGTTGGTAGCTTGTCATAGTCTAGTACAACATCCTATTATTATGGATTTACTATTAAAACCTCAGTCTTCTCCCTCCTCTATCAAGGAAAGTCAGGTGGGATCTCCTACACCAGCCCAAACTATCATTTCACTAGGTCGAAGGGGATTATCTTAGTCTCCCCATCTCTCCTACCATAAATATAGTGTGAGATCTATAAGGATAATGTTTATTACCTATACGTAGGCCAATTAAGCTAATCCACATATGAACTCCATATAAAATCACATACCACAAATCCCTCTAAAGCATCCCTAACCCAATCAATGTCTCTATATATTTCACCTACCCATGTTAAAGCATCAATATATCTCCATGGTATGAAACCCACTGGAAAGGTTACCTTAGTGAATCCCTACCATGATACACCCATTGGTATCAAAACTTGAATATGCTCAAACACGTAGTAATGGAGTATAAAACCAACACCAATCCCATATCTCCTATATGCTTGAAAGTCCTAGAGCTCCCTATAAATCTAGAATAGTAACATTGTGGCCCATCCAAACATAGTCCTCCCTAATAACATCTCCACCAGCACCCCTAATAATAGGTATGGAAATAAACCATGGCTCAAATATGGAAATGAAAAAAAAATCACTACCATCATCATCATCAAAAATCATCAATCCTCTAGGGGCCTTTGGTATAATGGCCTAATCCTAAACCCCTTGAATGCCACTTGGCAAGAGCCTGATCTACTCCATATATTAGGTCCATATAATAATCTCTATCCTCACTCTCTACATGATATATTGGCTCTTCCCAAATGGGTATCCATGTGATCTTATTCACATCCTCCAATAAGATGTTCATATCTCTAGTTGACAACATGAAGGTGTTCATCATGGGGTCCCATCTCTCAATGAGCATGATGATCATAGTTTCATCTCATGGTAGGTGATGATAGTGTATCATGGCCCCTAATCCAACTATATACATATGCCTCCACTCCTCTATTGTCATCCTATCTTGAACCTTAGTGAAGATCCTTAGGACTCAATCCCTCATCTATATCTGATCACAAGACTACAAAAATTATCACATTAGCCTACATACTTAGTTTTCCACCTAAAAACTAAGTCCTAACTTACACATCTCTTTGTCAACTTTTCATGATAAAATCCATCACATTTACCACACTTACATCTATCTCAACACCAACCTTAACGTATCATTTTACCCACCTAAATCATTTATATTTTTAACAACTTGACCTCTCCTCCTATCTACCTCTTTCAAACATCCCCTACACACACATTCTAAAACATTTACCCACTTTAAAAACCTCTGACAAATATAAAACCCTCACATGATTTCTACACCTCTAGTGATATGTTTTTCATCTTTCACATTTCCTACTTTACACACTTTCCACAATTTTTTCATGACCTAATTCACTATTACTAAGCAACTTAAAACTCCATTGACCACTTTTATAATTCAAAATTTTCAACAACATCACCATTTCCCCCTTTTACAACCATTCTAAAAATGAAAAAAAAAATCAAAATTTAATTTTTTTACCACACTTTAAATTTTGTAAAATCACAAAATTTAAACACAACCTATATTTTTTCATACATTCTTCAATCCCTTCAACCATTGATGGTTCATGGAACTATCGATGGTCCCTTTAAGCCCCTTTTTTTTACCCCAAGTTTGACCATCATAGATTAAGTGAATCATCGATAGTCATTATGTGTGACTGTCGATAGCACACCTTGAACTTGTGACCTCCCAAACCATCTACACACACACCCATATTCAACAAAAACCCCAATTACACTGATCCTACATCTTATTACCAACCCTGATCACCTTTCTTATCCCCATTTCCCCTTCTATTTTTAGTAATTTCACAAAATGTTTAACCTAGGGCATCATTTTTTTCAAAACCCTATTTAACATTCTACCTGGACTCCTTCCTAAAACCGATATCTCTCACATAAAAATTCAACATCATTAAATTAAAGCTACCTATCAAATTTAAAACATAACCTACCTCATTCCATGATTATTGGTGTGGTTGGAGCACCCATCCATCTATCTGGTCATGTTCTTATCTACCTTCCATTGAATATGATCTCGGTAAAACTCAAACTCTTGATTATGCATTCAATCACCTCCACCTCAACATGATTAACACCAAAAAGAATAAAATGCACCAATTACCTAGAGTAAAATTCCAAAGTCAAATGGCAAACATGAACTCATTTTTTTAATTTTAAACCTTTTGATCATTTAGGGTTTTGTCTTGACCAATAATGGTCAGGGTGACCATCACTGACTAACCCTAGGGTAACCCTTAACCATTACCAATCAGTGTCCCCTACCCTTTTTATTTCTCTAGGAACCTCACCTAGGTTCTACCCTTAGGAGATCACTTAATACATGCATCATAACTAACCCTAAAAGAACTAAATTTGGCCTAAATTTATTTTTGGGTGTGGTGTCCTTAGAACTATGTAGGTAGCATCCACTTGCCTAGTGCATATGGAGTTAGCTCATCCATCTCCTACCAACCCATACCCAACCTACCAAATATTACACCATGTCTATCTCAACATTGGTTGATTTTTACCTGAAACATTCACATGTTTTATGATGACTTTGCATGGTCACTTTGACTTCATTAACTGACCTTGTCATGTCAAAATTTTGAACTTTGCATGACCTAAACAATTATTTTATTTCATGGGAGTACTTCTTACTCTAGATACTTGTAACCAACATTGAACCTATCTAGATGTATTGATAGGCTTGAATTGATTAGGTATGACCAACACTATGGACCAGTCAATCCTATCACATATCCCTTTAAAATTGACCTTATTTTTACCAACATTAGCAACTTTAGTCTTTACATGATCTTGACTATCACCCTTATTCATATTTTGTGCACACGTTTACATCTCTAATGATTAAATTTTTTTATGTTAGCCACTTATAACTACCAATTTACCATTTATCAAACCCTGACCTGATCTTGCTTTCACCTCATCAAATCCAAGTTTGAGGGGGAACACCCCCTCCCATACTTAGGGAAACTAGACCTTGAATATCCATCTATTTTTATTCTACAACTTATAAAATCAAAGCCACATAAAAAAGGGACAAAATTTAGACACTTGAAAACTACACATGATATATTTTTATTTCAAACTACATTTTAACCCTGACCCTATGTTTAGGAGACAAACCTAGTCAATTAGACTCATATACTAACTTGACCCTATCAAACCTCTAACACATTTGGATAAAATATTTAATTCACCCCTTTTAAATTACTTCAACTAATTTTATTCTAACCTTTCAACCATCGATGGTTAGCCTAACCATTGATGATTATCCTAACTATCAATGGTTAGGTCCCCAAACCTATTTTATAGAAATTACCAATTGTGTGTAAGATAAACATTGAAAAATTTAGCAACTTCCTTATGTGAAGAATATTAGCTTTAAAACATCATAAATTTAAAACTTTCTCCCCCTATCAAATTAGTAACTTCCTACATCCTAATTAATAACTTCATCCTATAAAAGGAGAAGAGGAGGAAGTGAAAGGGATTCACAAAAAATTCATGTCCAAGCTATCATATTTTCTTGTACAGGTATCGAACATCCCTTTAACAATAAATAAATAGCATTAGAGACTTGAACCTTTATTTGCATCACCTTTAGAGGCCAAAGTAACATCACTTTGGCCAAATTACATCAGCCCTCTACTATCAAGTTATAGGTATCTTGTGCTTGTTTTCATTATTTCATCTTATTTCTAACCTCCCTACCCCAACTAGACCTCTTAACATCTTATTCTCCATCCCATATACCTATATCAAAACCACTACCTACCTATTCATCATTATGTAACTCTACTTAAATATCCTCTTAGAACACATAGGCAACTATCGACAGTTACCTTAATCATCATCGGTTACCCAACCATAACCAATTATCATAACTATAGTCAGTTCACCTAATCATCATTAGTTAACTATTGTAGAAAATAAAATCAAGTCATTTTTATCCCCTCATCCCTAACCAAATCTTGTTTTGTACATTATAGCCTATGAACAAAACTTATTCTAATTTTTTTAACTGATATCAATTTCCCTAGCATAAGTATTGACATACTTTTATGATATTTAATCATCTTCCAAAATAAGCATTTTATTTCCTTCTTTCATAAAATTTACTTTATAATTATTGGATGTAAGTATCCTTTCTTTCCTTTATAAAATTTAATTTTTATCAGGGAGTGGAATGACAACCATCTTAGTAAGCTTTTGCTTTTTAGATCTAACTTACGCTAGAAAGTCCACCCTTCATCTTTGTTTAAAAAACAAGTTTTGTTTAGTGCTTTCTTATCTATAGGTTATTCCTTCCAATCCAAAGAGGATTTTTTACCATCATCTAGATCATGCATGTACATTACCAGGTATTCTTATACACACCTTATTACTAATTTCATTATTTAATTTCCAAATTAAGAAATTGGTGAAATTAATTGAAACACAAATATTCTAGTGTATCATCTCTTTGTTATATTTTTTATTCAATTTTCTTATCCCTTTTCATATACCAAATAGTTAGTAAGAGATAAATCAAGCTAAATATATATAGATAGCCTTTTCAACTAGAGTTTTACCCAACTATAGACAACCCATAAGTGTAGCAGTAATCCCATTATTTCACTCAAATGGAGTAGGCTTGAACTACCTCTCCAAGGGTGATAAATTGAGTGAAAACATTAGGTGCACTAGTAGATAAATAAAAGACCTCAATCCATATTATGATTAAATGGGAAGCTAATTCAATGTATTCTTATTTGATATTTAATAATTCTCATATGTTAGTCTTTAGGAGTTTTTTCATGTTTAATGCTTTGATGAACTTAGCCGTAAGCTGGTAAAATAAATGTGTAAACCCTTTAAAGAGGTGATAATATGAGTCAAGGGATACACCTTCAATGGTATTGAGGAATATATTTACTATAACCCCATCCCAAGGAATGAGCTCCTTGATATTAGTGACATAGGCTTCACATGTGCATTGGGATCCCATTCCCTTGTAATTTTTTAAGATTTGGTAAGGGATGTGGGAGAAGGATTTCCCATATGCTAATGTTGAGGATGTCTTTAAGGTATTTGACATAGTTTACCATGTTTTTAAAATGTATAACCTATATGGTGACATTGGTATGAGGAGACATCGTAGTGTATAGGATGGCTTGATAGATACTAGAAGGTGTGGACAAAAATTGATAGAGAAGTCTAGATTAGGCCAAGGAATAATTATCTAGCTGAGTAAACTTCAAATACATGTGTAGTTATGAGGTGACACTTTGAGATACGGGAGGCAACATGACTTGTTTTGGTAAAATATATGTGATTTATTATGGTGGTATACAATCCATTTATGTGTAGCCTAGTTAGATATGGGGTGGGACATATTACATCTATAGAGGATTACTATATGTGGGAGGTATATGGCCTAGAGGCATAGAGAATGAATTATTTACTACTACATTGTTTGGTAGTTGTTGAGTATTCATGTATACACTCCTTACTAGAGTTTTAAGGGGTGATTGATAAGATGAATAAGTTTTTAAGACATTAGGGTTACAGACCCTAGGGCTGAGAATGTCTATAAGAGGTTGATGAGAGTCATGGTTCTATTATGTTATTATCTCTTACAATGGTGGGAACATGTAGGTTTTTTTTGTGATTTGGGGTAAGCTATTGATAAAACATGATAATAAGAGGGGTGAGTTTACACAAGGGTTTTTTGACTTGGTCCTTGGCTTAGATCTTGTTCATTATTTTTTAGGTAAAGGATACAACCCACTAGGGTGTTAATGAGCCAATTCATACTAGTGTTGGTATTGGGGAACTTGGTATCTAATTTAGGGATGGTAGATACTTAATATGAGGTTATATGAGGGGGTTGATTTAGGCTGGGATCCTTAGGAGTAGCATTAGTAGTGGTCTTTGGTGGGTCTGAGGGATCTTTATTCTTACTAGGAGGATGCACATCATCTTGCATGTGATTTAATGTATCTTATTAGTGATAGATCCTTCCTAAATAGTTATCATATTTTGAAATTATTTGTGTCCAAGATTTGCAAGATAATGGATGTCCTTATGGTCATGTGAGGAGTGATCGATCCTCCACCCATAAGAGTCATGGTGTTGGAGTCAGGGTTATTACCTTTGATTTTTGATACATCATGTATCTCTTGAATGATAACCCTACTCCTTACCTAAATATTAATAAGGGAGTAGTTGTAATATTAGTTTTCTACATTAGTTTCAAAGGTTGAGTTATTTAAACTCATCAATGCTGGTTTGATAAAGCTAAATTCACCTCCCCTATATCCCTCTAGGAAAATAGATAGTTGATTTCATGTCCAAACTTATTTTATGGGTATATGGATACCTATATAATAAATGGAAGGAGAGAAGATGGAAAAAGGAAAGGATAATAAGAATAAAAGGGTACACAAAGAATGAAGTCCTTCATGTTGGTTTCACCAATTTATATGTACATAAATTAGCATATGCTAACTTGTGTAATCAAATATTTAAGGTCTATTCAAGGTAATCAAACTAATAGATGGGATAAATATTTGGTTGTTTTTCTAATGTTATGGGACTTGGGATAAGTGGTATAAATTGGTTCTTGTAGTGGAACCAAAAGACCTCAAAAACATCTAGATGTTCATTAATATTATCAAACTATTTGCAGAAATATCTCTAAGGCCCTTTGATCTCTAATATCATAAGTAGGGTGAATTATTTGTGAATTCTAGGCTCATGTAAATGATGGATATTAGGCCAAATGACTTGTAGGAGAATATATCTTCTATCAAGTTGACTTTGCCTAGCTAATATCATCTACTAATTGTGAATGATATATGTGTTATCAATCTAAATTGCACCCTTGAGGCAAAAGTTTTTAGACCTACCTCATCTAACTGATATAGTGGAATCACCTCTAGGTTTGGGTAACCTAATGAATGAGGTGAATCTATAGTTTTGGAGATAGATCCCTTTATGCGTCATAGAATCCCAATGTCTAAAACTACTTATTTTTCTAATGAAAAGGGATAAAATAATGCATGAAATTAAACCTTAGATATAGTAGGTGATGCAAAAATATGTTTTGTATCCTCTGCTTGAAATTTAAACAACACTTATGAACAAGACAAATATTGATTGCTAATACACACCCACTCTCTCTCTCTCTCTCAAAGACTCATACTCATCAATGTTTTACATGAAGGTTATGCTAAATGACTATGGCCTAAGGATGATGAATGAGAGGTATGGTTCAAAACACTTTTAATAAATTTCACTATTATCATAATCATAAACACATTCACACACCATGCAACCTATACAAGAATAGTCCATTAGCATCTACGTGAAAATAAGGACCTAAAAAGGGAAAATAATCAACCACTTGTGTAAATTAGACAAACATGACACACTTAGAGTAACAACATAAAAGAAGATGAATAAATATATATATTATCTCAAGGTTGTAGATACAAATGGGCACACACTTTCACATACCAAGCATAAGGATCCATACAATGGTTTTTGAATCCTAATTTATAGAACATGAGAAGGAGAGATAAGGTGAATATGGTAAATAAGTGTGAATTAGAGGTCATGATGATCATAAATTATATAATAATTAGTTACAAACGTGAATAAGGATTAGTAATAGTTCCATAACTCCTCTCATGTATTGCCTTGGATGCATAATGGCCTTTAATGAGCCCTTGGGTGTATAAGTGTGGATGGATGGCCTAGTTTTGGTCATAGTTAACCCCATGATGACACCACTAACCTTGAAACTTATCCATCACTCATTTACATGTAGTGAGAGTTCATGTACCCATTATGAGAGGCAATTACTTGTTTTAAAATGGTCATAACTCACCTAACTACCACTTTTCTTGCCATTCATATCCCATTCAATGCATTTATTCTCCTAGTGGTGAGAGACCTAGAACCTAGGAATATTCAAGTATGTGTTGATATTATAAATGTTCTATAAATTTTTATTCAAGGGTTATTTTTTTCTAGGAAACCTCCTCATCATGTGAGCAAACTTGCAACATTCTTATCTTGATACAAATGAGGTTTACCTCTTCAATTGAGTCTGAGTATTCTTATTAGTCCTATTTATACTAATGTAAGGGTTGAAGAGTGGTTGTTTTAATTCCATTAAATCTCTTCATATTCCAAATAATCCTTTTAATTCACTCAAGACCATCAATATGTGGAAAAAACATGAAAACAGTCCTAAAACCAGGCCTTATAAGTCATTTCACTACACATTTTATCTCACACATGAAAAATTTATGGTATAAAAGATCATATAGTACATGTAAGTTTCATAATAATTTTTTCAAGGTGTATTATGGATATTAGAGTCATCAATAAGAGTATCTTGTCCATGGGGTTCTTCATAAGGGTTTTGGAGGGTTTAGAGTGACCTACCATCTTAACAATGGTTCATAGGGTACATGCCTTGGATTATCAAACTTAAAGACATGAATATTAATTAAATATACCAAATAAAATATCCATAACATATCTTAGTTCCATGAGTCTTGTATAGTGAGATCTGAGGAAAGGTTGGTAGTCCTTAGGTTTCCACTAGGCAGTCTATGCATGCTCATAGTGTTAAAGATTACTCATAGAGCTTCCCCCATTAAAATAACTCTCTCCTAAATGTATGTAAATTTAATATAGGTACTCAAATTAACCTATATAACTATGACCCATGCATCTATTCCTATAAGGTAAAATCATCCAAACTTATAGCTCAAACTGGCACACTATGAGGAAAGAGCTTGAGGAAGGTTTTTAGGCCAAAAATACACTCTTTTTTTTTCCCATATATTTTACACAATTTTAAAGACATGTTGCATCATTTTAAAACATTTTATGTCCTTATATGTTCCTTATTATCTTGAATTATCACCAGAATGGAGTTGGGGTCTAAGAGTTTAAGTAGGGTTTTATGCCATATTGACCTAAACTGAGATTCAAGACATCAAACCACCTATAAGTGTTTATGGTTAATCTAGGTCATTCATATAATCCTTTTTAATTCAATTTCAACACTATCCATAATCTTATTTTTTCCTATAATTTTACTTCTATCATTTTTCTCCTTTAGGTCTATTATGGCCATCATTAGCCTATACTAGGTTCTTAGGCTAGTCACTACCAATGCCTTGACTATCCATCTTTCCTTCCTCACTATTATAGGAGTTGGAAATATCCTTGAATGTGTAAACAAGATATTCCAACACTTATTTAGGTTTTATTCTCCCTTTTCCTATTAAAACATACTCTTTTATCCATACACACATAGGCATGTGTGTTGTGAATGCTCAACCAGGTCTAGGTAGCTCTTGTAAACTTGACACTAACTTAAAAGGTATTTAAAAACATATATATGATATACACCATCATGGGATCACTTTCACATATTTTCTTACATTCATCATTCAAACCAATTAGGTACTTTAACTTGATAAGGTAGACATGTATGCATTAAGCCAATTGTGTATGTAGAGTTAGAGGGTCTTGTTAGTTAACTTGTATTATTATCCTTTTCATATTCCTTTATATTTAAATAAAAATTTTAACCTATTCATTTTATTTATCTCTAAACTCAATGTATATGTGGCATATTATACCAAATTTAGATACAACTGGACTACAATCTTGTAGGTGATGATTGAAAACATTTAATTACCATTAGATCCCTTATACAAGTTAGTGAGAAAGAGAAAGGTTTTATAAACCATATAGGGGATTTAGTTAACCCTTTTGAACTTTAATAATCTTCTCAATATAATCATATTTTCAAACACATAATCCTTTGTTGCATCTTTCAAGGCTCAGTTGTAGGTGATGATTAGAAGAATTTTTGAAGGTTAGAGTTAAACCTAACCTTTTCAACTATGTCATTGACCTATTAATAGTATCCAAACTATATTTGGTTTCCTTTCTCATGGTGTCATTCGAATTTCATGAAATTGTAAAATATTTTGGTCTTCCTTTCATATATAGGATAGTACATGAGGGCTTAGACCTATAGGTGAATTACACAGTCCCTTTAAAGACTTGAGTTTGGAAGCCAAAGCCAACTATGAGTTGAAAATGTCTTGATGAAGACATTATAAATAAAAAATTTTAGGATACTTTAAGTGGAATGTTACTCCCCATTCAAGATCACCTATTGTAACCTAAAAATCCCCCATCTTAGAATACAATAGGGTAATGCATTTGATTGAGTGAATCAAGAATTTTGAGGGAGAAAATGAAATATAATAGTCCTAAAACACATAAAACAATGTTAATAAACCTTAAAACATGTTAAATAGATTATGAATGCATTTGGAGCTGGTTTATGGGTTTTGGTCTTGAGGGACATAATGAGGCTTGTTTATTTAAATAGAGGAGCTCATCCACATACCTAATCACCTCTACTACCTAAAAAAAGACATCATTCATATACTTTCAACCTAGATATTAGTTTCCATGAGAACAACTAGGTCATGTTCGTAGCTTTTATTCTTCCTTCTCAGGGTGGGCATTGAGGAAATTTAAAGATTTCTATCATGACCAAATGGTGACTAGATGAAGTGTGTGAAGAACATGGGGGAAGCAGGGAAACTTTCTACTGATCATTCTTGTGTTTTATCCCTTCATAAAACACATAAATTCTTCCATATAAACCTATAATATACCTACTTAGGGAGACTAGGTGTTGATATATCCCTAAAATTGACATGATAACATGCTTAGAGTGGTCTAATACACTTAACAGACCTTTAGAGACCTTTCTCCATCCTCAAGCTATCATAATGAGCTCAAAATTTCCATAAATCTACCTATAATTGAGTTTATTGGGTTTGCATAGGGATTATGACCACCTAAGAGTCTTTGATTGCTCATAAATCACAAGGATTTGATCTACAAATGACTACTACTAATCTCAATCCCACTAGGGAATCCAACTTTGGCCAAGATTTCAGGATCTAACTCCCCTTGTATGGGTCATACCATTCAACTCAAATTGACCCTTGCGAGCTTAGAAATATCTCAATGGAGATACTACTACCATTTTTGACCTCATATGCATTTTTGAGACATGGATTATTTTGCATGATGCCTACAAGGGATCCCACATTAGTTATCTAGCTTCTTCTAACTATGACCTAACTATATAAGTTTATATAACTATTAGAAAATATTTTAAAACATAATTTCTCTACATTATTTAGGTTTGAGATCTTGAAAGACCATTAGAGGAAATATGAGGGGAATTAGAAGTAAAATATCCTTTTAAATCAAAGGTTTTGGATGGAGGGAAGTTTAAAGGTCATTTTTTCAAGTGTGTGGGCCCTTTTTGGGTGAATAAAAAGTTTTTGCCTTCTAAAAGACCTCATTTTACATATAAAACTACCTAAAATGATATTATGATGGTAATGAGACCCTTTAGAAGATATTATACCCTTGATAATTACTTAATGGTGTCTTAGTGACCATAGCAACACTATTCTTATGGTTTGAATACCCTTTAAACATTATATTCATGATTTGAAAAGAAATATCAATTGAAAATTACCTTAACATTTGATAAATCACCTTAAAATATGCTAAGGCTTAAAAAATAGTTACACTCATTTCTCATATTAGTGCCCATCTCTATGAATTATGGTATATTTCATAGGTTCTTGGCATGCTTAAATGGATAAATGACTGGCTATGGACTACAAGATCATAGATCATCTTATCATGCATGGTTTTAGATCATAAGGACCACATCAAGTCGTGTTATAGACCCTTAGACACAATCAAATCAAAATTAAATATTGACTTAGTTCACATGGGGTAAAAGGGTGATTACCACATAACCTCATGACATAAGCTCATTACATGAAGCTCCTTCCCATGAATCTAAAGAAAAAAGACCCTCTCCTAGACTATCATGGTATCAAAAGGACTCATAAAAATGACCAATGACACTATAAAATGTTTTGAGTAAGAGTCAATATTTTTTTAGCCCAAAGAGAGAAAGATATCAACATCATTGGTGACCCGTAGGGGTTGACCTACCTACTAGTCAAGATAATAGGATATTTCAAGCATGATAGTCATGACTCAACTTGACAACCTCTCTAACTAGACTAATAATCAGAACTAACACCTTATAGTCTATTAAGGACTTTAATAACCTCACCACTCATGTAACCTAGACATAAAAGGAAACACTAACGCCTAAACACCTAAGAAATAAATAAGACAAAAAAGTAAACAACTAATAAAGCACTTAGAAGAAAGGAACACCTAAACTACTATGTATAAGGATAATATATGTGATCCCTAATAACAGTAATTGAGGAATACCCCATTGACAGGCATAGGTATTTCTTCACCATTCAATCTTGATAACTAGAATAAATTGTGCTACTTGTAATAGGTGATAATGTAAGGTCTAATCTATAGGCTATCAAACTTTGAGTGCTTACCTAGTTTATCTTAGTCTTCATCCCACTTAAACACAATATGACCTTCTTAGAAATTCCTTGAGATGACTCTTTTGTCAAATTACATCTTAACTTGATCTTGATCAGACCACATGGCATACATAACATAATATCTTTTCTCTTTTATCTCTCTCAACTCATTTATCCTTACTTATATAGCATCATTCTCCATTATCTCGAGCTGGAATGTGAGTTCTAAATATGGTATCTCAAGTGATATGGGTAACCTTGCCTCTTTACCATAGACAGGAATGTATGGAGAGTGACCAATAGATCTCTTAGGGGTGATCCTCTTTACCCACAAGGTTGTCCTCAGTTTGGTATGCCACTCCCTTTAGTTATCCTCCATAGTTGTCTTTATGATCCCAATTAAGTTCTTCTTAGTGGACTCTACAATTCCATTGCCATGAAGATAATATTTTAAGGAAGAGTTGAGGTAAATTCTATAATTTAGGTCCCATTCACTTACCATTACACCACTAAAAACTAGTGTATGGTCTGATATGATTATGGAGGGGAATCCAAATTTGGTCATGAGGCTATCATAGAACTCCCAATACTAATTTTTCATTTCCCTCCTTAAGGGATACTCCACCTATCCACCTAGTGAATTAGTCTATAGTAGTCAAGACCCATTTGTGGCCTAAACTAGATGGAGGGTGTATCATGCATACAAAATTTAGGCCCTATTTCATGAAATATTTTTCCACTTGGATGGGTTTGAGGATCAATCTAGCTATATTATATTTCCCAATGAACATGGCACACTTTTTAAATATCCTAACCCAAGAATGGGAGTCCTTAAATAATCTTGTCCAAAAGTATCATGCTCTCATTATCCTTACTACTATAGTATTAGCTTCAAAGTGGCCTCCTACAGGCCCATCATGAAACTGATCTAGAAGATTGTCAATCTAATTAGTATCCACATATCTTAAAAGCATTCCATTAAGATCATTCTTTAATAGGAATCAATATAAAAATAAATAAATAATTTATTTTATCTTATAATACCTTATTTTTATCTTATCTAGGCCTATAGTACATTCTCATATTTGAAGGAATCTCATGATGTCTTGAGTCCAGTAGGGAAAAGGTATAGGTGTAGATGCTTTATGATTACTATGCATTACTAAAACCACCTCTTTCTTTTCATTAACATTGACTTCTAAGCGCTCATATAGTCCTTTACCCCTTGATAACTTGGTGAATTTTACTTCTATGTCATATTCCATGCTTCTATTCACCCAACCTACCTTTTTCTCACTCAATTCCTAGTTAGGAAGGAAGTCCTTAATGCTAGGGTGGGCTACCATGACATAGATTTTATTTTTGGACACCATGTATATAATTTTTTTAAGGATTATCATGACTATAATTTCATGATTTTATGTATGGGTATACCACTCTTCATATCCCTCTAATGCTTGGCTAAATAAAGTTATGGTTTACTCAAGGCCCTCACTATTTTTTTGCATTAACATGGAAGATATGGTTTCAATCATTGAGAAGATATAAAAAAATTAGTCTTTGGATAAATAAGGGTTGAGGAGGGTAGGTTATTGAGTAATAACATATTTTATGGCTTTAAAAATTATCTTTCCTTCCATATTCCATGTGAAGTCCTTAAATATCTTAGGCATAAAATTTAGAGGTCTAACCAACTTAGTAAACATGGGAATGAACCTTCTAACAAAATTTATAGAAAATTGTGCATTCCCTTCTTATGCTTGGGCAATGATAAAGCTATGATTGTACTCACCCTCTCATGGTCTATATAGAGGCCTTCCGTAGACATAATGTGGCCTAAAATTCTTCCCTCATAGACTATAAAAATGTACTTTTTGGGATTCAAAGAGACCCCACACTACTTGCACCTATCAAATATTAGCCTTAGGTGTGTCAAGTGATATTTGGCATCCTTTGAGAAGTTTGTAATGTCATAAAGATATATGAGCACCATCTCATTGATGAGTCCTTATAAGGCTACACCCATTTCCATTGACATTGTGTCCCTACATTAGATAGCCCAAAGGTTATCTTATTTTAAGTATAAGTACCCCACTTAGTTGTGAAGGAACTCTTTTGTTGGTCCTCTTTCTTCACCAACACCTGATTATACCCTGAGTATCCATCAAGCAAGGAAAAACATTATGAATCTAAATTTTTTTTGAGAATTTTATCCATGATGACAAAGTGTAGTGGTCTATCAATGAAACCATGTTAATATCTTTGAAGTACACACATAACCTTATTTCCCCATTTTTTTTATTTATAGGAAAAAGGTTAGCCACCCATCAAGAGTGTTTTATGAGGAATATGATGTTGGATTCAATCAATTTAATTATCTCTTTGTTCATGAGGAGTTCAATCTTGGGATTGACTAGTCTTTGATTCTACCTCACAAGTTTGAAACTTGATTCCAATTCTATAGTATGATGGGATAAAATAGGGTCAAATTATTTCAAGTCATTTTATTCTTGATCAAAGATTTTGAAAATTATTTAAACAGTTCTATGAAGGCAATCTTCTCTTCTCTAGTGTTTACCTTGCCTAGTTTAAGCATCTTATCTTTGAAAATAGTGACCTTCCCATAGTTTTATTCATTGGTTGAGATTCTAACCTTATCTCTTATCAATTGATCATATTCATTGAATATTTTTTCAAGAGTCACTAATCCTTGGGAAGTTTATTTTTCCTTAATTGAACAATTTGGTCATCATATTGTTGTTAAAGTCTACCTTGGTTATTTGAGCATAGTTCTACCTCTTCTTAAAATAAACATTCTATATACATATCACCATCATATACCTACCAATTAAATTTAATATTAGGTACTAAGGGTTTACATACTACCTTGATTTGTGACTGGTTCTTCATGTTCTTGACTTCACTTAGGATGTCATATTATGCCCTTATAGCTACGGACCTATTTTCATGATAGTTATCTTCTCTTTGGATTGAATGGATATAAAAGAACTCAAAGTATTATAATTAATCCCAAACCTTATGATTATATTATTTTAATAGTGTATCTTTTATTTAATTCTACCCTCTCACTCGATAGACTACCAATTCACTATCTCCCATAGCTTGCAACAAATTGATACCTCTTATCCTTGCCCATTGCATCCCAATAATGAGGGACTCATACTCTAAAATATCACATGTGAATTTTAATTCTAATCTCATGGAACAAAAATTATTTTCATTATATGGGAATACAATCATGACACCTACTCCACTTCCATTCTTGCACTAGAGCCATAAAAAAAAATCTCCATTCTCGATCATTATCTTGACATGGATTGGTAAGGGCCAGTATGGATGCCTCCTCCACATGTATATAATATATACCCAATCATATATATTCAATTCTATTATATGGATCATAACCATGGTTATATTTCCCCCACTCGTCAATTAGTGGGTTTGATATACCTTTAAGTGGCTCAACTAGTTCTTAATCACTAGGGTGATCATGTTCATAAATAATAGTATAGTTGACATTAGATAGATCAGGAATGTAGGGATATAAATGAAAAAAAGAGATATGATTAGACCTAATGCTGACCTTGGTCTCCTACCTAGTTACAAAGACAATATAAGATTAGTAAGATGATAGGTAGCCTCATATATTATTAGTGAAATCCCTAGATAAACACAAGGCAAAATAAGGGGAAGATCCATCACTATAACATCTTGGGATATGCTGAAATATTGGAAATCATATAGGATAAGGTTCATGTCTTTAAAAAATCTAACAATATTAGTATGATACCCATCTAGTTATAATATTGCCTTAGAATCTAGCTCATATTTTAACCCCAACTTGTCTGCTATTCATTTTGGCATAATAGATGTATTTGTTCCATTATATATCATAAAATTATGTATTAAGGAGTATCCTCTTATAATATAAGGATATAATTGATGGGTTTTATTTACCTTGGATAATTTAGGTTGAATAGGCTGACTAGTATTTATGAGTACCACACCTTTTTTTACTTGCTTGTCTGAGATGTAGAGTTTGGACAATTCTTCTTGAAGGAGGTCTTTCAAACCTAGAAGAAGAAATGTGTCCCACATTGGTATGGCGAAATGGAATTTATTAATATGGTATAAAATGATTATGTAATGTATATTAAAATTTGATTTCAAATTAGTATCAACATCACTACTTGATTCTTGAATAAACTGAGGTATGAATAGACCCTTATTATTATATCCCTTCTCATTCTAAACCTTTTGGATTTGTGAGGTCTTAGAGAATAAATTTTTCCCATTAATATCATAATTTGGTTGATAAGATGAAGGAGATTATCTATAAACTTTTGATTCATCACTCATTTCCCTTCTTTTAGCCCTTATATTGGCTATAATGATTGTCCACCTTGGTTGTACCTACAAGCTAATTTACTGCACAATGTCTAGAACATATTTCTCCTTCTTAGAAGTTGATAAAGGTAGCCTTTGATTTTGTATTTTCACCACCCATCCCTTTTTTATTTGTAAATTTAGATTAAATCATGAATGGAACTTCTCCATGTTGCATAATAGGATCTTATTTGTGTTGTGCAAGAGGAGCCTAATTGTTTTGCATATGAGTTTGATTATGTTGCATAAGATAAATCTCATTAGAATATTCAATTGAGTTGATTGACTATCCCAAATGTGTATACCATTGTCCTTCTTGAGAATAATAATTTTTATTATGAACTAATGCTCTAGAAGTGTTAGTAGAATTAGGATTGAAGCTATTGTATGGTCTTTTTTGAGTGATCTACCCTTGACCTTGTGAATTAGCCTAATATGGAGGTATTTTGAATTGATAAGAATGATAGGGAGATTTTTAAAGAGCTTGGTATGGTCTATGAGGTGGAATTTATTACTTCTCTAAGGCCACTAGCCTTTTGGTTTATGTGTTGAGAAACCCTTTAAGCTTGACCAATCTATCTGCCTGACTAGCATCTACCTGCTCATGGTTGGTTGGCATTGGTAAAGGTGAAATCATAGACATAAGAGGTTTTATCTCTAGGAACAATGGAATGAGGTGAATTTTTTTAAGTTTTCCTAATTTTATGAGATATTTTTTTCCTTTATTTTCATTTCATAGGCATCAAGTAATGTGTTCCCACCCATAGACTGTATCATGAATGCTAAATCATAACTAAGGGCTCTCAAATAGTATAATAAGGCATAATTTGGGGTTGTTTTAACTAATATTGGTATCATATAAAAAAATTTATAAAACCTATGGTTAAAATCCACCATAAACACTTTGGAACCATCTTGATTATGGTCAGTTGCTCCACTAAGGACAAATGGTCACTTCTATCCTCAAAGTGCTTATATAGGTGCTCCCCAAAATCATACCAAGTGTTTATGGATGCAGTTTTTATACCTATATACCAATGAAGTTCCTTTCCTCTCAATGAGGTAGATATAAATCTCATTGCTACATTTTATTGACTCACATTATGCACTAAACAAAGGTTTGATATGTCAACAATGTGTTAAATAAAAGTGGTACAATTTTCTCCTTTGAAGTATGGGAGAATTTTGAATTAATAAATAGGGATATAATTAAATTAATTTAGGTTCAAATGGATTACACTATTTAAAGGAAAAAAGATTGGTTTATAGCTTTAGCCATTATGGATGTAGGAATTGTAGTTGTACTTTATTGAATATGATTAAGAGAAGTAGGGGATGTAAGATAAGGATTAGACCTAGGATACCTCTTACTTCTATAAAAATACAAATAAAAATCAACAAAATTAGCTTCCTTAACCTTTGATGAAGACCTAAGATATAGTACATGATGAACCAATATATTTTCTCTCCTCTACTTGACCTTTTAACAATACTTGTGAACAAGACAAAATTTGACTATTAATACACACACACACACTCTCTCTCTCTCTCAAAGACTACTACACATTAGTTCTTTACATGGAGGTTATGATAAATGACTATGTCCTAAATATGATGAATTATATTTCTATTTAAAGACACTATCAATCAATTTTCACTATTATCATAAGCATAAATACCTTCACACACCATGTAACCTACATAAGAATGATATAATAACATCTAGGTTAAAACAAGGACCTACAAAAGGAGAATAATCAACCACTTGTGTAAATTAGAAAAGCATGACACACATATAATACCAACATAAAAGAGTATGAACTAGTCTTTATATTATCTCAAAGTTTCATATATCTAGATGGGTAACACTTTCACATACCCAATAGAGGTATCCATATAGTGGATTTTAAAACCCAATTTATAGAACATGAGAAGGATATAGAAAGAGAATGTGGTGAATATGTGTGGAGTAAATGGCTTGATGACCATAATTAAACCAATAATTAGTTGCAAACATGACTGAGGATTAGCAATAGTTCCATAACTCCTCCCATGTATTAATTTGGCTACATAATAGCCTTAAATGAGCCATTGGGCATATAAGTGTGAATGGATGGCCTATTTTTGGTCATAGTTGAGCCCATGAAGACACCATGCACCTTACATCACTCTTTAAAATTCAATGAGAGATAATGTACCCATTATGAGAGGTAATTACTTATTTAAAAATGGTCACTACTCACCCAACTACCACTTTCCATGCCATTCATATCCCATTAAATGCATTTTCCTCATAATGGGAAAGAGACATGATAATTATTCATATTAAAAAATGTTTTGAGCTTTATAGTGGAATATAAATTTGTTTTCAATGGTGATTATGTTTTAGGAAACCTCTTCATCATGTAAGAAAACTTGTAGCATCCTTCTCTCAATGCAAATGAGGTTTACCTTTTCAATTGAGTCCAAGTCTACTTATTATGATTATTTATATTACTTCAAGGTTTGAAGAGTGGTTTTTTTAAGACCATTACATCTATACATAGGCCCAAAATACCTTTCAATTTAATCAAGACCCTCAATATGCCCTAGAAACATGAAAATAATCCCAAAACCAAGCATTATAATCCATTTGCATACACATTTTTATCTCATAAATGATAAATGTATGGTATGTAGAGATAATATTTGAACTTTAGGTGTAATACTAATGTTTTCATGGTTAATTATGGTCATTGGAGTCATCACAAAGAGTCTCTTGTCTATCAGGTTATCTATGAGGGTTTTTAAGGGTTTATATTTGCCTACCATCTTAACGATGGTTCATAAGGTGCATGCCTTGGATTTAAAACATAAAACATAAATATGGATTACATAAAAACCCTAAAATTTACCTAATATATCATATTCCCATGCATCTTGTATGGTGAGATCTGAGCAAAGGTTGGTAGTCCTCAGGTTTCCACTAAACAGTATGGATATGTTCATAGTGTTAATGAGTGTCCATAGAGCTTCCCCCTAAAACTAGTTCTCTCCTCCATGGATGGAAAGTGCATAGGGGTTATCATATTTACCTAAGAGAATTGGGCCCTATGCATTTCCTCTTTTAAGGTATGACCATCCACACTTCCATATCAAATTGGCACACTATGAGGAGAGAGCTTGAGGAAGGTTTTGAGGCTAAAAAGGCAATATTTTTGTTTTACCCTATCTTTGACACCATTTTAAAGACCTATTCCATCATAATATAATATTTAATGGAATTTTATATATTGTCTCTTGAATTTTCACCCTTTGATGAGATGTCTCATCTCTCCTCATTCAAGTGACACAATTGAAACACTTCTAGGTTATGGGTAGCCTAAGGATGAAGTGAATATCTAGATAGGGCTAGTTCCCTTGATGTGCCACTTGTAGATCACTAATACACCTATGCTTGTGAGGGAAAAGGGATATACAAATTAAATTAAACAATATTAAGAGATGTTATGAATGTTACACATGAGAATAAGGGATGTTTGTAAATTATTTGATGACTACTAACCAGCTACATGTTACACATGAGAACAAAGGACTAACCAAACATACACCTCTCCAATATGAATATTTTCACATCAATATTTAATTATGATATTATGATGAATGTTTAGGATATAAGGACCAAAAAAGAGGCTTAGGATGGCACTATTTGAATATACTAACTAACTCGACCTTGACACATCAATAGAACACTTCACATGACCTGTAAGAAGAAGCTTTCCAACTAAAAATAGGTGAGAGACTGAAATAACAATGATAAGGAAAAAACAATTCATCTCTAATAAAAATAAATAATCCAAGTGAACACACTATGATTAGTCATATAAGAGGTAGAAATCATTAGTCTTTATTGATCCATCGTATGTAAATGAGCAGGGCTTTGCCATACTCAAGTGGATCATAGTTTATAAAGGCCAAAAAGGTTAGGTCTTATAAAACTTGAGAGAGAGAGAGATAAAAAGAGAAGTTCAAAGGTCACAAGGACACTTGTTAAGCTAATAAAATGAGTTAGTTGTGCATGTGAAAAGGGTGTGAAATAGACCATGCATGGTTAGAAGAGACAAGTGGCTTTCCAAGTCATGAAACTCATGAAAAGTGGCATGGAATTCCCTTTACTAGATCAAAATATTACCTTCATGATTTATCCCTATTTTAACATCCCATAACTAACTATGGATAGGTATGATGATTGGAATGATAGGGAAAGAATAAATGCATGCCTCTCTATGCATTAGTTGTAATCCTACTCACTTGTAAACTTCTAAAAGTGAGTTATCATTGCTTGTAGTCCAAAAAACTCTTTTTTAGTTACCCTTCACACTTTGAAATAAAATTGGCTTTTGTTTCTCATGAAAATCCATGAAATAGAGTGTATGAGACTTTTAAATACCTTGTATGACCTTATACTACTTAGGTAGACCTTAAAAATCCATTTACTTGAAGTTCTTATACTTCTCACCATCATGTCCACTATGCTAGTTTTGACTGGATAAGATGATATCTCTAGTAGGAATATTTATGAAATTTTAAAAGGAACAAAATTGACATGGGGAGTTATCTTGATTCTTAATATTTCTTCCAAAGTTGATTTCATCTCTTGAAACCTCCTAAAACTTACATAATGCACAAATTAATGAGAAAGAGAAATTTTGTATCCTATCTATATAGATTTCATACAACTAATCCTGATGGTATGGAGATTAACTAAGTCTTATAAAACCTTTAATCATCATTCTAGGCAAACTAGGACATTTTGGTGCATTATCTCTTTCATTTCCTCAAACTGGTCACTTCTAAGGGTTTAGTAGGGTTTTAGGTCCATTTTGTCCTTAAGCTTTATTCATAAATCCCTAAAATTATAATTTACACAAAATTATACAAAAATGATGTTAATGACCCATTATAACCTCTCTAAAGTCCTTATATCTCCATGCAAAGCATCAAAAGAGATATGAGCTTCTAGAGTTGCCTTATCAAGTTTGACTCTCTATTTCCTATAGGTCTAATGTTGTCTCTGAGATAAAAATGAATTTCTCATGTTTAGTCTAAAAATTGAAATCTTTAAAACACATATAATGAGCCTAAAAACATTCCAAAATACATTGGGATGCTTACCTCATGTTAGAATTGAAGATGACTTCTCATTTGGGTACCAAGCCTAACCATGCTTAATAGCCTGTATGCACTTTAAAGTCCAAAATAAAAATTTTATGGATTAAAATACATATAAATGGCTTATATACCTATATTTTGACCCCATATACATTTTATAATCCATTATATTGTTCAACCCATACTAAAAGTGAAATTGGTTCTCCATTTGACGTTAGGCCTAAACTATGCCTTACAAACCTATCTACAACTTTGAGGGTCTGGGATACCCTATTGGTATTAATCATTATATGAAATATTTATCATGTTTTCCTAGGTGTGAATCAACTATATAAACATCATATGAAGTTTCAATAAAATTATAGTTCACCCTTTCATCCTCATTTCCCAAGACTAAAAGGTTTATGTACAAAGGGAGTGTCCTCTATCTGAGACAAAATAGAAGGCACTCCCTTATTTTTTTAGACAAGAGTGAATTTTGGAGAGGATTATAAAAAAATTTAACATGATATACACAAAATTTTATCTTATTATAACATCATTTGTCTTTCTAAAATCATAAAAACCTAAGACAGACTTGGAAGAATGTACTATCTACAGGGTTTTTATCATATGGACTATGTATTACCTATCTAGAGCCCTTTATTTACTTGATTTGTGTTTTATGATAGTGTATTAATTATATAAAACCATGAACCATGGTGTTCCAAGTTATTCCATCACCCTAATATCCTACATACCTCTCCATACACTTTGCCTAGCTAAGACCGAGTGTCACTTTTGACTAGGTTCTACTATAAGGCTTGTACATGTAGGTGGAAATACATGGTTTGACCATAAATAAAATATTTAAAACCCATATATAGTCCCTTATATTAATTTTAATTTTCAATAACCCATTTTTTCATCCTTCATATCCTAAACCATCCCTTAGAAATCCTATCTCATGTCATTGTTACCCTACAGTCACCTACAATTGACTATACAGAGTCCTTTATGTGGCTTTTGTTAAGCACAAAATATAATAAGAAGGGGGGAATGAATTAGTATATTATATATCTTTTAATTAATCTGATTTCTTTTCTTTAATCCTCTTAATCACACATTCAAGATATGTAATAAAATTGAAACAATAACATGCACCACACAAGAGAGAGAGAGACACACTAGATTTTTAGGTGGAAACCCAAAGTGGAAAAAACCATATAGAACAATCTCCAGTATATGAATGAGTAACAAATCAAAATACATGTTTATAAGCACCAATTTTTAGGAACACCAACCCCTTTTTTGAGAACCACCATAACAACTATTTGTGAGCACCAACTCAGAAGAGCACCAACCCCTATTGTGTATAAAACACAACTATCTCTCAACATTGTTTACTCAACAAATTATATAACTCTATAATATATCCTTCTTTTATCTCCTCTTTTCTTATATAAAACAACTACAAAACCATACACTCTCTTGCATATATTACAAATGGCTTCTCAAGCCCTTATTTATAGCTTTCTGAATGAACTTTGGAATTCACCCTTTATGACCCTTCAATCCTCATGGAAAATTATGCCAAACTTACATGACCCTTCATATCCTTTCTTTTGAAAAGTCATATGGTGACCCTTCATGAGAAAATTCATCCTTTCCCCTTTTGTCTTTATCTTGGTGACCTTTTGATTCCTTAAGGTGACTCTTCTTGGAAAAATGTGTCATACCCTCTTTTGTCTTCACTTGGTGACTTTTGGAATTCCTCAAGATGACTCTTCATGGGAAAATCCATCCCATTCCTCTTTTTTCTTTACCCCATGACTCTTTTAATTCTCCATGGGCCCTCTTTTGACTTTTATGCAACCAAAAATATATTCATTAATATTAAATAAATATCAATACATGTTATCCAAGATATGAATATTAAAAACACCATTAAATGATATGGGGCCTTTATCACTAATTCTAGACCTTTGACATCAATGACAATTTTCCCAACAATCTAACCCTTTGTCATTGATGGAAACATCAAACTAAAACTACCACATCCTAAAACATGTGCTGCACATACCAACCTGCACATTCTACCATCTAAAAAACATATAGTAATTCACCATTAATATATAAACATGTACCTATTCCTTGTACCTATTTATGCACTTGTACCTATTCCTTGTACCTATTTCTACACTTGTACCTATTCCTATACCTATATTTTTTCTTCTCCTCCTTTGACATCAATGGCAAAGGGCCTATCTTGGAGATAACACTTAGCTCCACCTCAATTGATGTTGATCCTCAATGGTAAGAAGTAATAGAAATTACTCCCAACTTCTCTCATAGATACTCAAACATGTCTTTTTATAGTGAATTTGTGAAAATATATACAATCTCCTCTATAATACTGATATATTCCATCTTAACTTGCTTATCTACAACCTTCTCTCTCAAAAAATGATATCTGATAGGAATATGTTTTGTTCTTTAATTCAACATTGGATTCTTAGAAATATTAATAACACTTGTGTTGTCACAAAAAATAGAAATAGTTTCATCATATTTTACCTTGATATCTTCCAAATTTTACTTCATCCAAACCACTTGAGTACAACACAATACCACTATAATATATTCTACTTCAGCTGTAGAAAGTGATACTAATTTTTTTTCTTTATTTAGCCATGATATTAAACTATCATCAAGGAATAAATCTCCTCCACTTGTACTCTTTCTATCATCTAAGCAACCTGTCCAATCAAAAAATATATATATATATATATATATATATATATATATATATTCAACTAAAGTAGAATCTCTACCTATGGGATACCACAATCCATAATCCAATGTCCTGTTGATATATTTGAATATTATTTTCACCAACTGAACATGACTATCCTTTGGGTTTGCCTAATATCTTAAAACCATGCCAACTACATGCATAATGTCTGGTCTTGATGCTGTCAAATATAAAAATACTAGCAATCATAGATCTACACAAAACTTAATCTATAATAGGTGAATATTCATCCATAATCACCTTGTTTCATGCACCCATCGGTGTAATAATGATGAACAATCCTTAAAACTAAACTTTTACAATATTTCTTTGGCATATTTACTTTGAGATATAAAAATTCATTTATCTAACTAAACAAATTTCAAACCTAAGAAAAATGAAAATTCTCCAAGCATAGACATCTCAAATTCTTTTTACATCTTGTCAAAAAATTCTTTTATCATCTTTTCAATGTTACCTCCAAATATTATGTCATCAACATATACCACAATAATCAATTGATGCTCATATTTTATTTTGATGTATAGATTACTATCAACAAATCTTATCTTCAAACCTTGATCCTATAAGTACTTATCAAGTCTTGCATACCCAGCTCAGGGAGTTTATTTCAATCCATACAGTGATTTATTTAATCTACATACATGGATACTAACATTTGAGAGAATAAATCCTTCAAGCTACTCAATGTAGACCTCTTATTCTATATTCCCATTTAGGAAGGTAGATTTGACATCTATTTAAAATACTTTGAAATTTTTAAACACTGCATATGGAAGAAACATTCTAATAGCCTCTAGCCTTGCCACTGGTACAAAACTTTCTTCAAAATCTATTCCCTCAATCTAAGCATATCATTTACAAACTAATCTTGCTTTATTCCTAGTCACTTCTCCATTTTCAATTAAATTATTTCTATAAACTCATTTTATTCCTATCACATTGTGATCTTTTGGTCTAGGCACTAATTTATAAGTATCTTTCTTTTCTAAAAAATTTAATTTTTCATCCATTGCCATAACCCAATGCTTATCATGTCTAGCTTCTAAAAAATTTCTAGGCTAAATTTTGGATAACAAAGATAAATTAACTTGCTCAGATTCACATATCATCATTCTTATGGTACAAATTCCTTCATTTATGTCCCCAATGATGTCACTTTCATTATGATTTCCCCAGACATATTTGGATGGAATTTTGGTGTCCTTTTTCTCCTTCTTCTCATCTTCATTTGATTCTTCAAAATATTCCTCATCAATGATTCGAAGAATGTCTATTAGATCACTCATTATTTGAAATCCATCTTCTTCTATCCTGACACTTGCACTTTAAAATATCTTTTTGGTTCTTTTGTTATACCATTTATAAGCTTTACTTTTACAAGAATAACCAAAAAATATACCTTCATCTGCTCTGGATTCAAATTTACCAAGTTTTTCATTAGTTCTCTTTATAAAGCATCTACTACTAAAAACTCTAAAATAATCAACTATAGTTGGTTTGTCTTTCCATAGCTCATAAGGAGTCTTGTCATTGTTGAATCTCAATAATGATCTATTCTATATATGCACTATTGTGCCAACTACGTATAATATTTATTTGATATCTTGGATTCATTTAGAATTGTCCTCACCATCTCTTGAACTATTATATTTCTCTATTCAACTACTCCATTTTGTTGTGTAGTTCTGTCTATTGATTAATGTCTCTTTATTCCATGGTCTTGACAATAATAAATAAACTAATCTGACATGAAGTATCCTCCTTAATCTAATTTGAGGCACTTAATATTAAAATTGGTTTCATTCTCAACTAATGTTTTGACTGCTTTGAAATGTTTGAAAGCTTTTGATTTTTTCTTTAAAAACATTACCCAAGTCATATGTAAAAATAAATCAATAAGAAATATGAACTATTTTTCACCTTGAGTACTTTGAGTTCTCATAGGTCCACACAAATCAGTGTGAACAAGGTCTAACATCTAAGTGGTTGAGTATTCTTTTTTTTTGAACCACCTTCTAGCTTGTTTCCCATGCTGACAAGGTTCACAAAGTGTGTTGGATGGCTTTATAGTCTTTAAAAGATTTTTGACTACTTACTTCTTGCTAATGTTGATAATATTGTCAAAATTTATGTGTCCCATTCTCCTATGCCATAGCCAAATTTCTTCAATCTGACTCAAACAACATCTTTGACCTTTGATGTTTGATAATATGTATAAATTATTGCCTATTCTTTGAGCATTTGCAACCAACACATCTAAATATTTTCTCCTAATTTGACAATATTTTGCATAAAACTTTAGTATATGCCTTTGATCACACATTTGACTTACACTCAAAAGATTATGCTTAAGACCTACTACATACACAACATTTTTAGTTTTAGTTCTACAATTATCCAAACTTAGTGTACCTTTTTGGCAATTCTGGTAGTAGTATTATCTTCAAATATCACTATGCCACTATTGATCTTATTCAAGGTTATGAACTTGCTCTTGTCTCCTATTATGTGCCTCAAATATTCACTATAAATGGACCATGGCTTTTCTTCATTTATTTCATGCAAATTTTTCTATACCAACATAGAGTTTTTAGGTTGTTTCTTCTACCATGAACCTATCTGAACTTTCTTTTTAAATTGATCCTTGATACTCTGATCCTTCTTGATTGACTCAAAAATGATTCTATAGTGTTGGGCTATGTTTCTAAAGTTATTACACTTGTAACATATTATGACCTCTTCATTAAATCTTGATAGAGGAGAAAAAGACCTGTAGATTTTGATTGACTTTGTATGAGTTTCCTTCTCCTTATTTTTGAAATTGTTAGCCCTTTTTTGACATTATATTTTCTTATGAACATATCTATTACAATAAAAATAGGACCTATTTATGTATCTCTAACATGATTACCTTTTGTAGATATATTCATTCCATCTTTTTTTGTTTGAGATGTCCTTTCTATTCTTAACTTATTTTCTTTTTATTTCTTCTTTTGTAAGAGCTTCAACATAGCTTTTTCCTATTTTTGTGTTAACCTTGTCTATGAAAGTAGTGCCCTCCACTTTTTCATTTTTAACTCTAATACCTATCTTATCTAACATTGGTCTTTGAATTTCTAATATCTCATTCCATATATTAGTGTTATTCTCAAATTTTGAATCATTGGCTACTCTAACATTGATTGCTTTATTTGTTTTCTCAAGATCTAATTTTAAAGAAGTAATTTAAATAACATGCCTTTCACATTATTCACTTACTTTTTACAATTGTGTTGTTAGATATTTTTCATTCTTCTTGGCTTCTTCAAAGTGTGCTTGTAGATCTTCAATTATTTCCTTTGATTTATTTTTATTTTTCTTGATTTGGAGCTTTAATCTTCGATTCTTCTTCTCAAGAGTTTTTAAATCTTCTTAGGTACAAAATAGTTCTCCTTTTATATTCACTTCAAATTCATCTTGTTCTTCTTTTTGATCATCTATAATTTTTCCTATGGAGGCATCTTCATGTATGGCCATGAATAAAATCTCTTCTTCTAAATCAATGATTCCACTAACATCAGTTGAGCTAGGATATTTAGAATACAAACTCGTCTTCTTGAATTTTCCTTTGAAATTCTTCTTGTATGTGGGATTTTCCTCTTCATTGTCACCATTACCCTTATCTGAGCACTTAGTTGTAAAATTTTTTATATTTTAACAATTAAAACATTTAAAATTTGATTTTCTTTGATATTTACATGTTCCCTTTTTCGGATTGCTAATGAATAGAGTTTTATTGTCATCTTCATCATCACTAGAACTTTCACTTGATTCTTGAATCTTAACCTTCTCTTTCTTTTATGTATTAAGATTAGCTTCTCTCTTTGAGGGTTTCTCTTGTTTGGTCCACATCTCATATTCCATAAGAATACCATATATATAATCCATCTTTAGCTTGGCTAAATTTATCTCTTCAATTACCAAAACTTTTACATCATATCTCAATAGTAGAGATCTCAAAAAAAATTGTACCATGATTGATTCTTATAATTTTTTTCTAAGACCTTAGATCTGATTAAATATTTGATCAACCCACAAAAGGTAACTTACTATATTTTCTTTCTCTTCCATCTTCAAAATCTCAAACTATCTTCTCAAAGTTTAAAGCTTAGCTTGCTAAACCTTTCCATCACTTTTGTAAATATTCTCAAGCTTTACCCAAGTTTCATGAGCATATTTACATTGCATAATTTTAAAAAATTATGATTCACATAAACCACATAAAATATCATTTAAATATTTAACATTATTTTCATTTTCTTTTTTTTTCCATCAGAGTAGTTACAAGTGTCTGTGGCTCTTCATATTCTTCCACCACTGCTTGCCAAATGTCAAATCCAAGGGCCATAAAATAAGTCCTCCTTCTTATGCTTTGAAAATCATAATTTGTCATTTCAAAAAAAGTTTCCTTATTTGTAAGAAAACCATCATGTGATTCAGCCATCATGCTTTCCATGATCTACCTTCAAACTGTAAAACCTTTTCAAAAGGAACCTGCTTTGATAAAATTGTTAAGCATAAAATATATTGAGAGGTGGGGAGGGGGGTGAATCAGTATATTATATATCTTTTACTTAATCTAATTTATTTTATTTAATCCACTTAATTACAAATTCAAGATATGTAATAAAATTGAAACAATAACATGCACTACATGAGAGAGAGAGAGAGAGAGAGAGAGAGAGAGAGAGAGAGAGAGAGAGAGAGAGAGAGAGAGAGAGAGAGAGAGAGAGAGAGAGAGAGAGAGAGAGAGAGAGAGAGAGAGTAGACTTTTACGTGGAAACCCAAAGCAAGAAAAACCATAGAGAACAATCTCAAGTATATGAATGAGATCTAACTCAAATTAAAAAAATTTCAAGCACCAACTTGTAGGAGCACCAACCCCTTTGTCAAGAACCAACACAACAACTATTTGTGTGGACCAACTCACAAGAGCAACAACCCCTCTTGTGTATAAAACACAACTATCTATTAATGTTGCTTACTCAACAAATGATATAACTATACAATATCTCCTACTTTTCTCTCCTCTTTTCTTACTCTCTTGCATATATTATAAATGGCTTCTCAAGCCTTTATTTATAGCTTTCCAAATGACCTTTCGCATTCACCCTTTATGACCCTTCAATTCTCATGAAAAATGGTGCCAAACTTGCATGACCCTTCGTATCCTTGCATTTGAAAAGTCACATGGTCACCCTTCATGATAAAATGTGTCCTTTCCTCTTTTGTCTTTATCTTGGTGACCTTTCAAATTCCTTTAGGTGACTCTTCATGGAAAAATGCACCATACCCTTTTTTTTTCACTTGGTGACTCTTGGAATTCCTCAAGTTGACTTTTCATGGGAAAATGCATCACATTCCTCTTTTGTCTTCACCTCGTGACTCTTTGAATTCTCCATGGGCCCTCTTTTGACTTTTATGCAACCAAAAATTTATTATTTAATATTAAATAAATATCAAGACACATTATCCAAGATATGAATATTAAAAAGACCATTAAATGTTATAGGGCATTTATCACCAATGCTAAACCTTTGACATCAATGAAAATATTTCCAACAATCAACTTCTTTATCATTGATGGCAACCTCAAATTAAAATTTCCACATCCTGAAACTTGCATTATGCATACCAACCTATACATCCATCTAAAAAACATATAGTAATTCCCCCTTACTATAAAAACTTGTACCTACTCCTTGTAATTGTTTCTACACCTGTACCTATTCATGTCCCTATTTATTTTATTCTCCCCCTTTGACATCAATGGTAAAGGGCCTATCCTAGAGCTAACACTTAGATACCCCTCAACTAATGTTGATCCTCAATGGTAGGAAGTAAGAGAAATTACTTCCAACTTATCCTGTAAATACTCAAATGTGTCTTTTGGTAGTGCCTTTGTGAAAATATCTACAATCTACTCTGTATTATGATTATATTCCATCTTAAATTGTTGATTTTCAACCTAATCTCTCAAGAAATGATATCCAATAGGAATATGTTTTGTTCTTGAATGAATCACTGAATTCTTAGAAATATTAATAACACTTGTTTTATCACAAAAAATAGAAATAAGTTCATCACATTTTACCTTGACATCTTCTAAAGTTTGCTTCATCCAAAACACTTGAGTATAACATAATACCACTAAAATATATTTTTATTTAGCTGAAGAAAGTGATACTAAATTCTATTTTTTGATTATCCATGACACTAAGCTAGCATCGAAGAAGAAAGCTCCTCCACTTGTACTCTTTATATCATCTAAGCAATCTACCCAATCTAAATTTGTATAAGTAACCAAAGTAAAATATCTACCTATGGGATATCACAATCCATAATCCAATGTCCCCTTGATATATCTAAATATTATTTTCACCAACTGAACATGACTCTCCTTTGGGGCTGCCTAATATCTTATAACCATGCCTACTGTATGCATATTATCTAGCCTCGATGCTGTAAACTATAAAAGACTACCAATCATATATATATATATATATATATATATATATATATATATATATATATATATATATATATATATATATATATATATATAATGGGTGAATATTCATCCCTAATCACCTTATTCCCTATACCCATAGATGTACTAACTAGTGCACAATCCTTAAAACCAAACTTTTACAATATTTATTTGACATATTTACTTTGAGATATGAAACTTCCTTTATCTAACTAAAAAAATTTCAACCCTAAGAAAAATGAAAATTATCCAAGCATAGACATATCAAATTCTTTTTCAATATTGTTAGAAAATTTTTTTATCATATTTTTAATGTTACTTGTAAATATTATGTCATCAACATATACCACAATAATCAACTAATGCTCACCTTTTTTGTTTTAGATGTAGAGATTACTATAAAAAAATCCTCTCTTGAAACCTTGATCTTGTAGGTACTTATAAAGTCTTGTATACCAAGCTCTAGGAGCTTGTTTCAATCCATACAGTGCTTTGTTCAATCTACATACATGGCTACTAACATTTCAGAGAATAAATTCTTTAGCCTGCACAATGTAGACCTCTTCTTCTAGATTCCCATTTAGGAAGGTAGATTTGACATCTTATAAAATAGTTTAAAAATTTTAAACACTGCATATGCCAAAAACATTCTATGATCTAAACAACAATTTAGATGACAATTCGGGTGACAGGTCCACCCCAATTGATGGCAGAACTTCTGGGAGCCATAACTTTTGCACTGTAGCTCCAATTGACTCATCGTTTGAACCATTGGAAAGATAATAATGAGGGTAATTTAATGAGATGGAATTGAGATCTAATCAATGAATTTTGACCCTATAAAACCCAATGGAAGTGTCCCAAATTTTAATTTTAGTAGTGTAGTCTAAAAATAGTAAGTTTCTAAAAATAGTAATTCCTCGAGTTTTGTATTATTGTAAATCATGGAAGTCAAACCAATTGATCTCCCTCAAGATTAGTGACCTTCCACATCCTCCCCACACCTTAAAAACATGTATAAATGAAGATGTAACCTGAAATGGAAATCAGACATCTCTTCTCAGAGATAAGCATATGTTTGGGTCTGCAAATTTGATCAATAAAACATCTCTTATCAGAGATAGCATTATTTGAATTATTTTGTTCTTGTTTATTGAATTATCTTTCAACCAAATATTTCAAGTTTTGGATTATTATAATAGCCTCTATCCTTGACACTGGTGCAAAATTTTCTTTAAAATTTAGTCTATCAGTCTGAGCATATCTTTTACAGACTAATCTTTCTTTATTCCTGGTCACTTCTCCATTTTCATTCAACTTACTTCTATAAACCCATTTTGTTCCTATCACATTTTGATATTTTGATCTAGTCACTAATTACCATGTATCTTTATTATATATCTTATTTAATTTTTCATCTATTGCCTTAACCTAATTATTATCATGTCTAGATTTTGAAAAAGTTCTAGGCTAAATTTTGGTTAACAAAGAGAAAATAACTTGATCAGATTCACTTACCATCATTATTCTATTATGAATTCCTTCATTTATGTCTCTAGTGATATCACTTTCATTACGATTTCTCTGGACATATTTGGATGGGGTTTTGTTTTCCTTTTTCTCCTTCTCATTTTCATCTGATTCTTTGAAATCTTCATCTTCAATGATTTCAGGAATGTCTATTGGATCATTGATTTTTTTTATTCCATCTTCTTCTATCCTAACACTTGCACTTTCAATTATCTTTTTGGTTATTTTGTTATAAAATTTACAAGATTTAATTTTTCAAGAATAACCAAGAAATATACTTTCATCTGCTCTTGATTCAAACTTACCATGTTTTTAATCAGTTTTCTTTATAAAGCATCTACTACCGAAAACTATGAAATAATCAACTGTAGTTGGTTTGTCTTTCCATAGCTCATAAGGAGTCTTGTCACTATTGACTCTCAATAATGCTCTATTCTAGATATGCACTATTGTACCAACTACCTCTCTCTAATATTTGTTTGGTATCTTGGATTTATTTAGCATTGTCCTCACCATCTCCTAAAGTATCCTATTTTTTCATTCAACTACTTCATTTTATTGTGGAGTTTTGGTTTCTGAATAATGTCTCTTTATTCCATGGTCATCACAATACTCAATAAACTGATCTGACATGAATTCTACTCCTTGATCTAATTTTAGGCACCTAATAACTAAACCAGTTTCATTTTTAACTAATGTTTTGAATGATTTGAAATGTCTGAAAGCTTCTAATTTTTTCTTTAAAAACATTACCCAAGTCATATGTGAAAAATCACCAATAAGAAACATGAAATGTTTCTCACCTTGAGTACCTTGAGTTATTATAGGTCCACATAAATTAATGTGAACAAGCTTTGACATCTAAGTGGTTGAGTATTATTTTTTTTTGAACCACCTTCTAGCCTACTTCCCATGTTGACAAGGTTGACAAAGTGTGTTGGATGGCTTTGTAATATTTGGAAGATTTTTGACTGCTTACTTCTTGTTGATGTTGACAAGATTGTCAAGATTTATGTGTCCTAGTCTCTTGTGCCATAGCCAACTTTATTTAATTTGAATAAAACATCTTTGACCTT
Source organism: Torreya grandis (assembly GCA_037957365.1). Classification (NCBI taxonomy): domain Eukaryota; kingdom Viridiplantae; phylum Streptophyta; class Pinopsida; order Cupressales; family Taxaceae; genus Torreya; species Torreya grandis. The sequence goes on along the minus strand of JARHVA010001544.1, from coordinate 1,457,304 downwards.
TGATGTCTAATAACATATACAAGTTATTGCCTATTCTCTGAGCATCTAGAACCAACACATCTAAATATTTTATCCTAATTTCATAACCTTATACATAAAAATTTAGTGTGTGCCCCTGATCACACATTTGAATTACACACAAAATATTATGCTTAAGACCTTCTACATACAATTTTTTTAGTTTTAGTTCTACCATTATCCAAACTTAGTGTACCTTTTCTAGTTATTTTGGCAGTAGTATTATCTCCAAATTTCACTATGCCACTATTGATTTTCTTCAAGGTTATGAACTTTCTCTTTTCTCCTATCATATGCCTCAAACATCCACTATCAATGAAACATGGATTTTATTCATTTTTTACATGCAAAGCTATCTATACCAACATAGATTTTTTAGGTTGTTTCTTCTACCACAAACTTATCTAAAATTTCTTCTTGATGAATGGAGCCTTGAAACTCTAGTCCTTCTTGACTAACTCAAACACACTTTAATAGTACCAAGATATGTGTCTAAAGTTATTGAATTTATAACATATTATTTCCTTTTCATTAAAGCTTGATAGAGGAGAGAAAGAATTGTGACGTTTTCCTGAATCTACATGAGTTTCCTTCTCCTTATTTTTAAAATTGTTAGCCCTTTTTTGACATTCTATTTTTTTTGTGACCATATCCTTTACAATTAAAATAGTAAACATAAAAATAGAACATGTTTATGTATCTCTAACCTAATTTATTTTTGTATCTCTATTCCTTCCATCCTTTTTTGTTTGAGATGTCCTTTGTATCCTTAACTTCTTCTCTTTTTATTTCTTCTTTTGTAAGAGATTCAACATAGCTTTTTTCCCTTTTTGTGTTAAACTTGTATGTGAAATTAGTGGCCTCCCCTTTCTCCTATTCAAATCTAATACCTATCTTATCTAACATTAATATTTGACTTTCTAATATCTTATTCAACGTATTAGTACTATTTTAAAAATTTGAATCATTGGCTACTTTAATGTTGACCGGTTTACTTGTTTCATCAAGATCTACTTTTAAAGAAGAAATTTAAATAACATACCTTTCACATTCTTCACTTACTTTTTACAATTTTGTCATTAGATATTTTTCATTCTTCTTGGCTTCTTCAAAGCATGCTTGTAGATCTTCAATTGTTTCCTTTTACTCCTTTTTATTTTTCTCAATTTGGAATTTTAATCTTTGATTCTTCTTCTCAAGAGCTTTTAACTCTTCTAAGGCATAAACAAGTTCCCCTTCTAGATTCACTTTAGCTTCATCTTGTTCTTCTTTTTGATCATTTATACTTTTTTTTGTAAAGGCATTTTCATGTATGGCCATGAATAAAATCTCTTTTTCTCAATCACTGACTCCACTATTTTTGGCTAAGCTAGGATATTTAGAATAAAAAATCTTCTTCTCAAATCCTCTCTTGAATTTTATTTTGAAATTCTTCTTATATGTAGACTTTACTTATTTATCATCACCATTACCCTTATCTGGGAACTTAGCTACAAAATTTCTAATATTTCCATAATTAAAACATTTAAAAGGTAATTTTTCTTGATATTTACCTATGCCCTCTTTTAGCTTGCAAATGAATAGAGCTTCGTTGTCATCTTCATGATCGATAAAAATATCACTTGATTATTGAATCTTAGCCTTCTCTTTCTTTGATGTCTTGAAAGTAGCTTCTCTCTTTGAGGGTTTCTCTTATTTGGTCCACATCTCATATGCCATAAGAATACCATGTATCTCATCCATATTTATCTTGGCTAAATTATTCATCTCTTCAATTGCCAAAACTTTTAAATCATATCTCAATGGTAGATATCTCAAAAAAATTTCTACTATGATTGATTCTTCTAATTTTTATCCAAGACATTGAATCTAATTAACTATTTGATCAACCCACAAAAGATAACTTGCTATATTTTATTCCTCTTCCATCTTTAAACTCTCAAACTATCTTCTCAAATTCTAAAGCTTAGTTTGTTGACCTTTCCATCACCTTTGTAAATATTCTCAAGATTTACCCAAGTTTCATGAGTAGATTTACAATTCATAATTTTAACAAATAATGATTCACATCAACCACATAAAATAGAATTTAAAGCTTTAGCATTATTTTCTCTTGCCTTATTTTCCACCAGAATAGTTACAAGTGTTTGTGGCTCTTCATATTTCTCCACCACTACTTGTTAAATGCCAAATGTAATGGCCATCAAATAAGTCCTCATCCTTATTTGTATAAAAACCTTCATGTGATCTAGCCATCATGTTTTCCCTGATCTACCTTCAAGTTGTAAAACTTTTTCAAAAGGAACCTGCTTTGATACTAATTATTAAGCACAAAATATACTAAGAGGGGGGATGAATCAGTATATTATATATCTTTTACTTAATATAATTTCTTTTCTTCAATAAATTTAATCACACATTCAAGATATGTAATAAAAATAAAATAATAACATGCACCACATAAGACAAAGAGACACACAGTAGATTTTTACATGGAAACCCAAAGTGGGAAAAACCATGGAGAAAAATCTCAAGTATATGAGTGAGAACCAACTCAAATTAAAAATTTCATAAGCACCAACCTGCATGAGCACCAACCTATATGAGAACCAACAAATTTTTTGAGCACCAACACAACTATTTATGAGCATCAACCCACATGAGCACCAAATCCTCTTGTGTATAAAAGACAACTATCCCTCAATGTTGCTTACTCAACAAATGATACTACTCTACAATATCTCCTACTTTTCTCTCCTCTTTTCTTATATAAAATAATTATAAAACCATGAAATCTATTGCATATATTATATATGGCTTCTCAAGCATTTATTTATATCTTTCCAAATGACCTTTGGAATTCACCCTTTATGACCCTTCAATCCTCATGGAAAATGGTTCCAAACTTACATGACCCTTCATATCCTTGCATTTGAAAAGTTACATTGTGACCCTTCATGATAAAATGCATCCTTTCCATTTTTATCTTTATCTTGGTGCCATTTTGAATTGATTAAGGTGACTCTTCATGGAAAAATCTATCATACCCTTTTTTATCTTCATTTGGTGACTCTTGGAATTCCTCAAGATGACTCTTCATTGGAAAATGCATCCCATTCCTCTTTTGTCCTTACCCCATGACTCTTTGAATTCTCCATGGGCCCTCTTTTGAATTTTATGAAACCAAAAATATATTCATTAATATTAAATAAATACAAACACACATTATCCAATATATAAATCTTTAAAACACCATTAAATTCTATGGGGCCTTTATCACCAATGGTAGACCTTTGACATCAATGATAATATTTCAAACAACTTTTATCCTTAAACCTAAGCTATATATTCCTTAGGAACCCTATGATACTTTTTTTAAGTAATGTGATATAAACAAGGGTCTATACATTGATAAGTTTCCATATCCAAGCTCACACTATGGACTATGAGACATTGTAACTAGTTGTAGGTCAATAATTTGGAAATAGAGAAACTTGTAGGTGTGCATGGGACCCTAAAACATAGAATGTCACCCTCTTTTGATGATTTTTTAGATTATGAATACTATATTAGACAATTTATAGCTATTAAACCATGAAACATGGTTTTTGTTTTAACCTTTAAGTTGAAATATTCTTTGGGGCCCAAAACCTGTAGATGGCACAATCAAAAATTAGTGCATAAAAGTGTAATTTTAAGGTGCCCAACAACCATCTTACACTAATCCTTTTGACTCCAATTTTTTCATGTATATTTTCCATGATATAGGATAGAATTTTTACCTATATATATTATTAAAATATCTTCTTAACGTTGTTATAGGATCTCAACAAAACATCAAGGATCTCTATTTTGTACTTTTTAGGATTTGATCCCTGAACACTATCACTTGACCCTAGAAGGTGATCCACACTTGCATTTAAAAAAAAAATATTTCCACATGAGTATTAAATTATTATAAAACAATTATATTAATTCAATAAAGGGTTTCATCACATGCTTCAACACTTAAAATGGTTATTTAACACTTTGTTAACACCACCTATAGGTGGTTATTCTGATGTGTATAGGAAGTGAAGAGGAGTGTGGATAATTTTCAAGTTTTTAATACTCTCATGAGTTTTATTATTATATAAAATCCTAAAAATTCACTGTTCACATCTCAAATGGTTTTAAACACCATTAATTCTCTCATCTAGCATGGCATCATCATGAGATACCTATGTATGGACCTTGACTGGTATGTAGGTAGTATATGAAAGTATGTATAAGAATTATTATTTTGACCCCATGGATAAAATTAGACTCTTTAACAATTAAATAAATGGTTTATTATAATTATTATGTCCTTAAAACCATATTTAAAACATATATTTCAACATTGTATCATTTTATAAGGATGCCTGCAAATGTATCTTCATGATTGCCTAATTGTGTTTCTTGCATATGAGTGTAAAATCATGGGATGTTACTTTGGAGATTGAGCTTGAAATGGGAGGATATAAATACAACCCTAAAAAAATTTAAACCAACCCTTCTTCACCCTTTGAAACCACTATCAAAGTAAGAAGATCCTACAAATGGTAAAAAACTACCTGCAACATAGAATGGTGCATTCACTTTCAACTTGAGATGCTTTACATATCCAAAAACCTTGAAATATTGAACTAGGAATGGGGATAATTTGAGGATGGAGTCAACAAATTTTATAAATAACATCAATAAGTTAATTGTATGGACTTTTCCAAACCAAGGAAAAACCTATAGGGTACATAGATTAACAAGCAAAATAGATACTTAAGGTATATGAGGACACATGGGGTATGGCATAATCATTTATAACATTAAAATTTTCAAAGGAGGACATAAAAATCATTTAATTCTCTTTTATGACCTTTAAAATGACTAAAAATGATATATTGACTAGAATGACTAGTGACCAAGGCTAATATGATATTAAATTACATCAAATGGACTATAGCATACCTCGTGAAAAAATATTAGACCCTTAAAACACCTAAAGATCAATTTTTTACCTATAGGGGTCCCAATTTGACTTGTAGGGTCAAATATGGTCAACAATATCTTCATGAGGAGATTGTCTTGTCACCAAAATAGAGTTGGGGATTTGAGGGCTTAAGTAGGGTTTTAGGCCTTATAGGCCTAAGTTGATATTCAAGACATCAAATATCATATAGGTATTTTTGGTGACTATATGGATGTATTAACATCATTTTATATTAAATTTAAACCCTCTCCATAGTTTCATGGTGGCCTATACCTTTACTTTTGTCATTTTCTTCTTTACACCTATTATGGCTATCATTGGTCTTTAGCAGGTTCTTAGGGTAGTTGATGTCAATGGCTTGAGTATCCATGTTTCCTTTATTCATCATTTTTAAGGTATTTATAACCCTAATAAAGTGTATCTTTATGTTCTATCAACACTTATTGAGGTTTGATTCTCCCTCTACCTATAATAACATACTCTTTTAGCCACACACATGCAAGACTATGTGTTATGAATGCTCAATCAGTTCTAGGCAGCTCTTCTAAAGTTGAATCTACATTTAAAATTCTTTAATAACATATAGATACTATACACCACCATGGGATGAATTTCACATATTTTATTACCTTCATCATTAAAATAAAGTAGGTACTCCAACTTGAATAGGAATACCTATTTGCATTAATCCAACTATGTATGTAGAGTTAGAGGGTCATGTTGGTTAACTTATCTTAGTATCCTTTTAATATTCCTTTATCTTTAAATAAAATATGTACCATTTTCATTTTATTAATATCAAACCTCAATGTATATATGGTATATTATATCAAGTTTGGATATAATAGGATTGTAATCTTGTAGGTAATAATTGGAAACATGTGATTGCCATTGGAGCCCTTATATAGGTCAGTGAGCAATATAAATATTTTATAAACTATACAAGGGATTCATTTGACCCATTTTGAACTTTAATAACATTATTAAGATAGTAATCTTTTCAAACATATAATCCTTCCGTTCATCTACCTAGGCTTAGTTTTAGGTGATGATTGGAAGAATTTTTTAAGGTTAGACTTGAACCTGACCTTTTTAACTACATCATTGACCTCTTAATAGTATCCAAAATTTATTGGGTTTCCTCTCTCATGGCATTATCAACCTTTCATGACATTGTACAATATTTTAGCCTTACTTTCATACATAGGCTTATACATGAGGACCTAGACATGTAAGTGAATTACATAGACCCTTTCAAGTTCTAAGTTTGGAAGACAAAGATCATTTTGAGGTGAAAATGTCTTGATGAAGACATTATAGATCATATTTTTTGGGATACCATAAGTGTATTGTTACTCCCCATTCAAGATCATATATTGAGACCTAAACATCACCAATCTATGTATCTAATATTTTAATGTATTTGACTGAGTGAATCATTAATATTAAGGGATAAAATTAAATATAGGAGTCCTAAAAATCCTTAAATAATTCTAAGAAACATTAAACCATGATAAATAGATTATGAATGCATTTAGAGTTAGTTTGTGGGTTTTGGTCTTGAGGGCCATAAGTAAGCTTGTTTCTAATGAGAATGGAGCTCCTCCACATACCTAAATCACCTATGATACCTAATAAAAGATAGAATCCATATAATCTCAACCTAAAAAATGAGTTTCCATGAGAAAAACTAAGTCATGTTTGGAGATTTCCTTCTTCCTTCTCATGGTGGGCATTGAGGAACTTGAAGGAGATATATCATGACCAAATGGTGACCAAATTAATTACATAAGGAACATGGGATAAGAATAGAAAATTTAAATTGATCATTCTTTTATTTTTTCCCTTCATTAAATACATAAATTTTTTCACATAAACCTATAATCTACCTACAAATGGAGACTAGGTGTTGATATATCCCTAAAAGTGCCATGGAAACATGATTAGAGGGGTAAAATATAGTTAAAAGACATTTATAAACCTTTATCCATGATCAATATTTCACAATGAGCTCAAAATTTCCATAAATATACCTATAACAAAGCTTATGGGGTTTGCAAAGGTCTTAAAACCATCTAGGGGGTCTTAGTTATTGTTAATAAAACATATAGCTTTGATCTATAAACCACTACCACTAATATCAAGCCCACTAGGGACTCCACCTATAGATAATATCTTAAGCTCTAAATTAAGTTATATGGGCCATACCATTCAACTCAAACTAGCCCTTATTATCTTTACAAAATATTTAAGGAGATCTTACTACCATTTCTAACCTCCTCTACATTTTTTAGACATGGATTCTTTTCCATGATGCCTATAAGGGATCCCACATTAGGTTTTTGACTTCTTTTGACTCTAAATATAATAGTACAAGTTTGTAAAAGTCTTGTAAACACTTGAAAAACATCATTTCTCTACATTTTTTTAGGTTTGAGATCATGAACAACCATTATAGGACAAGAATATGGGAATGACAAATCAAATATGCTTTCAAATCAAAGGGTACATATGAAGGGAAGATTAAAGGTCATTTTTTCAAGTGTGTGGGCCCCTTTTGAGTGAATAAAAAGTGTCTAACTTATAAAACACCTATTTTTACATATAAAACCACCTAAAAATGATATTATGATGGCAATGAGACCCTTTTGGAGACATTTTACCCTTGATAATGACTTAATGGTGTCCTAGGGGCCACAATAACACTATTATCATGGTGTGAATACCCTTTGAAAGAAATATGCATGATTTCAAATGAAATATTAATTTAAAATTAAATTATCATTTGATAATTAACCTTAAAATATGTTAAGGCTACAAACAAGGTTACCCTCCTTCCTCATATTAACCCTAATATCCTTGTGATCCAAAAATTGAATGCCTTAGTTGAAGAATATTTCAAGAACACAAATAATAATTCTATCTCTGAGAAGAGATATTTTATTTCTCAACTAATCTAAAAATCTAAAGTCTTGGTTGAAAAATATTTCAATAAAATAGAAATAATAATGCTATCTCTGAGAAGAGATGTTTTATTTCTCAAAATTGTAGATACAACATATGCCTATCTTTGGGAAGAGATGTATGACTTCCTTTTTATAATTCATATCTATTTATACCTATTTTTTAAGGTAGGAGGAGGATGTGGAAGGTCACCAATATTAAGGAAGATGAAATGGTTTTACTTCCATGAATTACAATAATACAGAACTCAAGAAATTACTATTTTCAGAAACTTACTATTTTTAGACTACACTACTAAAATTGAAATTTAGGGCACTTCCATTTGGTTTTTGAGGGTCAAAACCCATTGATTTGATCTTGGTGTCATATCACAACATTTCCCTCATTATTAAATTTCCAATGGTTCAAACAGGGAGTCAAATAGAGCTATGGTGAAAAATTTATGGCTCCCAAAAGTTCTACCACCAATTGGGGAAGGACCATCACCTACATTGTTGCCTAAAGCATTGCCTAGATCATTGCCTAAAGTGTTGTCTAGATCATTTCTCCCTCATTTAGAAGTAATGGTATCCATTGCATCAAGATCCTGTATCAAGTGTGGTAGTTGTGTCTTGATCTGATTCTCATCCACTAGAGCAAAACTCTATAGATCAAGCTCACCAATGTCTAATTGTTTTGCTATGACTGAAGTGTTCAATAGAGTTGGATGATATGGAATGGATACATCATTTGGTGTCATGGGTTGGAACCTGATGCATACTTGGAATGGACTATGCTTTATAGAGCTATGTAGGACCTAATTTTTCACCATTTCTATCTGACCATCAATCTATGGATGGAAGGCTATGATATTCCTTAGCTTGGTATCCATTCACTTCTATTATTATTTTGATTTTGTAGTCAAGGCTACAACATCATCGCTTTTAGATTGATGTGGCTTGACCACCATGAGAATGAATTTCTTGCCACTAATAAAGGAGATAGATGTGGAAGGTGGTACCTTAGGTACCATGTAGCACCATGTTCCAAGAGTGAGGGTGATCCTTCAGGTTCTTGATTCATAGATTCCATGATGATCATACCTAAATGGCTGACTAAGGAGTACATCACAAACATCTAAATTAACCACATCACAAAAGACCTCATCTTGGAAAGGTTTTATTTCATATGAAAGAAGACATTGGTGGGTGACACAAAGGTTTCTCCTTAGACTCAACCATCCAATACTATATGGCTTTATGTGAGGCTTCATGGATAGATTTAGAATTTTCACAACATTAGCAAAGATTAAATTCTTTTGACTCCTACTATCAAGAATTAAATGTAGAGGCTTACCTTTCACCCATAACATAAAGTGAAACAACCTTTCCTTATCATTTACCCTTTACTTGTGGGTGTGTCATGAAGCAACGATGGCATTAGGCTCAACATCTATAATATTTTCTTCATCTTCTTTGACTATAGGGTGTATAAGAGGTAGAGAAGTAGATGTTGAGGATTGTGACTCAGAAAGTAAGGACTTGATGGCTCAACATTCTTCTTTAGAGTGAGTTCTAGATTTATGGTAATCACACCATTTCTTAGTCTTCCCTTCCTTTTGCTTCCAATTTTGGCCTCATGATTGACCTTCTTTGTTACTTTTTCATTTTCAAGGCCGACTCTTCATATTCATTCTTCCATGCTTCTACTCAATCTTCACCACAAACTTGTATGCCTCACCGAGGGTCTCCAAATTAAATATTTCTCCCCATATATACCATTATATTCCACCATGATATTTGGGAATCTTGTGTTTCTCAGTTTCTTGCATGCCCAATCTAACAAATAGAGAATGAAAATTTTTAGTGTAATCTTGAATAGACTGTTCCTTACCTTGGCAAAGTTGTTGCCACTCTATGTATAGATCATCATATGATCCAACGGGATAGTATTCCTCCTTTAAAGATTCTATGAAATCATCTTAGGTAGATTACACATCAAGGCCAATATCATTAGTATTGAATCTCTTCTTGTACACTTCCACCAATTTTTGATAGGCAATGATGATTTCAAAAGATCAAAAGTGATCTTCTCTTTATCGATGAATTTATTTACAAAAAAATATGTTGACAATTGATCCAACCATTTTTATACTACATCAACATTGATTTTGCTTTTAAATGTAGGGATATCAAAATTCACGTAAACCTTGAAAGGTTTTGGGGTAATAAAAAGATTTTGGGTTGTAGATGATGATCCATAATTTCCCATCAAGATTTATTAGATAATTTGGGCAAATTATTATAGCATCTATAATTGATGCTATTAGAGGGATCCATTCACCATTTCCTTGAAAGGATTAAATGTATCAGTGTTTTCCACAATTTGATCTCATCCTCGAGATCATACACTCTTAAGACAAACTGCTCTGATATCACTAATCCAAAACTCAAAAGTCTTGGTTGAAGAATATTTTAAGAACACACAAATAATAATGATATATTTGAGAAGAGATGTTTTATTACTTAAATGATCCAAAAATCAAAATTATTGGTTGAATAATATTTCAATAACACACAAATAATAATTCTATCTTTGAGAAGAGATGTGTTATTTCTCAAAATTGTAGATACAACATATGCCTATCTTTGGGAAGAGATGTGTGTCTTCCTTTTTAGGATACATATCTATTTATACCTATTTTAAAAGGTAGGAGGAGGATGTGGAAGGTCACCAACACCTAGGGAGATGAAATGGTTCAAATTTCATGAATTACAATAATCCAAAATTCTAGAAATTACTATTTTTAGAAACTTACTATTTTTAGACTACACTACTAAAATTAAAATTTAGAGAAATTATATTTATTTTTAAAGGATCAAAACCCACTAAGTAGATCTCAGTGACATATCACAACATTCCCCTCATTCTTAAATTTTCAACTATTCAAATGGGGAGTCAAACGGAGCTATGGTGAAAAAGTTATGGCTCTTGAAAGTTCTACCACCAATTGGGGTAGGACCGTCACCTAAATTATTATTGGAAGTGTTGCCCAGATCATTGCCTCATTTTTTTTCTAAATCACCTTAAATTTTGGTATATTCTATAGGTTCTTAGCATGTTCAAATGGATACATGACTCGCTTTAGACTAAAACATCATAGATCATCTTATCATGCATGGTTTTAAATCATAAGGACCACATCAAGGCTTGTTATATACCCCTAGACATAATCAACACAAAATGAATTTTTGAATCAATTCACATAGGATAAAAGGATGATTACCAAAAAACCTTATGATATAATATCTTTATATGAACCTCCTTCCCATGAATTTAAAGATAAAATACCCTCTCCTAGATTGTGATGGTATCATAACGACTCATGAACATGACCAAGGACATTATCAAGTGTTTTGATCAAGAGTTAATCTTTTTTATCCCAAGAATAAAAATATATCATCAATAAGATGAGTCTAAACCCTAGGAGAAGAATATAGGATAAATGGGTGAATAAGAATGGATAATTTTGTATAGATATCCCCTATTTTGTGGGAGAAAAATGATAGGTGGATCAGGGATGTGATCTTATTCTTATAAAGTAGCTAAGGACTCTACAATGAAGTGAAGAATTAGAGTGGTTCAAAATACCTTACATCTAAACTTAGCACTAATTTTAGACTATGTAATAATGGTGGGACCAAGTAATCTAACTATAGGTAATGGACCATGTTAGACAAGACTTGGGGTCTTGGGAAGGGTCATCCAAAATAGACTAGGAAGAATCCAAGGAAAAGTGTATGAGTTTGTTCATCCAATGGCTTGCAAAGTATGCTTACTAGATGTTAAAGAAATGATTTGATATTTATTTCTTATAAAAATGACCAAGTATTATTTAGGATATGATTTTTTATATGGATGGGCAAGGATTTTGATATGATGTGGTTTCTTGCATAGATGGAAAGGCTTTTGATATGATGTGGTTGCTTGCACATATGGTAAGGCTTTTGTTGTTGATTATTTTTGGGTTTTTTCTAGGTTTTTAACCAATGAATACTTACTTGATAAAAACAAAGTATTTAAGTAAAGAATATAAAAACTAAAAATTATTGAAAAGAAAACTCCTTTTTTTATCCTTTTCGATGTTTGGAATACATGCAATGGGAGAAGGAAGAAACTTATTTTCTTAGATATATTTGTATGTGAACTAGATGAATTTTTTTTGTTTATTTTAATTTGTTTACATGAAATAAACTAAATTAATGAATTGAATATATTTTGCACAAGTAATATGAGAATATATCTGATCCAAACCAACAAAAATGAAACACATTATCAGTATTTTCTTTGTAAGCAAACTAGGCTAGTTTTTCAACCTTTCTAACTTGCTAGAAACAATCATTTATTAATGAATTGATAGGATAAAATAAAAATATATAAATTCTAATTTTTTATTTTTAAAGAGATAAATGATAATTATTTTATGCTTTAAAACTAATAAGATCATCAATCTACTACATTCATACATTCACCTATGGTTGTTTATGTTTTTATGTTTACTTAGATGATTGTTTAAGATGCGAGAAGTTTGTCTAGATATTGAATAAAATAAAATTTATCTTGGATAAAAATGAATCAAATATTTTCTAAGATTTCCTTTTGACATTATTAACAAGATTTATTTCTAACTTGAAAGGAATCTAATCTATTTAATGCAATCATAAATCAAAACTAATTATATTATTTTGGCAAAGATAAATGAAAGAGATAGATCTATTTCAATATCAAATTTAATTATTTTATATATTAAATATAAAAATAATTTAATAAAAATAACAATATGTATTAAATATAGTCTAAAAAAGAACAAATACTAGAAATTAAAATAACTCCAACTTGATTCTAGAATAAATCAATTGAAGTGCAAGCAGTGTGTTGATAGAATAATCCTCAACATGTGAACTTTTTTATTATTATGTATATTTAGGAAACTTTATTTATATATGATGAAAAAACTTTGGAATAAGATATAAAAGGAGAGAAGACATAATCCACAAAAATAATAGTAGTTAAATTGAGGCTAGCTAATATCCTGGTTTACAAGGTCTGTGTTTTTCTCACTAATGAGACTTCTTTATTTTTAATTTTTAGTCTACTAAAAAATACTATGGGTTGAATATTATATAAATTTTATAAATTTTATGGATATAAAAACTTCTTGATTACAACCTCTAATAGTAATTTTAGATTTGAAATTAGGTCAAAATTGGCCTTCTTATTGGAATAGAATGGAGTTTACATGGAAAATTTCAACTAAGTGTGACGATGAGTTATACTTGAGATGAATTGAAGAAGCCTAAAATTAGGAGAGTGACTAAGTTTTGCATTCTTAAAAGTGAACACAAGTGATAATAATAACAAAAACAAAGCTAATTGTGAAAAATGTGTGAAAATGGGAGTCATGAGAGCTAATTTTGGAAGGCGTTTCCATTATGATGGAACCACTACTTTATGCAAGGGTGGTTTTATAACTATCACTTATAATGTAAAAATTTCATTAAAATATAACACAATCACCTCTATTTTAATTCATAACCACACTTCCATAGTAGAACCACATGTTAGGTTTAAAAACCACCATGATAGTTTTAGAATCTATCGCGTAGTTTTGTAAATTAGGGAGGTGGTTATGTCACTTGGGGTGGAAGTTTTGTCACTCATGGAAATTTTTTATAATAGTGTGTAAATGGTTAGGAAGGTCATGATCAAGGGGATTGAAAGGGGTCAAATAGGAATGTGTAAGCATGGGGGGGTTTATATCTAGAGAGTTCCATGTGGGGAATAAAAAAAAGAGGTCATTACATCATCATTGGATTTATATCAGAAATGTCACACTTTGTAATTTTTAGGTGCATATAGTTAGACATGCTTTTGAGACTAAAGGGATGGCATGAAGATCAATGTGAGTATAGATAAGTCTTAAATTAAGAAGTAAGGGAAACTAATCTATGTATGATAAATTAAGGGAAAGACACTAATGAGAAGGGTCTTGAACCAAATTTAGGTGTCAAAATTATCAATTAAAATATTCTACAAGGATAAGGAGAGGTGAAAATCACATATGCACCCTCCAAAAATAGAAAATAAATAAATATACAATTTGATACTCAATTAATCCATTTCTAATCTTAGAATCCCAACATATCTTATATGATTAAAATCCCAAATATTATCATTCTTATATTCTTCACACCAATAGGGGATCAACTTTGTTTCCTTAGAAGAAAAATTTATTCCCAAACTCTTAGAATTTATTTATTTCCTTACATCAGTTTTTGAAATTAATTAATAATGAGATGACATTGAATAATGTACTCATCCCTAGAATATTGTGCAATATGTTAAATTTTTTTATGGTATTCATGAAGGGAAAAAATTCCTAAAACAAAGGATATCATATTGGCATCATTAAAATATTATGCCACATCAAAGTTATTGTTATCCTTCTAATGGATTTTATTAGATTAAGAGTCATTTACTTTATATTCTTTCTAATGTAATTAATTTCAACATCATTTATCTCCTTAGAAACTCTACACATTATTTGGGCCCATATTATATTGTATGGGTTCCTAATCTCCTTTTTCATATTATATGTAAAGGAAAAATTCACTATTGTAACAAATATCCTTGAACTCAACATTTTTTTGAATTATACATAGAACACTATAACTAAATTAGGCCCTTCCATTTTATTTAAACTTCTATTAGTTGAATATGAGGCCATAGATACTACACTCAACACCATTTAACTAATAATGAAATTTTACTTAGTTTTATATTCTCCCCCCTCTTCCTTTCATAGAAACATATGTAACTAGACATTCACCATATAACATCTAAGATGCAACATGCATCATAAAATAAAAAATAATAGTTGTAATGTTTAGAATGAACATGGAAACAACATATAATGACATTTTCCCATTGTATAATATAAAAACCAAATTACCACATGATAACTAGAGTTACCATGGATATGAATAAACTTGGAGAAGAATAGATTCACCATTACTTTTTCAATAATATACAAATGATTGTGCCAACTATTAAAGACTAAAATATTACATCCACTTCTAATATTAAAAACCCCACATTATATCTATTTTCATTTGGATTTGCACCATTTGAGAGATGAGATGGATATCCTCATCCAAGTGTCATAATGGAATCACCTCTAGGCTTGTGGGTAGCCTAAGGAACGAGGTGAGTCTTTAGATAGGGCTACTTCCTTTGATGTACCACTTAAGATTGAACCTACAACTAAATTTGGGGGGTGAAAAGGGATAGAAATAACTAAAATTAAATAAAAAATAAGGAGGTGATAAATCAAATAAATTTGATGACTTCTAATAGATTGAATTCTATACTTGAGACCAAAAAACAAATTAAAAATACACTCCTTCAATCTTCATATTCTCACATCAATGCTACATTGTGAGTTCATGGATGAATGTGTAAATCTAGGAGTACTAAATAAGAGAACATAAATGGAACTAAGGAAAAGACTAACTCAATCAACATTTCACATCCCCTAAGACACTTCACATACCATGTAAGAAGAATTTTTCCAACTGTAAACAAGGTGAAAAAATGAGACCACATGTTAGGAATCCATAGTCTTCACTAAACAAGATTCATCATTCAAATGGGACACAATTATTAACAGTCATAAAGAGGTAAAAATTAGTCATTTTATTGATCAAAATGTATATAAATGATCAAGGCTTTTCCATACTCAAGTGGAGCATCCAATACAATGCCAAAATGGCCAACTCTTATAGAGTTTGAGAGAGAGAGAAAGAGAATTCCAAGGGTCACAAAGACACTTGTCAAGATGAGAATAATAGTTATCCATTCATGGGAAGAGTATATGCATCTAACCATGTAATTTTAGGAGTAACAAGTGTCAATATAAGTCATCAAAGTTATGCAAAGTGGCATAAAACTCCTTTTCTTGCATAAAAAATTGCCTTCATGATTAGGCCTATTTGAGTGACTTGTAAAAAATCAAGGGAAATTAAAATTATTGTAATGGAATGGAAGGATCTCATACATGACTCTCCATACATTGGTTTCATACTTAGCCTTCTAGAATCACCTAAAAGAGAGCCATCATCATATGCACTCTAGGAAACCTCCTTCTCATGCACCTAGCACACTTCTCCTCAAATTTGGAATTAGTTCCCATTAAAATCCATGGGATAGGTTTAATGACAAGTTTAAATACCCTCTATTTCCTTATAATCATCATGTAAGCTTTAAAATCAGTCTAAGTGAAGCTTTTCATCTCTTTCACTAACTTGTACAATATGCCAAATTTGATTGGCTAAGTTAAAACACATGTTTAGGGAGATTATAATATGTTTCATGGTATTAAATGAATATTAGGATTTATTATAAGTTTAAATATTTCTCCCAAACTTGGTTTCATCTCCTAACTCCTCTTGTAGCCTGTACAACATATAAAATAGAAAAAAAATCATGTTTTTACCCTCCATCCATATAATTTTATACAATTAATAATGGTTTTAATTATTATGTTTGAGTAATATACAACCTTAAATCATAATTCTATACAAACTATTTCAATTTGGTAGCTATCCAACTTCATTTTCCAAGACTAGTCCTTAGCAAGGGTTTAATAGGGTTTTAGGGTAGTTTTATCTATTAACGATTGTTCATAAAGTTGGGAAATAAAAATTGAGAAAAAATTAAAAAAATATGTCCTAAAATATTACTTATATCACCCCCCAACTCCTCTATATCCCATGCATATCTTCATGAAAGATATGAGCTATCAATCTTGCCTATTCAAGCTTGTTTTCCTTCATTCCTGCATGATGAGTTGGTTTTGAGCTAAAAAAGGGGCTCTCATTTATTTTATCTACACAAAAATATATTTTAAATTCATTATTGGATATATTAACATGTTATAATAGGTTTATATGTTCACTTCATGATAAAAGTGAGAAAGGGCTTGAAAATGGACATAGGCCTAATATTTGCCTAGTAAGCATGTTTCAAGCATAAGCCTAAAATGGATTTATTGAGGGTTTCCATACACTATATTAGATCAATAATATCTATTATATCCTTATTAACATGCTTCAATAAGTTGTAATTCATCTCTAAGACTAGAAGTAACATTGATCCCTTTGGCCAAAACCTTACCATTAAGGCTTGACTACAACTCTTAGTGTGTAGGGTGCCCTATTTGATTTAAACCATTATTTATTAGTTTTTTTTTTTTTTTTTTTTAAGGAATGTTTCAACTCCACACATATTTCACCAATCTTCCATAAAATTTTGGTGAGCCTCATCACTTCATTTCCTTCAACCTACCATATTTGTGTATGGGGGGAAGTACCCCCTATCTGAGATAAAATAGGGGGTACTTACCATATTTTATCAGATAAAAAAGATGTTTTATAGGATTCCTTGGGTAATTAACATGATCTACACAAATTTTGGGATCCTGAATAGGTCATATGGTTTTCCAACCCTTTTAAATTCTAAAACAAACTCCTCATTTGTAGATTGTATGTAGTCAAGGCATAAGGATTGTATGCTATCTAACCTGGGGTTTTCCTAAAAATTTTTGTATGGTAAAAGGGTATATAATTAATTTAATTCCTCTATTTAAGGTTTTTCAAATTCTACTCATCACTTTAACCTTACTCTTGTTCATCATATGCATGTCGAAACATCAAACTGGGCTCTTTTTACTATGACTAAAATACCCATGTCTCCTTTGCCTTTTGGTGTTAATGTATTGTTAAATATTTAATATTAGTGTTAAAAAATTAAAGTAACATCCATGGTTAAATTTATACTTG
Source organism: Torreya grandis (assembly GCA_037957365.1). Classification (NCBI taxonomy): domain Eukaryota; kingdom Viridiplantae; phylum Streptophyta; class Pinopsida; order Cupressales; family Taxaceae; genus Torreya; species Torreya grandis. Next base: position 1,439,436 of record JARHVA010001544.1, on the reverse strand, counting down.
TTTCAACCATTTCATTCTTTGCTAGGCCCTCTTTGTCATGACCTTGTCATGACTAGACTTGGTTTTGGGGAACCCTACTGTAGGTGAAAATAGGGGTCTGAGACCCTATGCGAGATATATTTTCCCATTTTTAAAATATAATGATGCCATAAACATATTAATTTATGTTATTTTTAACTTATACACTAGGTTTAATCTTAAATTGACTTTGCATACACCTTTAAGCACAAAAACTAGGTCCTTACCTATAGGACTAATACTTTTGTCTAGGGGTCTATTGTAGACATCATTGGATTTATATACCTTATCATATTTCCCAAGAAATATTTATCACACTCTCTAAGGTTACACAATGGACTTTATTCATTTAAAATTTATTTAAATATACCAATCACCAAAGGATTATCCCCCTTTAGCTCACTATCAACACATCTATACATAGGACTATAAGTATCTGTTAAGGCCTTAAGAGGTATATCTGAGCTTTAAAATAATTTATAAGTGTTTAAAAAGGTTATAATATATTTTAATAATGTTTTGATATTATATTATCATGTTAAATCCACCTACAACCTTCCTATGTACTTGAGTCCCCAAACTAGCCTCCTCTTTACTATGATTGAGAACCCTCACTTTTAGGCCTGCCTATAGGTTAGTTTCCATGTTTAGACATCAAAGGTAATATTAATATCCTTATTAGTCTCCAAAAGTTTTATTTTATAATGATTTTGATTCACTTTTTCATGTTATTTATGCTAGACCTCATCAAAATAGAAAATACCCTTATTTTCTGCCTGTGTCTTAGTCAATTATAAGTTAAACCCTTGCATATGTATTTGGGTAACCTTGAACCTAATTCATGGTTTTAATCCTCATTTAAGTCTTGTATAGTCTCCTTATTTATTTTGGATCACCTTTGATGGTTAATACACCATAAAATACATACTCACAACTCACTATCAATCAATCTTACTATAGTTGCCCAATTGGACAACCTGTATAGACTAAGAGAGTTTAGGGATCAAAATATGATATATATACTCCTTTGCATGTTATATTTGATCATTATTTATTCATTAAATCATTAAAAACTCTAAATACATGGTGCATAGGCCAAACTCCAACCTTTTATTAATGATTCCTCTTTGAGGTCATAGTCTTGTAGAGTTTATTGAATTATCTCAGTGCTTTTTAAGGCATATTTGAGATCTCAAACAACATACCTTCCAATTTTATCTAACCTCCAAACTTGGAATGGATATTTTATATGTTATTAGATATAATATCATATAATTTATTAGTTTTAAAATTTATTTCCATCATGCTATAAGATACTCCCAAAACCTTTTAGACCTTTATGTCACTCTTTTAGGGACAAGAGCCCTGAATACACAATCATCTACCTTTATAGCATGGTTGCCTTTCCATTTGACATTATATCTCCTCAAAAGAGTTTGTCATGAAATTTAATTTACCTTATAAATTTTATGAGATCCTAATCATTACAATTACAACTCAAAAACATTCCTTGACTTTCTCCCAAGTCATGTGTAGGTGCATCTTAAAAGCATGCAGACAACAAAGTAAAATTAGGTAGTGAGTATGAGTTTTCTCTTAAAATGGATTATAGGCCTGTTAAAATTCCATAAAATGGATGTTAAATTTTTTTAAAAGGATCCCAAAACCATGCTCCTAGTTTTCACATGGTTTATTCTTCTCAAACACCTGTGGGCAACCATTTTCATGGTAGACAGTGAGAAGGTGCCTCATGTGACTGCTCAATCTCTATTCTTTGCAAGAAATTTTAAGGTTTGATTCACCACTATATGAAATTAGAGGACACATCAAGACCCATAAAAGTTAAATATGCCCATATGATCATGGCATAATTTTTTCAAACATATGATTTCCCAAGACTAACTATGTGTGATAGTTATAGGTTAGATAAGCAACATGATTCTTGTGAAGACCATGCCATGAAGAATACTTTAAATAATATATTTGAGGGGACATGTGATGAAAATCACATTGAAAACATGATAAATAAACTATCACAACCCCCTAAATCTATTGAAAAAGCACAAGGCTCCTAAAAATGATGAAACTACCCATAACTCATAAAATTACATCCTCTTGTAAATTGAGATGATTAGCACCTCAATATACTATGAAACATGAAACCAAGTGTGGGGAAAATTATAATAGGAATATAAAAATATATGGAAGAAATGTTAGCATCTGATTCATATGTATTTTATCAAATAATACCAAAAATTGAAGGGTGTACCAAACAACTAGCAAATTTGTATATTCCACTTCAAATGGATGGTTCATGAAGCACATGCCACCATTCCTTGAAATTATTATATGTATTTAAAGTATATAATTTTATAATATTCCCCCAATATAATTTTTATTGAAACTACCTATGTTGTCCATATCGATCAAAAACCTACAAGTCACTTCAGTCTCCCAAGAAGACCAAGAAGGGAGTTGAATGGGTTTGGGCCAAAAATGGAACCTACAGATCAATTCTAGAATGAAGATGAGTTTATTATAGATTAATAATCACATTTACATGTTTTATAAGTGGCACACTTCCCAAAGAGATTGTACAAATGGCAAACTCACTCTTTTCTTCAAAAAAACTACCTTTTTCTAAGAAACCTAACAATTTTTAGTTAGTGACAGTTAGTATAGACCTCCTAAGACACATGGCATGTGATAAAAATATTTGAAACTTGGACATTTTCCAATAAACCCATAGAAATAATTAAATGAACTATTTAAACCCTTGAAATGATCCCAAATGACATGATAGACTAATGAAAAGAGTGACCAAGGTTAATATAACATTGAATTACATCAAATGACCTATGAAACATCTTACAACATGATATTACACCCCCTATTGACCTATAAAGTCAATTTTTTACCTATAGATGCCCCAATTTGACTAAAAAGTCAAATTTGGTCAACAATATCCATAGTTCATGTCAAAATAGTCACATAGGGAGTAAATCCAACTTCACATAATGATTTCCACATATCTTTTAGATTGAATGTAATAAATGGAGAGATGATTTTAAGGCATGAGAAGACCATGCCATTAATTATTTAGAAAACATTTAATATCATTGAGAATCATTTAGAGGGACTAATAATATGGGATGTAAAGGAAGATATATAATGTTATATGGGAGAATAATTATAAGGAGTGTAGGGATATAAGAGATGGATAAGGAAGGAGATCAAAATTGATGTATGAAAACTGTAATGTAACTATCCATTAGATTTGTTAAGAAATGGGGTGATCCAAAATATTTTAGGAGCAATTGATTTATCTTTATTAACATTCCTCAAAGTGTAATTGAATCTTATAAATTTAAACTTATTATTCAACCATAAGGCCTCATCAACCAAGATTTGAGATGCTAAACATTTACATTTTCCCCATCATATCATTGATTATAATTTCAGATTCATCCACCACTATCATAATTTTACAACCTTTCATGACAATAATTTCTGATATTTTTCTTTGGCCATATATTTTGAATAATAATAGATAGGCCCTGCCTCCTAAGGAGAATCAATGCTTCATTATTATATGTGGATTTATATGTCCTTCTTACCTATAGATATAATTTATGTATCACATAAAATAATTTATATTTTTCAGTAAAGGACTCCATATTTTCCAAGGAAAGGGATAGTGGAAAACTAGATCATAAGTTTACTTATTTGTTAAGAATTTATGACATTTTGAGGGTCTATTAAATGCAATTTTTGGAATTATTTATAATGTCACTATACATATTTTTACTACTATCTATTTAAGTCTCTAAGTGTACTTATGAGATTAGGTATTCCATAGGTTGACATACAACAAAATGTTCCCTCTCATTTTAGAATTACTTCTCGTGGAGCCCAAGGAACATATTATAGCTATTGGAATCTACTATATAGCCTGCATAGAATATATATTAGAGAATGAAATGATACCTCTAAGAGTTCAAAACTTATCATTAAACACTAAAACTAACTTGGTAATTATATACCCCTATAGCTACTCAAAGTTATTGATAATATATGTCCCTAATTATAACAATATATGAAGAGAGAAGAAACAACAAAAGTGAAGAAGGTAAGGCATGGAAGAAGATCTCTATGATCAAATGAAAGTGTTAATCCATATAAAAACCCTATGAGTCCAAATATAGTTTTACCTTTGTATGATAGGTATTACATGAGCTAAAACTAAACCATACAGGGTAGAGAATCTAGATAAATAATAATGTGTGCAACCCCTACAATGTTATCTCATAACATGAATAATCATAAGATTTTTAATAACAATTTTTCATATAACTATTTAGGTAAACATTATAAATCATTAAGATAAATTAGAATATATAAAAAATCATTCTAACTGATCACATACACACAATAAATTTTATAATCATATCATAGTATAAAAACACCAATATTCACGACTTCACCATGAGAAAAATGGGCAAGGCTTCCATAAATAACACATAGTCATCATGAACACTTTTAAAAGTTCCTATAAATACCTAAATTTTATATTAAAATATTTGACCCCAAAACACTATTACAATGAAATATATATATATACATATATATATATATACATATATATATATATAACACTTTTAAAAGTTCCTATAAATACCTAAATTTTCTATTAAAATATTTGACCCCAAAACACTATTATAATGAAATATATATATATATACATATATATATATAATAAATGAAAATCTAATTTCAATCATAGCCTTCATGACTACGTTCATTACAATAGTACATACTCAAAAGACAAAAAAAATGGGACCCAAAAATTAGGACACTACACACCAATTTTGGGACCACTTAGATATAAAATGATTACTTATTAAATTGAGACATGTGGTGGGGACACCGACTTATTATATTAGGAATTATTATGACATAAATGTTTGGGAAATGAGGTCAGCCTCTCAATCTAGCTTAGATATATTGATAGATAGATCTATGAAAAACACCTATGTACATGATTAAAAATCTTAGTTGGTCTTTTATGGGACCTATAGGGTGTTCTTAACCACATTAATTTTAAAAATACTCCCCATGGCCTATGTGGCTAAGTTTATGATGGCATGATATCTATACTTATTAAATTTGGTGACCATATTCTTAAATTTAGACTTAAAACTTTTGAGGTGTACTCCAAATTCATCCTTGATTATGATTGTACCATATGGGTTAAAAAATATGGTAATTATAACCTTCTTAAAGTAGGCCAACATTTTATATTTTCTCAAATTGAATGGGAAATTTTTTCCTTAATGCCCATTATCCACTCCTCCAATGAGGTTTTCATGTTCCAACAAAAGTCTGATATAGGTTGAGATCCATAAATGACATGATATTAGAAAAGGGAACATCCCTTTGTTTATCAAAATATCCATTAAATTAGGCTTGATTTATATTATAATAATTCACTCCAAATATGCTTGTGACTTATGATAAAACATATTTTCCTTTGTAATAGATTACATCACCTCTCCCAAGGCAAGAAACAACTCAAATAGTGCCTCATCAACCTTGTATATCAATTCAAGTGGGAAGGTGTTCCTCACTTGAGAATAAAGGGTTTTGAATTACACCTTTAACTCCTCCATGATATTATATGTCATGTCATGGGAGGCCCTTACCATATATATTAGATCCTCTAAAATGTGATTTTCCTATGTTTTCCTCCTATTTATAGTTAAAGAGAATAAGTACTCCTTAGTCTCCTAGATCATAAGGTCTCTTTCTTGTTTAATTTTATAGATCATGACCCTCTTCATTTGAAATACATCCTTATTAAATTTGAATTAGATGTTTAGGTCACCATGATATATCATTTTAGGTCTCTATAAATTCTCTATTTGTAAGGCATCGATCTAATATCCTCATTATACTGGTCTAAAAGCTAATAAAGTGGTAATATTTGACGGTGTAGCTATGTAATTATATGGTGGAGGCATCAATGGAGAAGGCATGGATGGAACATGGGATTTAATGTGGATGGAAGATGGAGGTGGGTGAGTGGGATAAAAGTGGGAATGGTAAAGGGAGTTATCAATGGGGTCATGTGATCTCTACACTGCTCTTTCATCATGTAGACTGAGCATTCAATGAAACCTATGAGATTGCTCATCATCCTTAAAGAGGATATGGGTTTGATAAAGGTGAGGCTAGGGGGACCAAGGATATAAGAGAGTGGATTCTGAGGAATAATTGTTGATTATGTATGGATAGGATGTTTAGAATCCTAGAAATTAATCTAAATACCTTTTGTTATAGGTAAAGGAACCAAAGTACTAGTTATGATATATGGAGTCTAAAAACTACTTAGTCTTAAGGGTGAGTTATTGGCTTGAATCAAGGATCATACCTAGGTAATGATTTGGTTACCTATGTGGTGGCACTTATAAGTGGGGATATTTGAAGAGCTAAGGTTTCTAAACCATGCATTTCATATAATATTGTTACACTTGACATCGATGGATTTCCCATAGGTATATAAATTGAAATTAGTGTAGGAGGGGCACTTGAGGCTATAAGGATGTCAAGAGATAGGAAAATAAGAGTGAGATAACTTAATAGTGCATGACTAAAAATTAGAGCAATGGGAACTACATAAGTGATAGAATAAACATGAGGAATGGGAATTATAAGAGACATATAAATTATATGGCTATGAGGTAAAACACTAGGGACTACAACACTGACAATTAGAGTAATAATAGTAACAAGAGGGAGGATGGTGATTTTTTGAACAAATAAACTTAGAATTATAGGAATTTTAATACCTATGAGACTAAAAACACTAAGGGATCCTAAGGAAGCTTAAATGTGAGAAAACCTAAGTAGTAAAGAAAATTATTAATGTATTAGTATGGTAAAGTTAGGTGTCACTGGTCTAGATGACATAGAATGTTGGGCTTCTAGGGATCTTTGTTGACACTTAGAGACATTGGAGATATGGAGTGTTTGTTTATAATAAAGTGAACTTACCTAGTCTATTTATCTAACTAAATAAAAAATAGTGGATGAATATGAAGGAGCCCCTATATGGATAACCTATAAGATTATATACTTGATAATTTTTCTTATCTTTGGGATGTCTTCAAAGGCTGGGGTTCATCATGTCTTTCCTTCAAAACTTTATTTCAATATTTCTATACTTGAATTTCCCTTGTATGATTTAGCTTCCTAATTATCTCATTGCCATTAGTTTGGTTTAAGTGATACTTATCATAATCATGAGCCTCATGATGAAAAGTAATGTTAATCCTAGATCTTAATTCCTCTACATGCATGTGGACATTCTCATAGGGGTCCCATTACATATCATTATGAAATAACAAGTTGAAAGATGACCTATGATTTTCCACGTCTACCACTACTACAAAGATATTATTTTTATGGTGGCTAATCATGAGGGACATATATGGGTATGTAGTATACCTTCTAGTAACATAGTGACTAACCACACCATTATCATATTGGTATGTTATTTATTTCTCTACTAAATTATAAAAGACATAATAGGGTAGTTTGAAATGGGTATCCCTAATTTTTTCAACTCTTATCAATGTGAACTACTAATAATACCAATAATATCCAATGGCTATGATATAAGTTCTCATCTCCTCAAAAAACTTAGGCATATTTCTCTAATTTATGACAAAGTAAAATCGAGGGTAGAAATAGTTTCAAATTTCCTCATTATGATCCCTAAAGTGGTGAATATAGAGTTTTAAACTGACCAAGTACACATGATAAATATAAAGTGCCTATGGTGGGAAATAAGTGTGATTTAAAGGCACAATGGCACAACATTCATCCACAAAATATGATGTCATGTGTAATCTCCCCCCTAATCTAATTGAATTTACCTACTAACCATGTTAATAATGATGATTACCCTAGGGTTGGTACATACTTTACCTTAAATATTATACTAAGAATGGGGACCCAAAATTTTTTAACATGCATGATGTCACTAGATCCAAATACTTAGTTGCATAACAACATTAAAACCTTGACTCTTTCCCTAAAACTATTGATTATGAAGGTTTCTATGTCTTCCTTATTAACCCAATTATTAGATAATTCTATCCAATCCTTGAGGTTTTCTAAAACATAATGATTTTTTAGCCACTCAATTAAAATGTCTTTGATGTAAGGGATATTAAGTTCTAATTTGTGGTAATATTTATTGAAGGCATCCCATGAGATTAGATTTATTTTGTATACTCCACTATCTATTTATATGAGATCATTTTAACATGTCAATAACTTGAGTATATTGTAGAAGAGATCACCATAGGGGAATACCTATGGTTTAGTAGTGATTTTGTGGATTCTTAAGTTGTGGATGGATAATAAGTCATCAAAAAACTTAGTTTCATCCTCGATAGGATCATCATCATTTGATGAATTCTATATTTTGATAGTTACCTTAAAGGCTCCATTGTAATGCTTATACCTAACTATTCTTTGTATGAATGTGGTGTACCTAAATTATTACATAGGTCTAGGGTTAAAAAATAATTCCACCATGGTATTTTCAAAGTTTAGATAATTTTGTGAATTATAATTTCAAAACATGAGATTTTAGAAGAACAAGTTTTATAGATAAATAACTTGGGATCTCATCAATCACTAGATACTTTGGATTTGATAATTTGACAATGTGATAATAATGGCTAAGGGTTTTGATCAAATGGGATTTTATGGATTTTGAATTGGGCTTGTAGTAATGGTGATGAGAGTTCACCATCATGTGTATTAACTTTGATTTGGTGGTTCTATTAAAACTAACCTTCCTTTTAGTTTATAACTTGCATTTAAAAGCTTTATTTTAGTTTTAAAACTTCTCTCAATGATGTGACATGTCTAGATATCAATCTATGACCCATCCAAATGTCTCTATGGTGGTGCATAACTAGCCTATTTAATGTTAAGAGTGTATTAGGAATGCACAAAAACCTTTATTTTATGGCACGTAGGTAATTTACCATGGTATGCCAAGTTTCATCTATGTGTCGAGGTGGACCCCAAGAATTTTGATGATAATTTTGGGTGGCATATAAGAACTTGAGAATGGAATTATGGGTGTATGGTAGGGATGTGTTTCATGATATGATATTTTAATGTCTCCCATGTCATGTAATTTTTGACATCTTAGGAGGTATATATATGCCATGTGGTTGTATTTAATAGGGTTAAAGGTCCTAGGGTTGTACAATCATCTTACATAAAATAGGGATCTAGGAGTATGGTCTAACATATGGTCAATATTGATCTAATGGAACCTCTTGTGTTATTATTCATTACTTCCACTCTTAGTGATTTATAAATCACATGGTCTCCTTCCATTGGTATATAAAATAGTAATAGTATGGATCTCTAGACTTTAGTTACAGATTGATAAGTGGTAGGATACAATTATATAATGCCTCCCATGATTGTATAATTTTTTATATGTTAGAAGACAATAGGATCTATGAGATGTACCAAAATTTTAAGTAAATTCAAATTATTTTACAAATAAAATTTATATTAACTTTCATCAAAAATCTATGAGAGGCGGAAAATGAGACTTTATGTGTGCATCTCCAAGACTTTAGGATTGTGGGACATGCCACATCAATATTGTATTCACTAAGAAAAAGTTACCACCCAAAAAAAATACGTATAATAAAATATTTTAAAATGCACTAAATTCAAGAAAACAACATGAAAAACATAAATCATTATATTAAGTAAAAGGACCCCTCTTATAGACTATTTCATGAAAAGATAAAGGGAAAGACTCAATTAAATACTAAATATTAGGAACAAGCCCAATTTAAAAATTCTAATGCATGGAATAAAGGGAAGCATTATATTTCATAATAACATTATTGGGTCAAAGGATTACACATTTTATTATAAAAAAAGGTACATGATGGTCACAACAAAAGGTGAATATGTGGGGAAACACAACCTAATTATTTATAATTCAAAATTTATAGTTTTATCTTAAAAAAATCAAGCAGGACATGGAAAATAATTTCTTAACATCAAATTAAAATGAATTATTTGAGTTATATTTACCACATAACATAATAAGTTTTAATCATTTGAATAATTCAATTATTATGCCCAAAATTTGCATGACTGAATTGACATGAAAAATATGCTAATTTTATTTTTTAAGAGTGTAGAACACACATTATACACACTCATAATACCAAAATTTGGATTCTTATATGGCATGAGATGAAAAAATTATCCAAAAACTTTCATGACCAAATTTCATAGATTAAATTAACAAGTGGATGCATGATCTCTACATTACCATGTAGGTCCCACTTACTCTAATTGGTCTACAGGCTCTCACATAAGCCTATAACTCTCTAAGTAGTCTTAGTGGGACCCATGGTCTTAAGGACTAAAAGGGATAAATAAATAAATTGAGGTGGGTTATATAATCCACTATCTTTATTGAGATGTATTAATTCACAATGGTTTTCATGGAGACTTCTGAGCAATTACAGACAATCACATGACTCATTTTACACTTATGCCAAAAGTAAATTCTAATTTTGAGTTTATTTGGATTTTTGGAAAGTTACTAAAAAAAGATCATATAATTTACATAGAACCTAAAAATTTTCCTAAAATATCTTGTTTAAGCACCTTGAGAATGGAGTAACCCATCTTCACCATCAAATCAAAGGAACCTTGACCATCAAATCTAGTCAAAGGTAAGGGTTTCCCTAAATAGCCTTATGGAGGACATAAGGTCTTAAATTTAGTCAATCTATTGAAAACTTAGATTTTTGAAAGAAGGGATGAGGTGTTGGAGGATGAATTTTACATATTCATCCATCCTCTACTTCCTCAACCGTAGACTACTGCCATTAATGGAGTCTTGAAGATTTTTGTCTAAGCTATTTATTTCATTTTAATGTTTATAGCTAGATACAAATATTTGTACACTCATATTTTGGCTACCTAATTGAATGAAGAGATTCTATAAGGTCTCAATATCCTAAATTTTTTAAAAAGGTCTTAGGGAGATTCAAGCTTCACCAAAACCATTAATGGTTACTAACAAGGATTAATATGAAAAGTTTAGAAAATATATTATTTCAATATTTTAAATTTATCTCAAAAAGTATAGGACACAAATAATAGGGGTACCCTTTTGGGTCAACCTATTTTGGGCTTATAATAGCCCATAATAATCAAACCAATTTAAAAATACCTCACTATGACAAAAGCTTCATAAAAAATAACCTAAAAATTCCAAGTCTTGAAACTTCTTCCTATACAACAATACTAAAATTGAAGAGGGTTTACATTTGGGTTACTCCATCTTTGGGCCTCTAGATAGATGAAATCATGGAAATAATATAGGTATACTTGAAAGAATGAGGTTTAAAGGTATCTATTGAGAAGGGGGTCAAATCTAAAAAAATTATGTTTTTTCCTACCTCAAAAATCATTTCACATGGAATAACATGGAAATATGAGGGCTATATATTTTGGGATCACCCTAAATCTAGCTCTTTTGGTGATATTAAACATTTTCAAAAAACATGTATCATTATTTGAAATAGTTCATTTTTTAAATAGATAAAAAAAATCACAAATATTTATAAAATTTTAATTTTAAATAAATATGATTAAAAAAAATTAATAATATTAAAATGAATTTTATTTAAAAAAATAATTGCATAATAATTTTGGTGTGGTAAACATAGATTGACCAACCCCATGGTTAAAGGAAAAATAGTGTGGGGTGTCTATATTGATTAATCCCTACACTCTCTATTACCATGTTTTTTTCATTAATATCAAAAGGGTGAATCATTTAAAGGCATGATGGTCATTGATGTCAAATGTCTTTTTAGTCAAGTGCTTGATCATGGTAGTGGCATAAAGAGATTATTGATTGGTGAGCGAGTATTTTGGATATGAGTATCCTATTGAGAGTGTTTTATTAGTTGGTATCATGATTTTTTCAAAGGTACATCCTGTGAAGGTTGATGTCAAAGGTTACTAAGCCTAGTTGGTCGTGTGTGATGAGACAAGGTGAATTAAGAAGATTATTGTCATTAAAGGATGTTTTCAAGAGATAATTTTAAGGAAAGAGATCATTTGAAGGAAAGTAATGTATTATGGTTACATGAACGTATAGGTCATTGATGTCAAGGTTAATGTCAAAGTTGTATAATGTCAAGATTAAATGTGTGTGATATCAATAAGCATATTGTGATACTCAATGTCAAAAGTGACTAAGGAAAGATGGAAGTATGTGATATGTCAAGGTAAATTAAATATTAGGTGCATGAGAGAAATGAGTGTTATCATAATAAGAAAAGAGTGTGTTCATGAGATTTGTCATGAGCAAGGTCATTCATGAAAGATAAAGTGTTACGTAAATGAGATTTGTCATGAATATTGTGAGCACAAATGGTAAAGATCATGGAAGAGTGTTTGAAGGAAATAATGTATACATAGGAAGCATAGTGTATGAAGAGGTATGTAAAATTCAATGATGTTATGATATAAATAGGTATGTGCAAAGGAATGTATGTGCATAATATGTCATAGTTATGACATGAAGAGTTTTAGAGTGAGCCATGCAATGGAATCATAGTGAAATAAATTATAAAAGGCATGTGAATATTGTATGTAATTTTTTGATCATATAAGTAAGTTTTATAAACATCCATTGGTGTCTCAAGATGAGATTACATGGGTAGGAACTTTAGACCAAGTCTGTACCTAGACCATTCTTTAGCCCTGCCTAGCCTAATTAGGCACAAGGATCAAATTTCAAGGTGAATGTGTGATGTATATCATGGATATATGTAAGTCAAGTTTTTTTAGGAGTTATCATGAAGTATTAGGTTATTTTTTGTACAAAAATGCATGGAGAGTGGTTTGGAAGTCTCTCAAGTGCATATAGTGAAGGTATGCAAACTTAAGGACTTTCAAGTGTTTTTTGGCATGTGTAACCTCTACATGGGACCTAAGATGTTATTTATAGATAAGTAAGTGTTATATATATAGTATATACATAAATATACATTATATATATATATACATTATATATATAATGTATATATATATAAAATGTATATATATATATATATATATATATTATATGCATTGGTTTTGTATTTAAGTGGTAGTCCTTTATGAACAATCATTAACACCAAAACTTGTATTAAACCTCTCTAAAACCCTAATAAGTACATGATGTGGAAGATATTATTAAAATAAGATTATATTAGATTTAAATTATCAAAAAAAATATTTTATATTATATTGTAATCGATCAATAACCTCCAAGTGGTATTTATTTGTCAGGTGAGTGAGAAGACCCTATAGGAAAGGGCTTATTTGTGAAGAATTTGTTGTAGTAGTCAAAATTTGGCTTGGTCAAAGTAGCTCAATTGATGGAGGAAGAATTTAGAGACACATATTTCATGTCCATGATGGTTTAGAGATATTTTATAGGCTTTATGTTTTTAAATTTTGTGATCTAAGTAGGCTAATTGCTAGCATGTCTAACGAAATAAATAGTGCAAAAAACTAGGTAGAGATGAGAAGATGAATTTGAGTGTGTTTTCATGGCATAATTATGAAAAAAAGTGAATGAATATTTTGTTAAATAATTTTATTTAATGTTAATTATTTGAATAATAATCTGAGGTCAATAAAATGGATGAAAATGTTGAAGCCAAAATGGCTTGTTTGGTTCACTTTGGTATATGAGATATACAGTTATGAGATTGGTCTAAAAGACCAATATTTTTCTATTAGAACATATGAGTTTTATGTTTGAGGATGTTTTAAATATGTTATATAATATTTTTAATTAATTCAGATTCTTTGAAAGTGATCATATAGGTATTTGAGGTCAAATACTTCATGACCATGTTTTGAGTATTCTAGCAGTTTTGAAGGAGTGTTTTGAGAAGTTGATATTGAAGCATTAAGTTCTAAGTGAAAGTGTGTAATGTATTTTTTAATTAAATTTAGTTCATGTATATTCTATCTATGTACTTTTTTTATCATGTTTTAATCACTTAAGTGTGTTTGAGCTTCAATATTGAAAGGCAAACTTTTTTGTGTCTATAGGCCTAATAGGATTGAGTATTATTTACGGGTTTTATGAACAGTTTAGACCTAGAAGGTGTTATGTAACTCAGAGGATGGATGTATTGTGAAATATTTGTGTCGTGTATGTATATTTAATATTTTCCAAGGGATCAAAAGGTAATGTGTTGATAAGAATTCCTAATGCAATTAGGTCTCCATAATACCTAAAGGAGGAATAAGGCTTATGAGGTGTTGTGGCTAACTAACTATGAATGATTCATGTTTTTAACATGTGTTAATACTTATTATGGAATAAACCAAAGGTTTTGATTGTGTTTGGAAAACCAAGAGGTGTTTAAATAAGAGTCTTGTATATAAGTAAGGCATTTTAGGCATATTTCATGTGTAGAGAATAAGCGAATGGATTGATAAATCAATGAGCCTAAATAGGTTGAGTAACATGTTGTAAAACCTCAAGATACAAAAGATAATCATTTCATGAAGATCATACAAGTTTTTTATAGTTAAATATCAAGGTCATATGACTTATTCAGTCTTGGAAAGGGCTAGTTGAGAAAAGAAGTCTAGAGCCATTTTGAGAGAGATCAAGTGGAGTAGAGATCAAGGAGTGATCATCATATGTTGATTATATATCAATAAGATATCAAAGTTTAATTATATATGTGTTCATAATTTATTATAGTGGATAGATTTTAGATAGATTAGATAGAGAGCTGAGTAGAAAATTAGAATAAAGAAGTGTGATTGGATAAGTTGGTGCTTAGTCAAAGAGGGAGTTGAAGCTTCTTTGTAGGTCGGATATTGTAAAATTGGTATTGGCTGAGTTATTACTTGTTCAAGAGGTAGTTGGATATACCTTGCATCTTGGTTCTTTTAAAAGTGTCCTTTGACTGAGTTGGTGCTTAGTCATAGGGGGTTGTACCCTACTAGCAAGTGGGTGCTTGATAAATTTGGGGTTAGTGATCAACTAAATTTGATACATTGTATTATATTATAGTTTGTCTAAGACTTTTTATTGGGTTTTATTCCCCAGGAGGGTTTCCCATATATATGATGTGTTATATTATTTCATGCTCACATGATTGGTTCTTAATGTATTTTTACATCACTAAGTCAATTTGAATGATTAATGAATGTTCAAGGGTAATTGGTTGAATGTTTTTGAAGACTAATTCACCCCCCTTCTTAATCATTGTGCTTCTAATAATTAGTATTAGATATTGGTCCTTTGAATTAGGCCTAATAAATTGAAGGATATCTTTGAAGCATAAACATGTCTAGTCAATAAGTACAAGGAGGTTTTTTAACTAATAAGGATCCTCTCTTAAATGGGACTAACTAGGAATTTTGGAGAATTAGAATGGAGGCCTATCTAATATCCTTGTATTATGACATATGATAATTTATTATTGATGGATTTAAGCTAGCTTATACACCACTAACTAACATTGTAGGCAAGAAGGTAAGTGAGAACATCTATATCAAAATGAATGCCACTATGCATGGTATTTCAGTGGTAGAATTTGTAAAGGTCATGCATTGTGATACAACCAAAGGGATTTGGGAAAATTTGTGGAACATTTATTAAGGAGACACCAAAGTCAATTTGGCAAAGTTGTATACACATTGAAAGAAGTTTTAAATTATAAAATTAAGGAGGATGAAAACTTTGCATCTTATCTATTAAGAGTAGATGAAGTGGTAAATGTCATTAGAGGCCTAGGAGAGAAGTTAGAAGAAGAAATTGTAGCTCAAAAGGTATTAATATCCTTAAAATTTAAGTTTGATTTAAATGTTTTTTATGTGGAAGAGATCAAATATATTAACATACTGCATATGGATAAGCTTTATGGCATCTTGACTTCCTATGAAATGAGAATAAGTGATGGAAGACATTTTAAGAAGGAAGTTGCATTCAAAGTTAATAAAAAATCACTAGATAAGAAGTTCAAGGATGATGTTGACATATACATTGATGATGACAAGATAAAATCCATGTTTATTAGAAAACTAAGAAAATGATTAGGTAAGTATAAAGGCAAGTTTCCATTCAAATTCTTTAATTGTGGTAAGATTGGTCACTTTTCCTTTAAATTTCCTAACAAGGACAAGACTTATCATGATGAGCATCATGTTGATGATAAGAAGATCTATAAGCCTAACAAGAGCAAAAAGGGTCATTTAATAACAAGAGAAGTTTCTATACAAAATAAAATAATAGCTCATCTAATATAAGTGACATAAGTACATTTGATAGTGATGATGATAGTAATGATCATGAAACTAATGAAACCTTATTCATGGATATAAAAATAGATAATTAAGGTTGTTCAAAAGGTAAAATTGTGGATGATGAAGAATCAGATGAAGAAGAGGCTAAAGTGAACCTTGAGGTAGAATTAGTGAGTGCTCTAAAGAAGGAAGAATCAAAAAATGAGATCATTGCTTAAGAGTTATGAGGATCAAATCAATCTCTTTTAATAGATACTAAGTAACAACACCAATGAACATGAGGAGATCATCAAATAATTAGAAACTCAGATTGAAATTATCTATGCAAGTATTAAGACCAAGGAGGAGGAATGTACCAAGTTTAGAATAGAAATAGAGTCCTTGAAGGTAGAAGTAGATCAGGTAATAATCAAGTTGAAGACACATCATAAATTTAAAAATATTACTAAAATTCTTTGTGATATTTTGAGTATTTAAAGGTCTCCACATGACAAAACAGGTCTTAAATTTAAATAACACCAAAAATAAAACAAGGAGAGTCAGACCTCATAGACCTATGAAGAAACTCTCAAATCTAAGACTCAAAGTGATCATCAAGTCAACAATACCAACATGAAAGTCAACATGAGGAGATCAATCAGGAAGCCTAATGTAATGAGGTATTCCAATTATTTTAATGTTTATTGTTTTATTTGTCATAGTTTTGGTCATAGAGTAAGTGATTGTAGAATATTATCAAGGGATGAGTTATCATGGGACCATGGGAGGAGTGATCAGTCAAGAGGTAAGTATAATAATGTTGTTTGATATAGTTTTCATAATATGAGACACATTATAAGATTATATCCTAATAGAGTTAGGATTCCATCAAGACCTAATGAGGTATATGGAGCTTTTAGAATGCATAAGAATGGTCAAACATTGGTATAAAATCTAAAGAAAGTCAATACTAATCACATTGAGTCCAAGAGTCAAGATGTATTATTTTCTAAGGTAGATCAAAGATTAGAAGTGAAGGAATTTCAAGAATACTTTTTATCTACATATATTGACAAGGCAGTCAAAGAGAAAAATAAGAATGACAAGGTAGATGAGTCAAATGCTTCAGTTAAGCCTATGTAGATTTTAAGGAGGGACTATCAGTCTCACAATTGTAAGATGGCTGAGAAGAGTGGTTTAGATATATAGGAATCTCTTGAGTTCATGATGTTTTGAGATCTATATGGAAAGGGGTAACTTCATTAGGCTTCATGGAGACACTATGGTATTAGTAGAAGTATGAGGTTGTAGTCAAAGAAGGATTCACCTTGAGAGGATTATAGGTTTTTTGTGTTGCAAGTATGATTTTTTTCCTTGTAGATTATATGTATATGAAAATATGAAAGGATTTTTGGTTAGTATGAGCATTGATTCTAGAGATCAGTTCATGAGGAGTCATGGCATTAGAGACATATGGAATGTGGATTAGTATGCAAGACCAATCTGGTCATAAAGATAAGCTAGATGTTGATCACAAATATGGAAGTGCGATGAAATCTTGTGTAGTTGATTGGTATATGAGAGGTAAGAAAAATGTTGTTAAGTGTTTCTAATAGTTGATATCTTGATTTGTGTTAAGAATTGGTATTGGTATAAAGTTTCTTGAAGGACTTTGAGGATTATTTGAGAGTCTTGATGACTTAAGTGATGAGCATAAGCTATGAAAATAAGGGGGGAGTCCCTAATTATATAGTTGGTGTCAGAAATGGGGTAGCATAGTGAGTGATCAAGAGTTTGATATATATCTCTCATATAAAGTAAAAGGTGAGTGTTCATGTGTATCTAAATTCATTTAAAGAAGGTATGTATGGAGTTAGGTGGAACATGTTTCTCATATGATTCATAATATTCTAATTATTTTATTTTATGATTTATTTTTGAAGAATGTATGATTCTAGATATTGCAAGTCTCTCTTTATCTTTAATATTAAAGAGGGAATGGGTTGAGAAAAGGCTAGTTTGAGAAAAGAGCTAAGTTATAGGAGAAAGTTTAGAATGGAGAAAAGTAATCTATTTATATATGTTTCTAAGAAATGTTTCCATATTATGACTCAAGAGGAGAGTATGGAGTTAGGAGGAGAGTTATATCTCTATGTTTTGAAGTGTCAAGACAGTGATGTAGAAGTCATAAGAAGCATGGTTTCTTGAGGTATAGT
This sequence comes from Torreya grandis, assembly GCA_037957365.1. Lineage (NCBI taxonomy): Eukaryota > Viridiplantae > Streptophyta > Pinopsida > Cupressales > Taxaceae > Torreya > Torreya grandis. Next base: position 1,420,822 of record JARHVA010001544.1, on the reverse strand, counting down.
TCAAGTGTTCTATAAGTTGTCTAAACAACTGATATGAGCCTAAGGTGAGTTTTTGTCAGTATTTCAGTTTATTGTTTATTAAATTTCAAGTCCAAGGAATAGATGGTAATCTATGGAAGACCCTTTGTCATTATTGTCAAAAGGTAGAGAATGAGCAGATGAGAAAAGTACCATTTTGAAGTGATTTTAGATATTAGTGTGTTTGTCATCAATGACAAAGGGGTAGTTTTTTAGCATGTTATTTTCTTTGATGTCATAAAGATGCATCATGTAAAGTCATAATGGTCATTGATTTCAAAGGTCTGTTTGGTCAAGTGATTGAGCATGGTAGTGGCATAAAGAGAGTGTTGATAAGTGAGTGAGTATTATGTGTATACAATCAAAAATTCATCATGTTTATAAATCAATCCTAGTTTGGAGAAGATAAATCATACCTACACTTCTGATTGGGAATACATTTTTAAAGTGAGAACATGACTAATATGGGGATCTAATAGACCCAATTAGGGGATCACTTGTCAAAATACACCATTCAAGGTAAGGTTCTAAAGCCTACAATCTAACATAATTATGCAACAACCCTAAAAGAGTCCTAAGGTTTAATATTGACTTATTATAACAAACAAGAAAGTAAATCTAATCTAGTGAACACCAAAGCTTATGGCATAAAGTGTGGCTTAGAAATAAAATGAACAACTAGACTAAACATGCATAGAATATATATACTCAAATCAATGTATATAAAATCCTAATAGATGAAAGAAATAAGCACAACTACATTATCTATTTAATATTACAAATGAGAAATAAATTTAGGAATACTTACCTTGAAGACAAACCTACCTAGCCTCAATCTCTCCATTGGCCAAGGTGATTCTCAAGATATTATTGTGGTATGTAAGGATAATAAATACAATTCAGGTCTAGGATACATAACCTATCTATGCATCCAAAAGACTTATTCACAAGACAATATTCATATCTCCAAATAAATAATGGAACCCTAAGATTTATTGATCAAGTAGAATGGTCAATAAGTAGATGTTTGTTCACACTTATTCTTCTGTGATTCTCTTCTTACAAATGGTTGGAAATGAACTTGTATATATAAGTGTATCTTTACCTATATCCTTCCAAAAATGTCAATTGTACAGGGTTAACCCAATCGATCCCATATGTTTTTGGGTATAATTCACTAGGTCTGAGCTAGGTTGGCCAAAGGGATGATAAAATTAAAGAGTGAAAAATGCCCCTAAACTATACAAGGTCAACCCAATCAACCTGGTAAAACTGACTATCCAAAAGGGTGTTAATGAAATAAAAAGAGGGATAAATCATGAAAATGATAAGAATGGGTAGGATTGAGAAAAATAATCTTAGAGTAAATGGTTTTAGGATACAAGTGTGTAGATGGTAAGTGGAAAAAGGGACAATAATCTTATGAAGTGCTAATGGTTTGCCCACCCCTTTCCTAATGTACCCCTTAGGATGTGTATTTAGAGATATTTAGAATCAATGGGTTCATACAAGATAAAAAAGTTTTACTAATAAATAAAATTTTAAAAATATTATGTGTATACATATGCCCCACCTGAAGCTCATCACATGTCACATAAGTGCAACATGGGATGGTGCTTTGGGATAGAACATGATAACACATAATGTTGATTCTAAGTAAAGTGTAGTAAGTAGAAAGTAATATAAATGAAAGGATAGAATTGAAAAACACATACCTTTACTTACCTTAGTGATGCATATAAATAATTATATTTCAAGAGATGTGAAGGTGTCCAATGTGAAGAATACTAGGTGAACTTGTAGAAGTTAGTGCAAAAAATAGCCAAAAATCAATTTTTTTGGAAGAGTAACATGATAGTGAAAAATAGTTTATAATTTATCAGGATTTCAATGCATTTTGAGGTTCAAAAAATGGATGAATAGAAATAAATATATAAGTATAACAAGGAATTAGAGTAATAATTAGGTAGAAACAACTAGGTAGACCTAGTCGACCTAGTAGGCTGAAATTTTGCTAAAATCCACTCTATTGACCTAGTAGGTATGTGTTGATCTAGTGTGTTTTTTAGACTATTGACTTAGTACATGACTATCAACCTAGTAAAAAAATCCACTCTACTAACTTAGTACTAAGAGGGGGAAAAGTAAAGGGTTAACTTTGTTAAGTCAAGATTAAAATATTTAAGGCAAATGAATGACAAATAATGGAAAATGAATTACAAATGATAGGAAAGAAATGAAAAATGATTGGAAACATAGTAAATTATGTTGAAATGTATGTAAAACATAAATGGAAAAAAGTAATGTAGAACATACTAAATCACATTAGGAACAATGTAAAATATGAATGACAAATAGAATTTCAATGCAAGATAACTTGAACAAAGATATGTAAGAAAGGTAAAAGTAAGCTCATTTAAGATAGGAAAAAATAAAAACATGAAATACTAAAAATTAAGTGTAATTGAATAGGTGAGACAAACATGAAGAAGGAATACATAAAGAGAAATATGCAATAATGGAAAATATCATAGGAAAGATAAGTTAAGTCCACAAAAATCAAACAAGAACATGATGGAGAAATGAAAATCAAAAGATATACGGAATGAAAACTCAAACTTAGTGCTTGTTATAAGATATAATATAAGAAAACACAACCACCTAATGAAATGACTAGTATGACACTGAGATGGTGTGGTAGATATATGGTGTAAGGGTGTAATCCATAGTTACTCAAACATGTTATTTTTATCTAAGGATAGATAGAATTGAAACAAAGTAGTGCTAGCATATTTTTAACGGGTGAAGAAAAAGGAAGTAAATAAGAGGGAAAATAGATTTGGAATCACAAGTTACTTGTTAAGGGGGTAAATGAAATGGGTGGAGGGGAGAATGAAGAAAAAAACTAGGTAGAGGAACTCTTCATCAAAGTCAAGACACTCAAATTAGGTTTTTTAAAACAAGAGGACTTTTGACCTTAAGGACTATGAAGAAATTATCTTAGTCATATAGGTCTTAGGTCAATTAATGAAATATATAGATTATCCCATGAAGACTATATTCATGAAAATTAAAATGGATCTACCTCCCCATAATAAGTTCCCTATTCCTTAGGACCCCTTATAGAGTTGTTAGTTTACTATGACAATTGGGCACTTACATGAAAAAGTAGGTAGCACCATATTTTTTTTTTGATTTCCCCTATTCCAGTCTAATGACCTACCACATCCCAAAGGACCTCAACTCTATGTGAGTCCAATTATGGAGTTTGAACTTTGATTAAAGATAGGATATGTGCTTGTAATCATGTCTTTTGGTGTGAATTTGACTTTTGAGATTTATATGTTGCCTTTTAGATATTATTTCCTTTTGATTCAAATGATTTGGCTTTTAAATTTCTTGATATATTTTTATATTCCTCCTCCATACAAATTTAGAAAACCAAACTTGGGTGTCAAAGATGACTTTCATTTAAATACTTGGGACAAGGTTTATAAGAGAGAAAAAATTCAAAGATCATGGGGCCTAAGAGTCTCATAAATGTAGGTGAAATAAAAGTTCTCTCTTGACTTTGACCTTGTTTTATCCAATGAGGAGATGAAATAAAGGGGAAATAAGAGGAATGACACATGGAACAATTTAAATTACTTCAAATTGAAAAAAATGTGATAAAAGGGAAAAATAGATATGATGATAGTAAAGGGTGATTCCTTATCATAAGAATGAGGGGAATGGAAGAAAACATGCTAACATAGATTGTTTGTGTAAATTCCATCTAACAAAAAAATCAAAAGGTAAAGTTGAGAACAAGAATCAATAACATTTTCTAGAAAAGGAATGACAAAATGTTAATTTAATGAGGGTCGGGTCCTATTCATGGTCTTATACTATAACTCATAAAAGAGAAACCCATGGGAGTGATAAAAATCATGTATGTGAAAACAAATGAGGTAAATAAAAGATGGTATTTTGTGAGGAGTGTCAGGTCCTATCTATGGTCTTACAAAGCAACACACAAAAGAGAAACCCAAGGGTTGAATACTAAATAAGGGGAAAATAATCATAAAGCTACTAAGGAAAATAATAATGTAAAAATATATGAGGACAAAAATCAAATTAAATTCCAAATGTAATGTGTAATAAAATAAAAGAATGTAAAGGAATACAATGATGATTATAAGATGAAAGTAAAATAATGTGAAAAAAAACAAAGAAAAAATAGAAAAAAATAACAAGTAAGATCTATGCTAATGTTTGTATCAAAGACGAGCATGTGAAATACAAGTCTATAAGTCTTGGAAGGCTTCTTGAAGCTCCATTTATTTATTATTACATATTGTAAAATAAGAGTGGTCATCATAAGATGCCCCAATGGGTAATTGGATATAGGGATGTGCATCATAATATTACCCAAAGTCTAAGGTGACATGTGGATGGGCATCATAAGATGCCCAAACATGTGAGTTGGAGTGAGGTAACATTGAACTATAAAACGATTTGCATTGGGTTGGTAGGTGCATTCAAAGATAGATAAATTTGTTGGTTTGTTAAATTTTAAGGAGGTTAAATATGACATAGGATGTTTAGGAGTGGTATGAGGAGATAAACGGGGACCATGTATGATATGATTTTGAGTACACATTTGAACTAGGTAATCTTTTAGTTTATGTGACCTAAGAAGTTGAGGTTCAACATATGCCAAAATATGTTTAATGTTGTTCATGTTAGCTATAGCTTCCTCATTGGTGTAGAAAGAAGGATCAAATTTGGTATGAAAAAATTAGAAGATGAGGTATAGGTATGGGATGATTGTTGTTGATCATTAGGTAGTTGATTTTGATGTGATTGTGGTTCTTCAGATTGAATTTGAAAAACTTGAAGATAATCTTGATAATGTTGTTTTATTAGAGTCTTAAGATTGAAATGTAGACTAAGCAAAGAAGAAATAATAAAATGCTAGAGATCATTACAATACTCATGATAATGACCTATAGTATCATGTCACCAATAAATTTTTATGATTGTACCATTTTGGATGAGGTTTGGAAGGATCAAAGATCATGGGATTAGAGGGTGGAAATTTCTTTTTAAGTTGTTCTAGACTTAAGGGTGGGTGGCTTGGGTTAAAATTAGTTAAATTGGATGCTCCATTTTGAGGTTGGGGAAACTTGGATGAATCAATGTTATGAGAAAATGATTGAAAAGGTACTTTAATAGTTGTTTGAGGTGTTTCAAATTGAGTCATAGGAAAGTATTGCCTTTTTTCCTTTTTGCTTGGTTTAAGGCTTCTTCTTCAGTTTTAAGTGAAAATATTTGAACTTTGTATTGAAGGGGAGGTTTAAGAATAGTGAAAAATATTTTTAAAAGAGTATCATCACTCATGTTATGGTCTACTTAATGAGAAAGAGACTTCCATCATTTGATAAAAGTATGAGTAGATTCATTAGGAAGTTGTTTGACATTGATGAAATGGCTAAGGTAATTTTTAGGAAGATCATTATGTTGGAATTCCTTCACTAGAATATTGACTAAAGTATCTAGTTGTGAGATGTAATGTCTAGGAAGTTAGTTGTACCATTAAGGTACATCACCAAAAAAGGTTTTAGATAAGATCTTGGTGGTAAAAAAGGTGTTAGTTTGGACCCATTCCTTATAGAGATTACAAAAATACTTAAGAAAGATATTAGGGTATTTAGTCCCATTATGTGTGATAGTTGGATAAATGTTTCGAATATCCATGGATGTAATGAATGGGGATAAAGGTTCATTTTGAAGATGTTGAAGTATTTTGTTATTCATTATAGGTTGAGGGATGATATTCCCATTTGAATATATAAGAGGAGGATGGACAAAATTATGATTTGGTTGAGACATGATGACTCAAGGTGGTTGACTAATCATGTTACACAAATTTTGTTGCATGTTCATAACTTGAGGGTGTTAGTTGTTTAGATGATGTTCATTTGTTGTATGACTTATGCAAGAAGCTAAGTTGTATCAATAGGTGGATTGGTGTTTTTAGGAGAGGTATTAGTGTTGATAGGAGGAGGATTGTTAGTGTTAGTGGGAGGAGGTTTCTTTGTAGGTGGAGGATTCTCAACATTAGTGTTAGCTGTCTTAAGTGTGGTAGAAGAAAAAGGAATCTTGGTAAATCCACCATTCTTTTGAGGAGTGTAAATAGTATTATCATCAAGGTTTTTGATTAATTGGGATCCATATATATTATCAATTTGAGTGGTTTTAACCATGTTAATTTTGGTATTGATAAGACTTGGTGATCTTGTTATGGGTGTAACAACAGGATTATGAACATTGGTTGTAGGGGTATGAGTGTTGATAGGAGAGGGATTCCCAAAATTGGTATTGGGAAGAGGATTAGGATGAATGACCTCAACTACATTACATTATGTAGTGATCGGTTTTTGGTTAGGAGAAGAGGAAGGAAGAAATTGGATAGTTTCATATGAAGTAATGAAATAAGTGAGGTTATTATCCAAATCATTATTTATGTAATGTTATTGATTAAAATAAGGTTAACCTAATGTCATCATGATGAGATAAGACTAGATAACCACACAAGGAAATAGGAAGAGGTAAGAAACTATATAAGGTTGACTGAGTCAATCCAACATAGAAAACATACCCTACAAATTATATAGGGTTGACTAGCTTGACCTAGTATATGTTGGAACACAACTCGATACTGAGGGGGGTGAATCAGTATATCAAATAAAACTAATTATTTAATTAATTTTAATGTAGATTAAAAGATATATTCAAATAAAATCCAATATACAAAGATCATACACACATAAATACTCATGACACTAGATGTATATGTGGAAAACCCATTGGGAAAAACCATAGTGAAAATAACTACTAGAATATACTATTATAATCCAACCTCATAGTCAAAGCCTCACTGGGACACCTCATTGGTTATAATGTTTAGGGACACCAATCCTAAGGAAACACCAATCTCCTAATTTAAGAGCACCAACTCTAAGGAATCACCCACTCACTAATATGATCACCCACTTAGCTTATTTAATAGCACCAACATATCAGACTTTTCTTATGGAGCTAAAACTACAATTTATAGATTAGATTCATACATGAATTGATAACTTTGTTCTTTATTATAGGTATAGTCTAAAATTGATCATTTTCTACACATTCTCTTTGTGCCTTTATTTATCTCTACTACTTTCTTCTTCTATTTATGTGTTTGGATATTTCTTTATTTGACACACTTCATTGCCTTCACCAACCACTCTAATCTACATTCAATTTGGCTCAATAGTAAATGAAATTGTTCAAAACTTTTTCCTTTGTCCTAGATATCATATTTATAAACAAATGATCTTGGGTTCCATATATTCTATGTGTTCACACTTGAAATGCAACACATCATGCCAATTCTAAACTCTAATTCATTATGAATTTGAATTTAAGTTTCCCACATCTTTATTCCATGCATCACATCATAATTAAAAGTCTATTTATTATCTATAACTCTATTAGACTCAAGTTTTGATGCACAAGTTCTTTAATGTATATTTGATCAATTATATTGATCAATCTCATTATCTATGTCAAGATATAGAGCTTATACATAAGTTCCTACATGTTATTGTAACTAAGCATTTGTCTGGATATGAATTTAAATTTTAGTCATTGATCTTACCTTTGGCACCATGATCTGATAGTCTCTATTTAATTAGCTCAACTTTAAAATACATCCATTTGATCAATCTCTGATAGGCTCATGCTGTTTGTTAGATATTTATATGCTTTTAAACTTTAGTTTTATCAATTTTAAAATACATCCATTGATTTTTATCATCCAAGATTTCATGTGATGTTGGATATTCAAAGATGCATGATCTTTACCTTGACTTGGTCATTAAAATTTGACAATTTGACCTCATCTCATTACTTCTTATATCTTTGTATCACTTTCACTATGTTGATCTTCTATAACCTACTCAGTATTTAAATATTTATTGTGTCGATATACATCAATAACTTTATAATATTTGAGTCTATTCACTTTATTGGATCTCCTTTACATGATTATCCATATATTTTTAGATCTTCTAACAAGCTTGATCGTATATTTATCCATCCCTCAAGGATATGCCACTTGTAATAAGTTCATGCCTTACATACATAGCTATTAGTTCCTACTATTGATACACTTGGCATCCTCACATTTCTCATTGACCTTTTGACTTTAAGTTGCACCATAGATTAATTATTAGGCTCTGTGATTGTGACACTTGTCACTTAAATATTAACTCAGAGTTCCTTTTAACAATTTGACTTCATCATGCTCTATTAGATCTCCAATTTTTGATTAAGTGAAAACTATTGATCTTCCAAATAGCTTGAGCTTTACCTTGTGAAGATTTGTTTAAGTATGGGGATAATCTAAATTATGCCTGGAAGGCTAACTTTGCACCTTCATATCTTCTACTCTGCTCAACCACTTGGTCTAAAATTTAGACCATATAAACTAGTCATGAAAGTTAATAAACCTATATGCTCAATTATTTTTTAATTCTTCATTCATGTGAGATATAACACCATAAATATACTTACTCAGATTAATCTACCACAGAGCTAGCTATGCCTAGAACTTGCCTAGAAGGCCAAATTTGTTCTTGCATAGCTCTTGTCACACATAGTTGCATGACCTATAATTTAGTGAATATTATCCTCTTGCATATGGGATTCTATCCATATATCCAATTTCTCCTAAATCCTTCATATGTAAAATATATGACATCATGAAAATATATTTTTAGTGTTTTCTTTCAACCTACAAATTTGACTGCATTGGAAAATGCTGTCAAAATGCCTTAGAGCCCTAATTTTCTCAAGAATATATTTTGTCATGCTACATCACATGACCTAATGTTTATCACATATAATCTAGGAAAAAATAAATAGACCCATGTGATCATTTTATCCTAACACCTCCATGTGTGTAAATGTTGACCTCATCAATATGCTTACTTGGCTCTATTTAGCACCTTTTACAAATTTCTATAAGTATAGAAAATTAGTGGATTTATTCTAAGTATCTAACATTATATGCCCATATCTTCAAATACACTTCATCACATGTATTCAAATCTAGTGCATAACTACTAGGGACTAATGTGATCAAAACCATATGACCAGCTCCCCCATACTCATTCACACATGGCAATGTTGACATCAACAAGATGCCTTCTCATATTTTCCATCATTGACCCTAAATGTCTAGGTGATCAATGTGAAGAACTAAATGAATTCCAATCATGCACACAAGCATTCCAATCATTATCAACCTATGATAGGATCCTTTGCATATCCTCTAATCACCATATACAATATTGAACATCAATGGAATGTTCATAATGTCCCTTTTGACATCAATGAAAATCATATTTCCAATAATAACCCACTTGGTCATTGATGGCAAACTAACTACTCTGATCTTCTACTATTCATCTCCTTCTCTAGCATTAATTGCATTGGCTTCTAATAAGTATCAACTAAAGTTATTCATACCAAACTTGCTCCCCCTTAGGTAATGACACATTTGCCTAATACTAAAATTAGACACTTGTTCTTATTCTTTGATATTTGCAATTTTGTAGAGAACATTTTACTCTTTCTCTTATAGAGAGAATTTTCACATTTTTCTCCCCCTTTGACATTAATGGTAAAGGGACTCTAACTAACTATTTGTCCAAATATTTCTCCCCCTTTATCAAATAAATAATTTTATCCAAGACTCTACAACTTTCAACTCATTAGTAATATTGAGAAGTATACATAATTGAGTTGACTTTTTCTCTTCTTTGAGGGATTAATAAAGCTTTCATGACACTCCCCTGGACTCATGCCCTATCACTAGTGATTTATTGATGTGGTGTAGGATCCATTACTCCTAACCTCTATCTCAGATATTCAAATTATTTTTTGGGAAGTGGTTTGGTGAATATGTCTACAATTCGGTCCTTAGTTGGCATATATTCCATTATGACATCTTGACCTATAACCATTTCTCTTAATAAATGATACTTGATTGATATGTGTTTGGTTCTTGAATACATCATTTGATTCTTTGATATATTTATAACACTTAAATTATCACAAAGAATAAAGATAGGTGATTTATACTCAACCTTGATTTCCTTGAGTGTTTGCTTCATCCACAAGACTTGAGTACAATATGCCATTGTTGCTACATACTCTACTTATATTGTAGAAAGAGTAACTGACTCTTGTTTTTCTAAACCACAAAACAAGTCTATTTCCAAGGACAACTTCACCACCACTAGTGCTTCTACTATCATCCACACTTCCTACCCAATCAACATCTATATATTATGTCAAAGTGAAATCTTCACTTTTAGGGTACCATAGGCCATAGTCAATTGTGATTTTTATTTATCTAATGATTCTTTTCATTACATTGACATGTGACTCTTTAGGAATATCCTAAAATTTAGAAACCATGCACACTACTTGCATGATATCTAGTCTTGATGTAGTTAGGTGAAAAAACTATCTATCATTGATCTATACATAATTTGATTCACATCAAGGGACTCATCATCTTTGTTCAACTTGCATCCAGTTATCATGGGAGTAATAACTAGTTTGCTATCTTCCATTCCAAATTTATTGAGCATGTCCTTTGCATACTTGGTTTGGGATATGAATATACCTTCATTAGATTGTTTTATTTGTAGACCAAGGAAGAAATAAAGTTCTCCTAACATATACATCTCAAATTCACTTTACATTTGTGTACCATTTCTTTACACACTTTGTTATTTATACCACCAAATATGATGTCATATACATAAACAACAATAATAAACATATGCTCACCTTTTGATTTGAATTATAGATTACTATCTGAACATCATTTCTTGAAACCTTATTGTTGTAGGTATTGGTCCAATATTGAATACCATGTTCTAGGTGCTTGTTTTAGACCATACAGTGTTTTTTTCAATATGCACACATAATCTTCATCATCTAACAATTGAAAACCTTATGGTTTTTCAATATTGACTTCCTCTTCTAAGTTCCCATTCAAGAAAGTAGACTTTAAATCCATTTGATGGACTTTGAACTTCTTGTAAACAAAGAATGATAGAAACATTCTTATAGCTTCCAATCTAGCAATTGGAGTAAATGTTTCCTCAAAGTTGATGCCTTCTACATGTGCATATACCTTACACACTAATATCACTTTATTTCTTATAATATCTCCATCCTTATTGAGCTTATTTATATATACCCATTTTGTTCCTATCACATTCTTGTTTGAGGGTCTTAGAACTAATTGCCAAGTTTTAATCTTTTCTATTTGGCTTAACTCTTCTTCCATGAATTTTAGCCAATTCTCATCCTTATTGACTTCAACATAGCTCTTAGGCTCAATTTTTGACATTAGAGCAAAACTTAATTGATCCTTGTTCATTACATCTCTTCTCCTTATCTGAACTCCTTCATTCTTATTTCCAATTATCTTCTCTTTAGGATGATCCTTTTGAACAAATCTTGGATGTGCTTTTTCATTATTTTCCTTAACATCTTCACTATCTACTTCTTCTTCTTCAATATCTTCCTCTTCATTATTGGTTTCCTTGCTAGGTTCAACATGTTTTATGCCTTCTTCAACCTTGTCATTTACACTCTCCACCATATTGTGTATCATCTTATTATAACATACATAGGACTTGCTTTGAGTGGAATGAACAAGAAATATTCTTTCATCACATCTTGATTCAAATATTCCTAGTTTTTCCTCCTTTCTTCTAATGTAGCATTTGATTCTAAACAATCTAAAGTACTTAATAGAGGTAAGATTTATATACCATAGCTCATAGGGAGTTTTGTCTCTATTTACCCTCAGTTAGAATTTATCTAAGATGTACACTATTGATTGGACTACTTCTTTCCAATATCATTTAGGTAACTTAGCCTCCTTTAGAATTTTTATAGTTATTTCCTTGAGTATTCTATTCTTTCTCTCAACAACTCTATTTTGATGTGGAGTCCTTATTACAGAGTAGTGACTTTTGATCCCATGCATCTCATAATACTCTATGAATTAATTTGAGGTGAATTCTCAACCTTTATCATATCTTAAGCATTTGATTTTTCTTCCAATCTCATTTTCAACCATGGCTCTAAATATCTTGAATCTCGTAAAGGCTTGAGATTTATCTTTCAAAGAGGTTACCCATGTCATTATTGAGTAGTCATCTACAAATAACATGAAGTACTACTCTCATTTAGATCCTTGTCTTGGTAGGACAATAAAGATCAGTATAAACTAATTTTAGAGGCTTAGTAGTTGCATACTCCATTGTTTGAAATTTGATCCTTATTTTCTTGCCTAATTGGCATTCCTTACAAGTAGTATATGCAGGTTTGGTTATCTTGGGCATGTGTCTTACACACCTATTTGAGATCACTTTGACTAGATTATCAAAGTTGACATAAGACATTCTCCTATGCCACAACCAACTCTCATCAATATATACCATCAAGCAAATATTACCACTCACTTCAATAAAATTGTAGATATTTCTCTCAGTCTTTTGCCCTTCTACAAATGTTTTTCCATATCTCTTTAGCTTGTAGCCTTCTGCAGTGGATGTGACCTTATATCCATTATCACACATTTAGATGATACTTAGCTAATTATGTTTCAATCCTTTTACATAAAGGACATCATGTGTAGGCATTTTACCATCTATGTTCAAGGTTCATTTACCTTTGATCTTTACTATTGTATTAAGTCCCATGGTAATAGATCCTTCTTTACATTTTATCAATTTGGTGAATTGCTCTTGTCACTAGTCATATGCTTTGAGTAGACACTGTATATCACACATAAATTTTACTCCTTAGCATGAAGTGTAGTTTAATAAATCATGGATTGATTTTTTACTTTCCACACTTCATTGGGTTTCTTATATTTTCTCTTCTCTTTATCATAGACTTGTGAACCTTTGTTCACACTAGGAGACATGTCTTTCTTTAGATTGTGTAATTTCGATGTTACAAAAATATTTTTGAACTTCTTTAGCTATGTGACCAACATTATTACAATTATATCACATTATATTTATATCTAATAAAAGATTAAATGAGTTTATACTTACAAAATTTGTTTTTCATGTAGATATAATTATAAAATCAATAGACATATGATCAAAATTATTATATATATACTAATAAGCATAAAAAGATGAGGAATACCTCGTCATAACATTTCTTGGTACAACATGAGGAATTATTCTAAGATATGGCTTATTCAAGTTTCTCACCTTACTGTATCCATCAACATTAGCTACCTTTGTCTTAATTTTCTCTTCAAGCTTCTTTTTAGGTTCAACTTGTCAATATCATCTAGAGCATAGATGAGCTCACATTATATATCTACTTCTCCTTTTTTATTTGATTCTTCTTCTTCTTGATCCAATGAAGTTGATCCCATTGCCATGAATAGGACTTCCTTTTCCTTAATCACAAAAGTGAAGTCATGATCATCATTGGAACTATCACCATCATCCAACAAATCATTGTCTACTTTTGTGTATAGACCTTTCTTATTCATGAATAAGTTATTATTCTTAGGATAGTAAGGTTTCACCTTTTTACTACTCTCTACTTACTCAGAGTTATTCATTTTATTATGAGAGTATTTAGTAGCAAAATATCCTACATTAACATAGTTCAATCATTTGAAGGTTAAATTACCTATTTAATTTATATATCCTCTCTTTAGTCTTCTAAAAAGTTAGGTTCTTATTCATTAGTCTCCTTAGATTTAGATGTAGGTGTTTCTTCCTTTACTTGCTTGGCTACTTTGAATGCAACTTCTCTCTTGAAGGTGTGTGTCTCTCCCATTCTCATCTCATAGGATATGAAGGTTCAATATAACTCATAAATAATGAGTTTATATATATATATATATCTCTTGCTTCTTCTATTGTAGATATTTTAGAATCATATCTTGATGGAAAAGATATTAAAACCTTCTTGACAATGATTGACTCTTTCATTTTTTCTCTAAGGCTTCTGATTGAATTTATTATTTCATCTATGCTAAAGAGGTAGTCTACAATATTATCCTCTTCATTCATTTTAAGGATATCAAACTTTAATTTATAAGTTTGTAGCTTAGAATGATTTACCTTGTCATCTCCTTCATAGATTCCCTTCATCTTGTTCCAGATGTCTTGTGCATTTTGATAGTGCATAACTTTGACAAACTCTAAGTTTAAAAATCCACAAAGAATATAAATATTTGCCTTGGAATTTCTCTCATATGCCATCTTGTGATCCTAATCAGTAGGATTTGTATTAAGGTATATATATCCATTTATCATAGACATCCATACATCAAACCCTAATGAGGATAGATATGTTTTCATTCTTATACTCTAAAATACATAGCTAGATCCATCAAAGAGAGGTGCCTTGTTAGTTGAAGATACTTATTGACTAGTAATTGTGTTCACTATTACAAGATCTACCCAAGCTAATTAATCTTATTTCAAAGGAACTATAGGCTCTTCTACCAATTTTTAGAACACAACTAGATACTAAGAGAGGGGTGAATCAGTATATCAAATAAAACTAGTTCTTGAAATATTTTCATTATAGATTGAAAGATATATGCAGATCAAATCCAATATGCAAAGATAATACATTCATAAATACTCATGATACCATATGTATACATGGAAAATCCATTAGGAAAAACCATGGTGAGAATAGATTCTAGAATCTACTATTCTAATCTAGCTTCACAGTTAAAGCCTCACTAGAAAACCTCACTAGTTAAAATATTTAAGGACACCAATCCTAAGGAGACACCAATCCCCTAATTTAATATTACTAACTCTAAGGAAACACCCAATCCCTAATATAAGTACCCACTCAACTTATCTAATGACACCAACCTATTAGAGTTTTCTTATGGAGATACAACTCCAATTTACAAATTAGATTCATACATGAATCTAGATCTCTATTATTTGTTATAGGTATAATCTATAATTGATCATTCTCTACACATTCTTTTTGTTCCTTTATTCCTCTCTACTCCTCTCTCTTCCTCTAGTACTATGTCTAGATATTTGTTTATTTAACATACTTCATTACCTTCACGAACCACTCTACTCTGCATTCAATTTGGCTCAATAGAAAATGCAATTGTTTAGCACTTTTTTCTTTGTCCTAGATATCTTATATATAAACAAATGATCTAGGGTTCCATATATTCTATGTGTTCACTCTCAAAATACAACACATCATGCCAATTTTAGACTCTAGTTCATTATGACTTGGATTGTAAGTTTTTGCATCTCATTTCTATGCATCATGTCATAATTGTAGGTATCTTTAATATCTATAGCATCTTTTAGACTCATGTTTTGATGTACAATATCTAATGTAGATATGATTAGTTGGATTGATAAATCTCATTTTTTATGTTGAGATATAGATCTCATATGCAAGTTCCTACATGATCCTGTAGCTAACCATTTATATGTAAATGACTTTAAATGTCAATCATTAACTTGCCTTTGGCACCATGAACTGATGGTCTCTATTTAATTGTCTTAGCTTTAAAATGTGTCTATTCAATAAATATTTGATAGGATCATGCTATCTATTAGATATTTTAAAAAATTTTAACTTTAGTTTTATCAAATTTAAAATACATGCATTGATCTTTTTCATCTAAGATTCCACTTGTTGTTGGATCTTCCAAGATGCATGAATATTTACCTTGACTTGGTCATTAAACCTTGACACTTTGACCTCATTTCACTACTTCCTATATCTTTGGATCACTTTCATTCCATCAATCTTCTCAAACCTACTTAGTCTTTAAATTGTTGTTATGTCAATAGACATCAATCACTTTATATAATTTAAGTCCATTTACTCTATTGTATCTCCTTTGCATGATCACCCACGCACTGTCAAATATTTTGAAAATCTCAATCTTTATATTTTTCCAACCCTTAAGGATATGAAACTTAGCATAAACATGTGACTTCTATACATATCTATTAGTTTTTTCTATTAAGACATTTGGCATCCTCACATTTCTTATTGACCTTTTGAATTTAAGTTGCACCATAGATTAGCTATTTAGGCTCCATAATTGTGACACTTGTCACTTACATGTTAACTTAGAGGTCCTTTTGACAATTTGACTTCATCACACTCCATTGGATTTCCAATGTATAAATAATTATGAACCATTGATTTTTCAAATAGATCAAAATTTACCTTATGCATATTTGTCTAAGTATGGGGACCATCTCAATTATGCCTAGAAGGCTAACTTTACACCTACATATCTTCTACTCCACTCAACTACCTAGTCTAAAATTTAGACCATATAAACTAGATATGAAAGTGAATAAACCCATATTCTTAATTCTTTTTGAATCCTTCATGTGTGAAAGATATAAAACCATTAATCTACCTACTTAGATTATTCTACCATAGAGCTAGCTACGCCTATACCTTGCCTAGAAAGCCAAATTTGTTCTTGCATAACTCTTGTTGTACTTAGTCACATGACCTATAATTTAGGTCATATGATCCTATTACCTAGGGGATTCCATCCATATATCTAATTTCTTTTAAATTCTTCATATATGTAAGATATGACATCATAAAATTGCCTTCTCAAATTTTTCTTATAACCTATAAATTTGACTAAGTATTGGAAAACATTGTCAAAATGCCTTGGAGCCCTACTTTTCTCAAGCATATATTTTTTCATACTACATTGCATGATCTGAGATTTAACACATATAAACTAGGCACAAAAATGAAGACCCATGTGGTCATTTTTTCCTAACACCTCCATGTGTGTAAATGTTGACTTCATCAATATGATTACTTGGATCTATTTATACCTTTTTACAAATTTGGCTAAGTATAGAAACTTAGTGGATTTTAACCAAGTTGCCAACTTTGCATGCCCATATCTTTAACTGCACTTCATCACATATCTTCAAATCTAGTGCATAACCAATAAGTACTAATGTGATGACAACCATGTGATCAACTCCCCCATATTATTTCACACATGGTAATGGTGATGTCAAAAAAATTATTTCTCATATTTTCTATCATTGACCTAAAATGTTTAGATGATCAATGTGAAGAACCAAATGAATTCCAATCATGCACACAAGCATTCCAATCATTCTTGACATTTGATAAGATCTTTTTCATATCCTATAATCACCATATACAATATTGAACATCAATTACATGTTCATAATGCCCCTTTTGACATCAATGATAATATATTTCCAATAGTATATTAAACAAATATTAGAAAAAGAGGAAATAAGGTCTACAAACTATAAAGGGTCAACTAGGTCAATTTAGTATAGTTAATAGAGGCTAGAAAAAGGTACATGGTCGATTGGGTCAACCCAATACAATAGAGAGAAAACTATAAGAAGCCTATAATATATTTTAAACTAAAATAAGATAACTTTTTCAAGAAATTTGGAAAAGAAATAGTTAAAAGGAAACAAACCATGAATTAGATTAACATTGGCCAATCTAATTAAAACACACAGCACAAAACTTTACACCAACATTAGCTAATGTAATTTTTTTTTAAAACATAATACAATTAAGCAAAGAGAAATCAATCAACTTAGAAATTAAATAGATAACTAATTCATCAACCTAAATATTTATTAGATTATTAAGATATGATTTTAAATGTGATAGGAAGTTGGCATAAGCAAATAACTATATAACAATTTAGGGATGGTTTTAGGTAATTTTGGTTGAAAGGGATGATAGTGGAAATGATACAAGATTTGCATTGGGGCATACCCCCTCACTTCACACACTATAGTGGTAAGGGTGTTGGGCACTTAGCCATAATATACCATTAAACATAATTTATATTTGACCAAATTATCAAGTCAACTTCCCCCTTGGTGATGAAATCCAAGTAGGTTGGACTTAGATAGAAAAATGTTAAAATTATTATTTAGATTTTTTGATTTAGATGTATATGCATAAAATAGAAAATAATAAAACTAAATGATTAATAAAAAACCCTTAATTAGACTATGTGAACTACTCTAAGCATGCAATTAACGAGAAAAGAAAGGAGAGAACTAATTACTAGCATATAGAGATTAATTACAACATTAAATAAGGTATAGTGTTGACACTATATGATTAAAATATAGAATAGGGTCGATAGGTTTGAACCTATACTCTGTAAGCAAGGTTTGAAAATGAACAGGGTTGGCCAGGGTAAACCTAGCATTTAGACAACACATAAAACATAGAACTAGGTTGATAGGGTCGATCTAGTTGACTATGGAGGGGAAGTTTTGAAGACTAAAAAATATGAAAGGAAAGATACAAAATAAAGATATAGAGAGATAGAAAGGAAACTTGGTGGATTAGAGATGCTAAGAATAAATATTGCTAGTCAATAACCTTGGAATATGTTTGAAAACTCTACCAATTAGGTTTACTGGGTCGATCAAAATTTGTAGAATCCTAGTACTGAGTGCCTAAAATATACAGGGTCAATTAGGAAAACTTAGTATGTTAAAATGGATACCTTAAAATGTATAGGGTCAACTGGGTAAACCTAATAGTCTAAATTGGAAGTCTAGAAGTTTAAAAACCTATACTAGGTCATCTAAGTTGATTAAATTGCCTATTCCTAAAAACCTATGTAGAGATTAGAATTGGATTGATAGAGTTGACCTAGTATGATAGATATATACTAAAAATAATGATAAAAAGAATGAAATAAAGTGAAATAAATCTTGAAAGGTTTAGTTTCACATCAGGTTCACCAAAATGCATGTAATCAAAAATGCATCATGTTTATAAATATATCCTGGATCAGAAAAGATAGAGCATACCTACACTTCAAATTGGGAATACATTTGTTAAGCAAGAGCATGACTAATATGGGGATCCACTAGACCTTATTAGGGGATCACTTGCCACAATACATCATGCAAGGTAGGGTTTCAAAGCCTAAAATCTAACATAATCATGCAACAACCCTAAAAGATTCATAATGTTTAATATTCATGTATTCTAACAAACAAGAAAGTAAATATAATCTAGTGCACACCAAATCTTGTGGCATAAAGTAGGGGTTAGAAAAAAAGAAAAAAACTAAATTAAATATGCATAGAAAACATATTCTCATGTCAATGTATATGTAATCCTAAGACATGAAAGAAAAAATCACAACTACATTATCTATCTACTCTTACAAAGAAAAAATAAAGCTAGGAATACTTACCTTGAAGAGGAACCTAATGAGCCTCAATACCTCCCTTGGCTAAGGTGATTCACAAGATATTATTGTGTTATGTAAGGATAAAAAATAAAAATCAGCTCTAGGATACACAACCTATCTATGGATCTAAAAGACTTCTTAACAAGACAAGATTAGTATCTCTAAAGAAAGTATGGAACCCTAAGATTTATTCCTCAACTAAAATGGTCAATAAGTAGATATTCATTCACACTTATTCTTTAATTGATATTCTTACAAATGGTTAGAAATTAACTTCTATATATAGGTAGATCTTACCCTAAATCCTTCTATAAACATCAACTACACAGGGGTGATTGGGTTGACCCTGTATGTTTTTAGGGATAATTCACTATGTCTAAGCTAGGTCAGCTGAAGGGATAACAAACTCAAAGATTGAAAAATATCCCTAAACTATACAATGTTGACGTAGTATACCTAGTATAGCCAATTACCTAAAAGGGTGTTAAGGTAAGAAAAGGAGAGATAAAGCATGAAAATGAGAAGAATAGATAGGATTGAGAAGAATAAGATTAGGTTAAATGGTTTTAGGAGATAAGTGTGTAGACATCAAGTGGAAAAAGGAAAAACAATCTTATGAAGCACTAATGGTCTACCCACCCCTTTCCCGATTCACCCCTTAGGATGTGCACTCAAAGAGATTGAGACTTGATGGGTTCCTAAAAAATACAAAGTGTCAATAATCAATAAAAGTTTGAAAATTTTATGTGTATACATTATGGATATGAGTGTTTCTACTCATTTTTGCTTTTTACATTCAGAAGAAATAAGAAACTAAGATTAATGGTCAGGGGTTTGTACGTACCTAGATGAATTTGTGCACCGTATCCAGACATTTTAGGGACTCCTCTTTGGATGTGGAGGAAGACACCTATAGAGAGAAAGAGACTCAAACAAAGAAAATGATAGATAGATATATGGTGGACTGCTAAGCACATGCTCGGTCTCAAAAGTGTAAAGACTTCTTTGAGGGATGACAGTCCACTAGTTGATAAAAATAATGTTAGATAAAGAGAAATAATGAAAGACTAAGAAACAGAAAGTAGACAACATGTACCTATATTTTGTTGTAAGTCTCCCACAATCACCAACGTCGGTAGTTTTGTTGGCGTCAGTTGGTCAAGGTTGCCAATGTCAGTTATGCTACCGATGTTGGTAGGGGCAATGGTTGATGTCAGTCAGGGCAATGGCCTTAGATGGGTTTTAGGGTTATGTTCGTAGTTGATAGAGGGATTTTGGGAATCTAAAAGTCTATCCAGGGTTGTAGGGAGACGAATAAGGCCCGCAAAAGGGCAAAGGTAGAGGATAGGTTGTTAGAAAGGTTAAGGGTAAGAGGATGGATTTTCAACCTCTCCAGGAAGACAGTCAGGTTGGGTCTGGTTGATTGTATTTAGAAATAGTAAATAGACATTAATTACTACTATATTCTAAATTACTAAAATGAAAGGGCAGAAGAAATACTTAGCTCTGGTGAGATGAAGAACCAAGGTGTTGAATGCTTGTACCTATTATGGCTTGATGCTAAAGAACATATTCTAATTCAATCCAGAGTCATTTTCGTAGAGTCTCTGTGGCCAAGGGAGCGTTAGTTGAAGTCTAATGCCTGGTGATGTCTTAGAGTCTGAGAGGAAGAGAGAGAGAGAGAGAGAGAGAGAGAGAGAGAGAGAGAGAGAGAGAGAGAGAGAGAGAGAGAGAGAGAGAGAGAGAGAGAGAGAGAGAGAGAGAGAGAGAGAGAGAGAGAGAGAGAGAGAGCCAAATCCGAGTGAGAGAGAGCAACCAGAAGGAGTCCCAAAGTGATTCCAACATCCAAGAGCCTGTAACTTGATGTGAGAAGTCAATTTATGTAACTGACATTAGTGGTTGTACCAGCATCAGCTGATAGTTGACTGACGTTGATGGGTGTAGAATGGGTAAAAGGGGCTATTTTTAGCCATTTGCCCATTCTTCATCCGCCAAGTGCACTTGTCATTGGTGAACGGTCAAATGGTGGGATTATTAAGCATGAGGGTTAGTTAGGAGGTTAGGAAGGAGTGAGAATAGGTCTTAGATGAGTCATAGGGTGAGAAATGGTCTAAGGGTGAGGTGTCCAAGGTGAGGTGTCCATGGTGAGGTGTCTAAAGAGGATGATTAATTTAAAATAAGTATTTTAAATTAATAAAGTGTAGGTTAGGCATGTTAAAGTTAGAAAGGGACTAAGGGGGGGTTGACACTATTTTAGTGTCTACATTTGCCCCTTTTTGTCTTGTTGGTTGTTCTTGACGAATTGCAAGACAAAAATAGGAGTAAGTTGCCCCAGGTATGGAAAGAGGTTATTTTTGTCTTGTTGGTTGTTCTGATGAACTGCAAGATAAAAATAAGTGTTGTTGCCCCAGGTATGGGATGAGGTATTCCCCATCAAAGTGGGAGTTGAGGGAAGGTAACCTGATATCAGGTGCTGTTTTGATAGATAGTGGATGGATATGATGAAGTTTGAGTGTGAAGGTTGTAAAAGTTGAGATTATGTGTATGCCACTTCACGTGAAAGTCAGGTCAAATTGTTGCAGTCAAGGTCAAGGAGTGATAAAATTGAAATAACTAGTTCCCAGCTGATTGGGTTAAATGATCAAAGCTGTAGCTCCAATGCTCATCATGTTCTAAGTATCTTGGGCTTAATAAGTGCTCCTAGAAAACACAAAAATGTCACAAGTAGTGGGGATCAACTTGGGCATGATCCGATACTTGTGAGGGTCGTAATGTGGATTGCATACAATTTGCTAACTATTTGTGAGCTAGCATATGTGCAATGAAAACAACCAAGGCAAAGTTGTTTCGAAAGTGGTCATGGTTGAAGAAGATAGTCACAATCTCCAAGGTCATTGGTCGGGTCGAGTTGAGATATAAGTGATGTCAAGTGTTTGATGTTGTATGAGAGATATATGTGATCTCCAATGTGTCCCATGAGAAGTTTAAGGTGACTCATTTAGTGTCAGGGCTGATTGTTTGGTCATGATTGTGGGTTGGTATAGATAGTTGGTCCATTAGACGGACGAATGAAGGAATGGCTGAGCTAACCTCAGAAGACCCCATGTCAACTGAGTGATGCCTACATAGCCCGTATTTGAAGGGCCTCAGGCGAATGTAGTTCTCCCATAAGGGAGGAAGGGAGTCGATTATGGATTGGTTTTGACTAGGTTAAGTCGTGGTTAAAGGTGAAATGGTTTGTCCATTAGGTAGACGAACAAACAAATGGCCGACGTCATTAGGGAGATGAATGGGCAAATGGCCGAGCTAACCCCAGAAGACTCCGTTTCAACTGAGTGCTGCCTACATAGCCCCTATTTTAAGGGCCTCAAGCTAATGTAGTTCTCCCTAAAAAAGGGAGGAAGGGTCAAAGTGGTTGATAGTTGGTTTGGTCATGTTAATGGTTTAGCACTTCCCATATTCTGATGGTACATGCTTGAAATGATGAGTGTATGATGATGTTACAGCCTTTTCCATATTATGTGATGGTGTATTTTGTAACATTGGTGATGTGGGTTTTTCATCCCTATCAATTTCCCATATTAGTGATGGTGTATGCTAAAAATGAAATGAGTGATGATGTTATATCCTTTTCCATATTGTGTGATGGTGTATTTTATAACATTGGTTGGGTGATTTTTCATCCCTAGCAATTGTCCATATTAGTGATGGTGTATGCTAAAAATGAAATGAGTATATTTATGCTTCAACAAGTTCCATATTGGTGATGGTGTATGCTTGACATAAATTGTGTTTGGTTGATAGTTTCCATGTGTATTGGTTTCCATAGAAACTAGTGTGAATGGGGTATGATATGTTAGAGGTCTGAAAAATGTTTTGGTTTGGTTTGGTTAGGTTTTGGTTAGGTTGTATGACAAAGATGTATAAGAAGTGAAAGGCACATTGCTCTTTCATTGACAAGGACTATAATGATATCATAGATAGGGTTTTTGCAAACAAAATCCCCGTTCATGCATTACGTCATTGACCATTGTTTTATGTTAGAGAAGTAAGTGAATCACTTGACATTAAGTGAGCTCAAAATCCCTTGAGTATGTTGGGGTAATAGGTTTGATTATGTGAGATGTGAGGATATCATAACCCTTTTTAGCAAGGATAACTTTTCCCATTTTATAGGTGATCCTGAGAACGACTATAGGCAAGTCCATGACTTAATAGTTTGTCAGTCAATTTTTTTTTTTGGGAGACTGATCAATGCGAGAAGTCTACGTGGGGATGTTGTGTTGTTTTATGGTCATATGTTAAGCTGATCGATGTGGGAAGCTTCTGAGAGAGTGTTATTTGTAACAAAATTTGGGCATAGCCATCCTTTGAGGGAGTGGTCTATATTCTGCTTTGTATGGTTGAATGTCTAGCTATCCTTCAAGGGAGTAGTCTAATAATTATAGTAATTATGCAACTGTCCTTCGAGGGAGCAGTCTACATTTATAATTTATGACCTTTGAATAGGCATCCCAATTTTATTTGATTTTGTTTTTGACTGAATTTTTGGTCATGGACTTTACTATAGAGGTTTAGGGGTTTCCCTTTTATTAGGACAAAGCATTCATGCTTAACAAAAGGTTTGATAGGAATGAGAATGGAAATGATGGGGGTTGCTCAAGGGATTAGCTCAAATTAAACATCAAGTGAGTGATTACTTGATTAAAAATAAAATGTTTCTCAAACCTCATTCCTATGTTTCAAACATCAAGAGACAAGGGCATGCCAGAATGTTTCTACTCATTTTTGCTTTTTACATTTAGAAGAAATAAAAAACTAAGATTAATGGTCAGGGGTTTGTACATACCCGGATGAATTTGCGCACCGTATCCAGACATTGTAGGGACTCCTCTTTGGCTATGGAGGAAGACACCTATAAAGAGAAAGAGACTCAAACAGAGAAAATGTTAGATAGATATATGGTGGACTACCAAGCACATGCTCAGTCCCAAAAGTGTAAAGACTTCCTGGAGGGATGACAGTCCACTAGTTGATAAAAAGAATGTTGGATAAAGAGAAATAATGAAAGACTAAGAAATAAAAAGTAGACAATGCATACCTATATTTTGTTGTAAGTCTCCCACAGTCATTGACATTAGTAGTTCTACTAGCATTGGTTGGTCAAGGTTGCTGACGTTGGTTATGCTACCGACGTTGGTAGGGACAATGGTCGATGTCGGTCAGGGCAATAGCCTTAGACGGGTTTCAAGGTTATGTTCATAGTTGACAAAGGGATTCTAGGACTCTAAAAGTCTATTTAGGGTTACAGGGAGATGAATAAGGTCCACAGAAGGGCAAAGGTAGAGGATAGGTTGTCAGAAAGGGTAAGGGTAAGAGGATGGCTTTTTAGCCTCTCTAGGAAGACAGTCGGGTCGGGTCTAGTTGATTGTATTTAGAAATAGTAAATAGACATTAATTACTACTGTATTCTAAATTACTGAAATGAAAAAGTAGAAGAAATACTTAGCTCTAGTGAGATGAAGAACCAAGGTGTTGAATGCTTGTACCTATTGTGGCTTGATGCTGAAGACCTCATGTAATATTCCAATTTAATCTGGAGTCATTTGCATAGAGTCTTTGTGGCCAAGGGAGCATTAGTTAAAGTCTGATGCTTGGTGATGTCTCAGAGTCTAAGAGGAAGAGAGAGAGAGCCAAATTTGAGTGAGAGAGAGTGACCAGAAGGAGTCCCAGAGTGATTCCAGCATCTAAGAGCCTGTAACTCGACGTGAGAAGTTAGTTTATGTAACTGACGTTGGTAGTTCCACTAGCATCATTCGATAATTGACCAACATTGGTGGGTGTAGAATGGGTAAAAGGGGCTATTTTTAGCCCTTTTCCCATTCTTCATCTACCAAGTGCACTTGTCATTGGTGAACGGTCAAATGGCAGGGTTATTAAGCATGAGGGTTAGTTAGGAGGTTAGGAAGGAGTGAGAATAGGTCTTAGATGAGTCATAGGGTGAGAAATGGTCTAAAGGTGAGGTGTCCAAGTTGAGGTTTCTAAAGAGGATGATTAATTTAAAATAAGTATTTTAAATTAATAAAGTGTAGGTTAGGCATGTTAAAGTTAGAAAGGGACCAAGGGGGGGTTGACACTATTTTGGTGTCTACAATGAGTATCCTATTGAGAGTGTGTTCTTATTTGGTATCATGGTGTTGTCAAAGGTACATCATTTTAAGATTGATGTCAAAGATTAATAATCCTATTTATAAGTGTGTGATGAGACAAGGTGAATTAAAAAAGTATTATCATTAAAAGATGTTTTCATGAGAGAATTTGTAGGTAGGAGACAATTTAAAGGCAACTAATGTATTATGGCTTCATAAAAGTATAGTTAATTGATATCAAAGTTGATGTCAAAGGTGTATCATGTAAAGATTGACAATGTGTGATACCAAAAATAATCTTGTGATGGTTGACATCATAGGTAACTAAGGACAAATGGTAGTATGTGATATATCAAGGTACATGAAATAATAGGTGCGTGAGATAAATGAGTGCCATCATAAGAAGAGAAGGGTGTGGTCATGAGAGTTGTCATGAGTAAGGTCATTTATGAAAGAGAGAGTGTTTAATGAATGAGAGTTTTCATGAATATTGTGAGCATGAAAGGTATAGATCGTGAAAGAGTGTTTAAAGACAACTAATGTCGATATAGGAAGCATAGTGTATGAATAGGCTTGTACAAGTTGTATCTAATCATAAATGCATCAGATCCACAAATCAATCCTAGTTTGAAGAAGATAAATACTACTTATATTTTCAATTAGGGATACATTAGATAATTTAGAACATGACCAATATGGATTAGACCTAATTAGGGGATATCTTCCTACAATAAGATCACTAGAGAGGGTTCCAAATCATATAGTCAAGCAAAACTACGTAATAACCATAACTAAGTCTTTTGTTTTCATATTGATTATACCAATAATAAGTAAATTAAAAGTCTAATCTAGTGCTCATAACAAATTTAAACATGCATAAAAGAGATATACTCACGTTAATGTATATATATTCCTAATGCATGGAGAAGAAGTACAAATGCATATCTATCTACTATTACAAAGGAGGAACATATTTAGGAATACTTACCTTTGAAGATGAACCCCAAAATCCTCAACCTCTTCCTTAGCCAAGGTGATTTGCAAGAGGTTTTTGTAGTATGTAAGGATGAAAATGATAAATCAGCTCTAGACTACATAATATATCAATGCATCTAAAAGAATTATCCACAAGACAAGATCCATATTTTTAAAGAAAGTATGAAATCCTAAGCTTGCTCTTGATGTAGAATGGTGGATAAGTAGATGAATTATATATATATATATATATATATATATATATATATATATATATATATATATATATATATATATATATATATATATATATATATATATATATATAACTTCTTATTCTCTTCATGATAAATGATGGAAATGAATGTGTTTATATAGATGGATCTATCCCTAAACCATTTCAAAATTTTAAACCAATAAGGTCAACCCAATAAACCTAGTATCATTATTGATAAAAAATCACTAGGTCATGGACTAAAGTCAACCAAGAGCCAACCTATAACCTAAATAAGTTTTTCCAATAAGAGTACAAGGTCAACACATGTAACATAGTCATGTAAACTATCAAGAGAGGTTTTATGTTAGAAAAAGGGGTACTAAAGGTTGTAAAAGACTAAAGGAGTATGAAAAAGATAAGGCCAAGCTTAAGGAATGGTTTTTAAGAGACAAGTGTATAGATAAAAAGTGATAAAGGGATAAAATTCTATAAGACACTAATGGTCTGCCCACCCCTCTCTCAATGCACCCCTTAAAGCATGCCCTCATAGAGATTGAGACTCAATGGGTTCCTCCAAGATAGATAGTTTCAGTAATTGATAAGAGTTTAAAAATATTATGTGTATATATATGCCCCACTCGAAGTTCCTCATGTGTCATGTAAGTGTAACATGGGATGGTGTTTTAAGAATATAACATGATGAAACATAATATTGATGCTAAATAAAGTGTAGTAAGGAGAAAATAAGTTAAATTAAAGGACAAAATTAAAAAAACACTTACCTTTACTTACCTTAGTACTATAGATAAATAATAAACTTAGAGAGATGTAAAGGCATCCAATGTGAGGAACATTAAGTGAACCTATAGAGATTAGTGTAAAAATAGAAAAAAATCATTTTTTTGAAATATAGGCATATAATAGTGAAAAATATTAGATACAATGTTAGGATTCCATAAATTATTATAGTTTTAAAAGTGATTTATTAAAAAAAAATAATGATCAAAACAAGGAATCTGACAACAATTTGAAGGGTAAATATTTGGGAATAATAACTTTAAATAGGGTGAAAACAAATTCATTTGGTATCAGAGATAAAAATAGATCTTTGAAAGACCTAAAAAATCCTAAAGAGCCAATATGGTGAGGATATGATAGTTGAGATGAGGAGGATGCCTAGTGGCCATAATGACTGAAGCATAGGTAGGCAATTGAGAATTTCAAAAAAAATGAGTATTTTATAGAAATTTATAAATTAGACCAAATCTAGATATTGGAATGAACTTTAGGAAATTTTTTAGAGATACTATGGGTCAAATGGGGAAGTAGCTTGAAAGGGATTGGAGTAATAAATACATAAGGCATTTATTATAATGGGTTAAAGAGTTAGCATTTTGAAAGAACTAGGTCGACCCAATTGACCTATTAGGTAGAAAATAAACTTTTGAAAGGGATGAACTAGTAAGTCTTGGCCAACTTAATTGGTTAGGGATAATTTCAACTTAGTACCCCTTGGTTGAATTAGTTTTTTAGTCAAAAGGTTGACTTAGTACTATAAGGGAAAAAGGAATGCTAACTTAGTTGTTTTAAGTCTAGATGGTTGACCTAATACTATAGGGTTAACTTAGTATGTTTCTAAGTAGATAACATAGTAATAAAATGTAGGAAAATTGTTGATATAGTAATTTAAAGTCCTAGGGTGCCCAACTGAGTATTGAAATGGCCAATTAAGCTAGAAATAGTTCAAATTGGTAACAAATGAAGAAATTAAGGCAAATTAGGTTTGTTTATGTGAATTTTTGAAAGAATGTATTTTGATTACAAGTGACATGGAGGTCTAATACATATTTTTTTATTATAGGGGTGCCAGAGATTTTGGTAATTAGTGGATGCATCATGGATACAAGATCTATTGGAGAGCTTGAGGGATAAAAAAAAAGTTAGATTAGTCATACTAGTCTTGGGAGGTATCATGGAGATGTGATGGGTCCCATTGAGTATTGATCTAGCATTCATGTTCTTGGGAACCTAGGAATGCTTAACCAATAATTTTATATGGTTTTTAGATGGGGATACCATAGACATTGATATCACATTAGAGGATTTCCATATGATTCTTGAAATTCCTATAAGGGGACATTAGTGTTCATGGGGATACTGGACAATGAAGAGGAGAGGTAAGTATTATCCCAATGGATGATGTGCTCACATAAGATTTAATTGATATTTAGGGTGAGTTTTTTTTATGTCTATATTTCCCAAATTTTAGATATCTAGAATACTATGATAGGACTTGTGATAGTATGAGTGTTGTGTCACAATTCAGATGATAAGGTATTATTGTATGTGATGGCCTTATGTCAATTGATATTGGAGTATAGGTAAATCTATGACTTGGTTTCTATCACCTATGTTCAACTCATACATGATATGTATGGGATGTTTTCTAGAGGGAATAATACCATGAGACCATTGGTATTGATTAGTGTTTGGATATATGAGAGGTTTATAATATATCATTTAGCTAGGTTGCCCTATATGGTCGATGATCAGTTGCCTCAAGTTTTGATATAGAGGTAAGATCAGGTGGCATGTGTCATGTCCCATTTTCCAATGCTTTAGATGATCACACAAGGATATATTATGTGGTATCATTATACACACATTATGATAGTTTGGCTAAGTTGGGTGATGGTAGCACTAGGGTTATCATGATTGTGGATCATGAGATACTACACTTGGTAGGTAGAGTCACATCTAGTGGCATGCTTACATGGATAGTTTAGACTCCCTCACCTAATAGATCTTATAGTTGTACCTACATTTTGGGTTTAGCATGCAAGAGAGCCAAGGGGGTGAAGAGGAGGAGTGTTAGTCATGAGATTAGAGATCAAACTATAGTGTGTGAGACTATAAACATGTTTAACATGATAGTTGATAGCTAGAGAGGGTTTAGACATGGATACAAGAGTACCATAGGCATCACATCTAGCACCATAGTAGGAGGAAGATTGACTACCTTGGTCATACCATCCATAAATATGCTAGTGGTAAGAGGGATCATAGAGGGTAGTCATCTAGGATGATCTATTATTTAGCCTAGGATAGAAGTGGTATATAGAGTCACCAATGAGGCAGGGATTGAGACATACATGGCTGGTGGCCCCAAGGTTTGATTTTATTGGGAGGCATCTTATGGATGAGGTATTTAAGAGACAATATAATAGAGAGACCATGATTAATAGATGAGTAGATGGGGAGATGGTGATTAGTGACACCAGAATAGGTAATAAATAGTTATAATTTTTAGTCTTTGAAATAGAATACTAGTTGTATAAGATTGTAGATGGATATATATCTATGATCTAATATCTATTTGGTTAGAATTTTTTAGATATTTTAGATGATGAGGAGGTCATACAGGGATCCCTAGTCATGGGAGCACATGATGATATTATCGATGGGGTGTTGGTGCCATATGACCTTACCATATTAGATCATCCTTTGGTACCATATGCCCCAACTCAAGTGAGTTAGTTTAGAATAGTAGGGGAGGTTTTAAGGTATATATAGGCATGAAAATATGGGATATAACCATTTATAAGGGTAGGATCAAGAGAGGCATAGACATACATAACATGCCTTGGCTTAGGAGAGAGCCACACATTCGGCTACCACTTTATAGATAGGACAAGTATAGGCCCAGGTGGCCAACCTATAGGGACATGTAGTAGGCTTGAGATCTTATACATATTCATTGTAGCATAATATTTACAGGGAACTATCTAAGGCATCTATGGGAAGCATGGCTAGGCCATGAGATAGATATGATAGAGCCCAACCTTAGAGCTGGAATGATGTATTTTTGTATTTTATAAAAACACACAATATATATAGAGATATCTTATTTTGATGATTGGAGGTTGATCTTATGTTTTATATTATGGTTATGGTTATGGATGCATGGATATATTTATTTCTAGTAAATATATTTTGATTTTGTTGTATATGCTATAAGAAATATATGTGTTATTTTTTTTCTTTTATAGCATTATGTGGTATACATGCATGGTTAAAAATAAATAGGCAAAAATATTTGAAAAATTATAAGTAATAAAAGATAAATGCACTACACATTAGTTCATGTTGGGAAATGTGTAATAACAAAAATATGAATAAGTATAATAAACTAAAGATTGGTAAACAAGAGGGCAATTTTCTTAAACCATGAGAAAGAGTAGTACCAAAATAAAACAAGTAAAATCACACTAAATCATGTTGGGAAGTATTAAAATAATGTAATAAAATGGAAATCATGTGAAAGACTAATGGTATAAAAAAAATATTAAGTCAATAAATTATATTAAATCACATTGGAAAGTATAAAAGAGAAATAAAATTGGAAAAATGGTCTTAAATTAATCATACTAATTCAAGTTCAGAAGTATTAAAAAGTTAATAAAATTGGTTGGATTATTACATGTAATCAAAAAACAAGAAGATAAAGGTGAAATATTAATTAATTAATCATAAAACCTACTAAATTAAGATAGGAATCATGTCAATTATGTATAACTCATATTCAATCACATCTTATCTCATATTTGACACATGTAATTTTGTTGTAACTTGGATATTAGAAAATTATGTGAGGAAGGTCAGGTCCTATCCATGGTCTTACACTGAAACACACAAGTGTTACACCAATAAGGTGGAATTAATGTGAAAATATAGTAAAAATGGATGTTTGGAATGGGAATATAATTTTTTTGGTAATTTGTGAGGAAGGCTAGGTCTTATCCATGGTCTTACAATGCAACTCACAACTAGAATTCATAGGGAAGTGATTAGTAAATAAAATAATAATTTTCAAGGGGAGATATTAGGGTTTTAATGTGTGAAAAGGGGAATTTAATAATCATAAAATATGCATCTTATTAGAATACCTTAAGAGACATGAGGCATACTAAGGACATGAGAAGACACTAAGTGACTAGTGACCATAAATATACAGAGGATAACTATTCGCTATAGACACAAATATATGTAGGCAAATAAGTGTGATACTAAAATAAACTCATGTAGGTAGTTTTTAATAAGAATATTATACTAGACATACCTTCCCACAAAGTGTTCCCTATTCCTCAAGACCCCTTACAGATTTGTCGTTCTACTGCAAAGATAGGATACTTATGTGAGAAAGAAGTTAACACCAAAAGATTTTTTTATTTTCATTTTCTAATCTACTAAACTACAACACCCTAATGGACCTTGGATCTATTATGAGTTGAATTATGGATTTTGATGTTTGACTAGAATAAGAATATGTTCTTTGAATTATGTCTTTTAATGTGAATTGACATTTGAAAATTTTTGAATGCTACCTTTTAGATCATTATCTTTTGTTAAATGATTTGCCTTTTAAAATTTTATGGATTTTAAGATTCCTCTTCCATATGAACTTGGAATGACAAATCATGAGAGATTGAGTGATATACATAAATGAACTTTAGGTTTTGGCTAAATAAATCTAAGTATCTAAAGACAAAACTGACTAGAACACTTAGGCTAAACTATGAACCATCATGTTATCTCAAGTCTCAAGCATGTGTATGCTTAGTTTGTGAAAGGGAATAAAGGGGGATAAGAGGATATCTAAAATTGGACTGGTAAAAGGAGATTATAATGAGATGAATTATTTGCTAACTAATCACATGGTAAAGAAGAAATGAATAAAGGGAACAAGGTTTGTATAACCAAGTCACAATAATAATTATCTATGTTTATAGAGATAAAATAACAAATAATCATGAAAAATAAAAAGGGGGTCATAGGAAAATGAATATAAGAAGAAAAGGAATGCAATTATGAAAAAGAAACCAGAAGAGAAAAAAATAACATCATAAGAAATATAAAGTTCAAAACCAAAGTTACTATGTAAGATAAAAATTTGACACAATTTAAAATGATATAAAATAGATAAATGTAAAATTATAGCACACATCCAATCCAAATGAAAATATATGAACACCATAAATTTATTCATAATTACTAATATATTTATCCACACACATTATCCATAACATCTGATAAGTCTCTATTAAGATGAACTTTTAATACAACTAAAGTCTCATTAATCTTCAGTGAATTTTTATAAAATACTTTACATTAAATCTCCTTGACAAAAAATAATGGAATTCTTGAAGGATCATCCTAATGAGGGATATCATGTAGAGGATTCTTAGGAGGATGCATGAGAGTGGATTCTATCAGAGATTAAGGGGTAATTTATGGGGAAGGTTCCATTGGTGAGGGACTCATGGGTGGATAAGGATCCATAGGTGAGGGAAGTTCCATGGGTGAGGGATTCATAGGTAGAGGAATAGTAAGTGTAGAAGGGAACATAGGAGGTGGAACTACTAGGGAAGAAGGGGGATCCTTATTTCAAGAGGGACCTATGAGAGGAAGGGTAGAAGGTGTAAGAATGGTTAGGAGGTGATCTTTGAGATGCTACTGAAGGATGCAACAATGATTAGTGTGATGTTTTACACATTTTTGATAGAGATAATATACCTCTCCATACTTAAGAAGATACTAAATCAATAATTTAGGAGTAGGTATAGCCTTCTCTAAGGGTTAAAGAGTAGTGGGATGCAAGGTACCAATATATCATCATAACTTTAGATAATGCATGGATGAATAGTTATGTGTGTTTTGGAAATAATAGATACACCTATGAGTATTCTTGGCATGTTTATACATATGAGGAGTGGAGATAGAAGCTAAGAAAGTTTGGTATAGGAAATAATATCTAATCTAATGATCGATAGTTTTATAAATGTCATAATAAGGTTGGTTAGCTTGTTTGGTGGGTGAAGTATCTAGTTGTGCTAAAGGGAGAAAACCATCACCAAGAGAAGGTGGGGTTGGTGGAGAAATTGGATAAGGTTAAATTTAAGGAGAAATAATATTATAAATAGGAAGAGACTTAGCTATAGAGGGAGTGGGAATGGGATTCAAACTGGGCTCTATTAAGGGAGGGGTGGGGCCCATAGAAGGCTGAAGGATAGTCACAAAAATCTCAAGGATAAATTAGATGGAGGGGTAGTGGTATTTATAAAAGTTATAGGGACCAATCATAGCATGATCCATAATCATACTCATATGAGGTTCTTTAAAAATTGGAGGTGTGTGCACCATCTCTACCCTATGGTAGAGGAAAAATTCTAAAATTAGGAAAAATATAGGACGTAATACTATAATATATAATAGAAGAATGAAGCAAAGAGTAATAATAATGAATAACATCAACATCTCAAGATTGAACTAGATCTCCTAAAAATGGATTACCTAAAGTATAGACATCATCATAATTAGGTGTATGAAGATTAATGGCATAGTTAGGGATGACCTTTTCATCTGATGTAGTGTGATGAATGGAATGTCAAGGCTTAATTAAGATAATGGGTATATCATCATAAGGTGGTTGATGAGAATGAGGATAAAAATAATCATGAAGCTAAGAGATGAGATGAGGTGAGAGATCTTAAGTTTTAATCTTAAGATTGATCTTGTTAGGCTTATCACCATCATAATCTAGGATGTTAGGTGGTATATTATTGATGATTTTAGGGTTACCATTGTAACATTAGGTGGAATTGATAGAAAATTTAAATCATTAACATTAACAAAATGGAATGCTTGGAAAGAGTTCAGGTGTAAGAATCTTGAACCCACCATGGTTTTGTAATTTTCATAATTTCTAAGGTTTAGTGTCACCTTGAATCCTATAGATGGATCCATTGGGAGGAAATTTAACACATTAGCAAGTATAAGATGTGATTTTTATCATGTGTTGAGTCCATGGCCTACCAATAAAAATGTTATAGGATAAAGGAAAGATAAATATCATCACCTTCAAATGAATGGTGATAGGTGAGATGGTAATGGGGAGACACACAAAACCTAAAGGAGGCATTTTCCTTCAGTCATATCCTTGACATGTGTTTCATGTGGATTTAAAATTACACTAAAAATATCCAATGGTTTTGTTGAAATTGAGAGAGGTGACATAATTTCTAGAACATTCATTAATAAAAGCATGCTTGACTTGGATATCACCAATTTGGGCATTGATAAATAGAGGAGGATCATCTACATGAAGTAAAATCTCATTAGGGATCTTAGAATCAATGGTAAATTTAAGGGAAAGATATGTGTCCACCATTTTATCAACATGTAGGGATATCTCTTCAAACTATTTTAAAATTCTATCTTCTTATCTAGATAAGGTGGCTTTGCATCCTACTAGGGGAGGATGAGGGATTTTCATTTTGAACAAAAGATGTATAAGATGGTTATGATGACATGGAGAGGTCTGCATAAGTCAGAGAAATGGGATTTGAGATGGGAGGTTAGTAATATCTATGATATGATCCCACTCATCATAACCCATTAAATTATTGTTGGAAAGATGTGTATAGTGTTTAAGTAGGTCATCGAAAGGAGGAACTGAAGTGCATGTGAATTTATGATGATAAGAGGTTGAAGTTTTAATTAGAGGATAAGTTTTTAGATTAACTTGAGATGATGGGGTAGTTGATGTATGTATGGTTTGAGAAATAGTATTGATAGAAGTTTGAGTATCATTGGTGATAGGTAAAGAGGTTGGAAGAATGGTATAAATGGTATGAGAAGTGTTATCCAATCGAGGTGTTGGAATTGGTTCATCAAAATATATATGGTCTTATTTCCCTAAATATGTTAAGTGAGTTGGATAATACCCTTGGATAACACAAAATATATGAGGTAATTGATGTGTGTGGATGGATTAAGGATTAATGAAGGTAACCACCCTTCACAAATTAGTTATATTGACCAAATTCTCTTCAAGAGTTGGGTAAAGAAGACTATCAAATTTATTGGAAAAAGGGGTAGGCTTGTCTTGGTTATCTTGATGATTTAGAAGAGGATCTTTATAGATGGCTAAATGAGCATTAGACTAGTTTAAATCTTGAGATTTAGTTTGTGTTTCATGGGATTTAAAGTTAATGCCATAGGCTTATTGGTATTTATTAATGATAAAATCATGGTCAAAATTAAGACCAGGAAGGAAATTCATAGCCAAATTATGAATCTGCCTATAGATCTCATGATAATTACCCCAACTAGCATGAAACTAACAAAATTTATAGGGATCATACTAAGATTTCATGGGATGAGTGGGATCAATTTCTCATGGGAGAGGCCTTGTTAGACATTTTTGTAATTCTACTAGGGAAAAAGGTTTATGAACATTGATGTTATTGGTTGAAGATAAATGAGGATTGATGATATGGCTAAGAGGTGAAGCTTGTTCTAAATTTTAGTTGGGAACAACATCATGAATAGTATGATGGTATTAGAAGAATTCTAACACCATCATTAGTAGCATGATGATTCATATTCTTGAGTAACATTCAATTAACCATAGAAGGTTGGGATGGCTTGAATTGATGAATAAAGAAATATTGATGCCTAGCTTGGTCAATAGCCTCTTCCAAGGTATGTGGAGAGAGAGTTTAGACCCGATATTACAACTTGGGAAAAAGGGCATTGGTAAATATATGAAAGAGGTTGTCATCTACCATATTATGTTAGCATTTTTTAGACAAGGTCTTATGTTATTTAATGAAAGCTTGTGTAGTTTTGGTATTAAGTTGATTATAATTGATAAAATGGGCCAAGGTATTCTCAAGGAGATCACTAGTTTGAAACTCTTAGACTAGAGCATTGACTAAATCTTCCAAACTAGTAATGGAATGAGATTTGAGTTGGTTGTACCAATATAAAGCATCACTCATGAGATTTTTGATAATAGCTTGGTAGTGATAAATGTGTTTGATTTGACCCAATCTTTATATATATTTCAAAAAAAAATTAAATGAAGAGTAGGATTACTTGACCCCTTATAAAAAATGGTAGGGGTAATACCTCCTATATCTATATTAGCAATTTGAGATGTAAGAGTATCATTTTGAAGATTCTTTCTTATCTTATTAGCAAGAGGAGGCTAAGGGATAAGATTAACATAGGAATCTTGAAGCAGAGGTGGGGGAAAATTTGGGTTATGAGTGCTCCATGGCATCCATTGAGGGTGGGTTTGAATATAGATAAGATGATTTTGCATTTGTATCATTTTATTTTCATTGTTATCTTGGAAAGTATTTATTTTATTAAGATTTTGTAATAGGATTTAACATGTTTGAGTTGCACTATTAACATTATGTGAAGTATTAAAATTGGTAGTAGTGGCTTGGGTACCACTATGGGTGTTAGTAGGAACTAGAGAAGAACTATTAGTAAGTGAGGAACTAGTGGAATAATTTACTTGTGTGGAAAAATATGGACT
This sequence comes from Torreya grandis, assembly GCA_037957365.1. Classification (NCBI taxonomy): domain Eukaryota; kingdom Viridiplantae; phylum Streptophyta; class Pinopsida; order Cupressales; family Taxaceae; genus Torreya; species Torreya grandis. The sequence continues at coordinate 1,383,713 of JARHVA010001544.1, read as the reverse complement.
AGTAAAGGGATGATAAGAATAAACACTAGAGGCATGATTATCTTGGGTATAAAATGATGTACTAGTGGAAGAATTGAGAAGAGTGGGTCTAGGAAGAGGTCCACTAGATGTAGAACCCACCATGTTAGTAAAGATACTAGACATGGAGGTAGAAGAAATCAAAAAAGAAGAAGTCATGGTACAATAAGGGGTGTAAATAGAGATAAGAGGCTAAGAATAAAAGAATATAGTATCCACAAATCCATGGGATAACATGGGAGAAGGTGAATGGGGTTCCTCAACTTGACCACTTATCATGAGATGGTTAATAGTAGAAGGATCCTTTCCTCGATGTTGAGGAAACTCATTGATGAACAAGACCATTTATGGTGTATACTCTAATTTAGGTTGATCATAAAATTAGAAGAGAAGATTATTAAATGAAGAATAATGAGGGGTCCCATGTTTGTAATGTGAGTGGATATATACACATTACTTTCATCTAAGATAGGAGCCATAAGATGCTTATGGGAGAACCTATTAGGGTTGGTAAGACTCATCATATCTATTGAATTAAAGTGAGTGTTGTCTTAAAACAATAAGTTCATGATGAAGGACAGAGATTACAGAAGGCAAAGTTGATTCAAAATCAAGGAAAAATAAAAGATAATAGAATAGAGTGGACTGAGTAGACCTAGTCCTAAAAATAGGGGTTGAAAACTGAGTTAACAAGGATACAGAGTCCAACAAGTCAACTTAGTAATATAATCTAAGATAAAGGGTATCTTAATAAGGACATAAATTTGAATAGGTTAACTTAATACTATAGCCTAATAGGTAAAAATGAGTACTAGGTTGACTAGGTCAACCAATACTGTAGTCAAGTAAAATGAGTCTGTAAGTGACTGTGTCGAACAAAACAATAGTATATTGAAAACACATAAAAAAATCAATGTACTTTAAAGAAAGAAATTGAAGGAAACACATAATCAATTGGGTTAATGAAAATGATCCAATTGAGGCACAAAACACAAAACATTGCACCAACACTGGCTAATGCAAGTTTTTGTAATACAACATACAATGAGTAAAGAGCAAGCAGTTAACTAGAAAAAAATGCTATCTAAGTGGTTATCCTGAATGTTTTTAGATTTTCATAACATGTTATTTTAAGTGTGATAAGGAAGTTGGCTGAAAGTAGAGAACTAGAAATCAATCTATGGATGGTTTTAAGACATTTTTGGCTAAAATTGGTCTATGTTCGAAATGGTAGTAGCTTAGTATTGGGGCCTACCCCCTCACTTCACAATCCTATAGTGATAAAGGTATCAGGTACTTTTCTAACATATACCATTAACCACATGTTTATACTTAGATAGAAAACCAAAATGGCTTACCCTATGGTGATTAAATCCAAGTAGGTAGGCTTTGGGTAGACAATTTTTTAAGTGCATTTTGAAATTATGTGATTTGGTAGTGTGTGCAAGAAAGAGAAAAATAGCGTAACTAAATGGTATATTAAAATTCCACCTAATTAGACTATCTGATTTACTCTAATCATGTAAACAAATAGAAATGAAAGTGTGAATTAATTATTAGAATATAGTTGTTAATTCCTAATTAAAGCAAAATACAAAGTTGGTTTAGATGATAGTCTATGCAAGCATTATAAAATAGAGTCGATAAGGTCACTACTATACTATAAAAGCAAGATTCCTTAAGAAATAAGTTGACCAAGTTAACCTTTTTAGATAGAAGATAAAATCTAGAACTAGGTCAACCAAGTTGACCTAGTTTGTTGTAGGATTACAGTTTTGAAGACTGTAAACTTTGTAAAATAGAACTATAAGGAAGAACTGAATTGAAAGAGAGAAAAAAGGAACATTGTTGGGTTGGAAGATACTAAGGACTATGAAATTATATTGAAGTGCCTTGAATGTTGATTTTAATTTCTACCAACTATGTTAACTAAGTCGACCTAGCTATGTAATTCCCTATTTTATAAAGCCTATTTAAGATGACTAAGTCAACTTGGTTGACCTAGTTTGTTATCTAGAAGCTAATTGTGATACTAACTTAACTTGAACAACTTAGTTTATTATTTTAGAGCTGAATAGGAGACTAAGTCAACCTATTCGACATATTTTATTGTCTGGAAGTGAATAAGAGTACTATGTCAACCTATTCACTCCAATAAGCTATATCTACTAAAGACTTGCATAGAAAGAACATATTTGTTTTGATGTGATTATGTGAAACATGCACATAGAAGTTAGAAATTATATTGGCCTAGTTGACCTAGTGCTGGAAATATAGAAAAATAATAAAATGATAGAAATCAAAAGCATGAAAGAAAACTTGTAAAGGCTAAATTCACGTCAGGTTCACTAGAATGTATACAATTAGAAATGCATCATATCCATAATTCAATCCTATCTCAGATAAGATAGATACTAATTAAATTTATAATTGGGTATACTTTTGATAAATAGGAACATGACCAATATGGATATACTAGACCCAATTAGGGTATCTCTTACCATAATAAGATCACTAGGGGAGGGTTCCAAACCCTCTAGTTAAATAAAACTATGCAATAAACCTAACTAAGTCTTATGTTTTCATATTCATTATATTAATAAAAAGTAAAGTAGAATTATAATATAGTGCTCACCAAAGCTTGTGCCACAAAGTGGGGGTAATAAAAAATAAAATGAAATGTGTATACAATACATATACTCACATCAATATATATGGATCTTAATAGATGGAATATAAGTACAAATGCATATCTATCTACTCTTACAAAGGAGGAAAAAAGTTAAGAATATTTACCTTTGAATACGAACCCACTGAGACTCAAACCTTCCCTTTTGAAAGGTGATTTGCAAGAGGTTATTTTTCTATGTAAGTATGATAAGTATAAATCATATCTAGGCTATACAACCTATCAATGCATCCAAAAGACTTATCCACAAGACAAGATCCTTATCTCCAAAGAAAGTATGAAACTCTAAGCTTGCTCCTCAAGTAGAATGGTGGATAAGTAGATGTGAAATATATCTTACTTATTCTTCTCTTCATGATAAATGATGGAAATGAATGTGGTTATATAGGTGGATCTAACTCTAAACCCTTCTAAACTTTTCATAAGATAAGGTCAACCTAGTCGACCTAGTATTGTTATTGACAAAAACTCACTAGATCATGGACTAGATAGGCCAAGAGATGACTTGAACCCTAAATAAGTTTTACCAATAAGAGTACAAGGTTGATACAACTGACATAGTCATGTAAACTATAAAAAAAGGTTTTAGGTTAGGAAAAGGGGTACTGAAGGTGGTAAAATATTGGAAGATTGTGAATAAGAGAAGTCCAAGCTTAAGGAATTTATTTCAAGAGATAAGTTTTTAGATAATAAGTGTAAAAAGGGACAACAATCCTATGAATCACTAATGGTATGTCCACCCATTTCTTGATGCACCCCTTAAAGTGTGAACTTAGAGAGATTGAGACTCAATGGGTTTGTACAAGATAGAGAGCATCAATAATTGATAAAACTTTGAAAATATTATGTTTATATATAAGTCACTAATTTCATGATATAAAGAGGTATGTGTATAGGAATGTATGTGCATAGTATGGCATAGTCATGACATGAAGAGATTCAAGGTGAGCCATGTGAAGGAAGCATAGTGAAATGAATGATTAAATACATGTGAAGATTTTATGGCATTGTTTGATCTTATAAGTAATGTGTAGAATCACCCATGAGTGTCTTAGGGTGAGCCTAAAAGGTTAGGACCTTCAGAAAAAGTTTGCACCTAAACCATTCTTTATCCCTACCTAGCCTAATGAGGCATGAAGATCAGATTTTAAGGTAAATGTGTGAAGGATAGAATGGATATAGGTAAGTCAATTTTTTATAGGATTGATAATGAAGTATGAGGTTATGGTTTGTAATAAAAATCATGGAAAGTGGGTTTGATGTCTATTGAGTGTATAGAATGAAGGTTTGCAAACCCAATAAGGACTTTTAGGTGATCATTGGCACATGTAAACTCTAAATGGGAGCCTAAGATATTAAGAAGAGATAGTGAAAGGTAATAGATAAGATATCTATGAATTGGTTTTGGATTTAATTGGTAGTCCTTTATAAATAATTGTTAATAGCAAAACCTATATTAAACCTCTCCAAAACCCTAATAAGGACCTAATGGGAAACATCTTGTTTAAATCATTTTATAATGTCTTTAAATTATAAATAAACATATTTTATATTATATTGGACTCTATGAGGCACCTCAAAGTGGTATTGAGTTGTTAGGTGAGTGAGAAGACCCTATAAGAAAGGGTTATTTATGAATAATTTGTTGTAGCAGTAAAAAATTGACTTGGTAAAAGTATCTAAATTGATGGAGGAAGAAGTTAGAGACCCATATTTAATTTAAATTATGGTTTATAGTTAGGTTCTAGGATTTAGGTGTTCAAGTTTTATGATTCAATTAGGTCAGTCGTTGATAGGTTTAATGAAGCAAATAGTGTAAAATCTAGGCATAGATTGGAAGATGAATTTGAGTGTGTTTTCATGGTATATTGATGTAACTTTATCTAATCTTATTTCATTTAATAATCTTTGGAGGTTAGGAAAAGAGATGAAAATGTTGAATCCAAAATGGATTATCTAGTTTAGTTTGGTTTGTGAGATATAATATCATGAGAGTGGTCTGAAAGACCAATATTTTGATATTAGACCATATGATTTTCATGGTTGAGGATGTTATAAATATGTTAGATAGTATTTCTAATAAACTAAGAGTCTTTAAAAGTGTTTATAAAATTATTAGAGTTCAAATGTTTTATAACTATGTTTTGAGTATTCTTGCAGTTCTAAGTGAGTGTTTTGATAAGTTGATCTTGAAGCCTTAAGCTCTAACTAAAAGTGTCTAATTTATTGGGTAATGACACTAAGGTCATTAATATTATATATGTATATGTATTTTTTTATCATTTTTCAGTGGCTTAAATATGTTTGATCTTTAGTGTTGAAAGGTTGGCTTTTTGATGTACATAAGCCTAATAGGATTACGTACTGTTGAGGGGTTTCATGAAGTCATTGGATCTAAAAGGTGCTATGAAGCTCATAAAATTTTGGATAAGGTATATTTAATTTTTTTTTGAAATTTTTGTGCCATGTATGTATATGTAATGTTTTCCAAGAGATCAAATGGTAACATTTTGATAAGAAAGCCTAATGAAATTAGGTCTCTATGAGACCTAAAATAAGGATTATGAGGTGTTATGGACAAAAAATTATGATTAATTCAAAATTTTAATGTGTTTTAAGTCCTAATTTTTAATCATCCAAAGGTTTTGAGTGTCTATGGCCAACCAAGGGGTGTGTGAATAGGAGTCTTGTATATAAACAAGACATTTTAAGCCTATTTGATGTGTAGATAATAAGTGAATGGATTGATAAATCAATGACCCTAAGGAGGTTGGGTAACATGTTTTCAACACTTAGTAGAAAGAAAATTATTATTTAATTAAGATCATATAGGTGTTCTACATTTGAAGATCAAGGTCATATGACCTATTCAATCTTGAAGAGAGCTAGTTGAGTGAAGAAGCCTAAAGGCATTTTGAGAGAGATAAAGTGGATTAGAGCTGGAAGAGGGATCATAATATGTTGATTATATATTTATAGGATATAAAAGTTTCATAATATATGTGTTATTGATCTATGATAATGGATAGAGTTTAAATAGATTAGATAAATATCTAAGTGGAATAGTAGAACAAATAAGTGTGATTAGTTAAGTTGGTACTTGGTCAAAGAGGGAGTTGAAGCTTCCTTATAGGTTGGTTAATGAATAATTATTATTGGATGAGTTGGTTCTTGGTCAAGATGGATTTGGATTTTCCATTTAGGTTGGTTCCTTTAGAATTGTCTATTGACTGAGTTGCTGCTTAGTCATATGGGGTTTTAGCTTGCTAATGTAAAGTAGGTACTTCATAGATTTGGGGTTGGTACTCCATGGTGGGTTGGAGATCAACTAAATCTAAAAAATTATCTTATGGTATTGTTTTTCCAATCTTGTTTTTTATCTTTTTTTATTCCCCATGAGGGTTTCTCACATATGTTATGTGTTATGTTGTTTCATGCTCATGGGATTAGTTCTTAACACATTGATACATCACTAAGTTACTTTGAATAATTTATGAATGTTCAAGGGTAATTTGTTGAATTTTTTTGAATAATAATTCACCCCACATCAGTCATTGTGCTTCCAACACTCTCTCTCCCATAACCACCTTAACTAATAATTTAAAAAATACAATAACTAATTTGGAAAAAATAGGAATACATTGAATTGCATAAAAATTTTAAAAATGCTTTTAGCCTTTCTTGGACTTAAAAAGATATTTATATTATGAATATTTTATAAATATGTAATTTATTATTTACTTACAGCTATAAAAATTCAGAGAATCATATATTCCAAACAATTTATATAATTTGATTTTCAACATAATATACTCAATACATTTCTTTCATTTTCATTTAGCCAATATTTGATGATAATGAAAGCATGAGTATTTATTCCTTGAATATAAAATCCATTTTATTTTTATTTTACATAAATTAAAATAAATCATAAAATAAGTGACATCAAATTAAAGAAAGTTATCTTTGTATTCTTCATTTACAATATAAAACCCATAAAGTTAAGAAAGGTCTTCGTGAAAATTCTTAGTTTCTATGAGGCCAAGCCAAGGACGGGCTCACCTCCCATTATTTTGGCATCATCAAGTGACTTCCCTAGGTACCCCCAGCCTAAGAATCTCATATTTAAACATTGGTGGCACCAAAGGTATAAAGGTCAATGGTAAATTTAAAAGTGGGTGGTCTAAAACTAGGCATCACACATCTTCTAGGAAGATTATAAGTCAAAATTGCACTATATTAATAATAGGATTCCAAGATCAAAAAAACACAACCAAATTTTTTCAAATAAAAATACTCATACAAATAAAGATATTTTGGTTAGGCAATGAAAAGTCTAATTAATTTCCTTAAGTTTCCTAGAACAATATGTTCAAACTAAAATATTTTCAAGGTTTAGGTCTAAGGAGGATTATAAACATGAATAAGGTTCTTATTGCTAAGTAGGGGTAGAAAATAATGAAGTAAGAGTATATCTAAAAAAACACATTAAGGGCCAAATACCTCACTATAAGAGATGAAGATATCCTTTTGATGGAGGAAGTCCTATTGCAAGGCTCTTTATTTTGGAAAGGGGTAGTTAAATGTAGAAATTTGATTTGTAAAGGCATTAAATGAGTTTTTGGTATTGGTAGAAATGTAAACTTATAGGATGATCCATGATTGTTTAATTTACCCTTAATATTTTTGGATCATTGGAGGGTTATAAGTGGTGATTTAATTTTCTCCATTAGCATAAAAGTCCATATTTATTCAACCCATTCTAAGGTCAAATTATCTTGGAAGGAGCCAGAATGGGATGTTGCTTTTGGGATATCCATCTAATATCAATATAACTTCATTAAAAAACTAAATACTATTCACATATGCATCCACCCCAAATATAAGATGATGATTTGGCACAAATAGGATACTGATGAATACTTAATTACATTGAGTTATGTCCTTGACCTAAAGTATAAGGGTGATAGATCCCAATGGCTTAAACTCTAGGATAAAAACCTAATTCCTAAATTAAACATCTTATTTTGGATTGTTTTCTAAGACAAGACACTAAAAAGTAATAATCTCAAGAAAATAGGGTTGTAAATCCCTAACAAACATTACCTTTATAAATAATAAGAAGAATCGATCAAACATATATTCTTAGATTATTTTTTTGGGGACAATATTTTCAACATATTTATGGAGTTTTAATTTAGTATAGGTTTATCCCAACTTATTTTGGGATCTTATTCTATGATGTAATCCTCATTATAAACTTCCAATTATGTAATTCTTATAGAGGATAATTCTACCTCATTTTTTACAGGGTATTTGGAAAGAGAGAAATGAAAACATATTTAGAAATAAATGTGGTAGTCTTAGCTCAGTGAATCTTAGAATTTAAGGAGAAATTAGGTAAAATTGGCTATATTTCTCCCCTAAAAACTAGGTGATATTGGGATAGGTTGGATAGTACATCCTTTCTCTATGAAACCTTAATCTCCCTACCTCTCAAGTTTATCATATTATCGAGAAAGATAAGATCGTTACTAAGTGGGTAAAACCCATAGAGGGTTGGTGTAATCTAAACTTTAATGGAGTGGGTAAGGGGAACATGGGACCTATAATGGTGGAGGGGTAATCAAAGACTATAATGGGCATGTTGTGGCTATCTTTATGGTTGGTATGGGATCCTAGACCAACCATGTGGCTAGGATAGAATAACATTATGAAGAATTTGATTAGTTTTTGATCTCAAGTTATAAATGTTGGTCATTTAAGTGGACTTATTGAACATTGTCAAAGGTCTTCTTAGATATTCAACCCCTTATTGAACCATATTTAAAGAAATAAAGGACACTATAACCCTTCTCAATTATTTTCATGAATTTATCATTAAACATGAATATAAGGCAGGTATTGGATGTGATAGTCTCTTTACTAACTTGGGTATTATAGAAATATATTTCAACACATGAAATTCTAAAGATAATTCTCCATATCAACTTATACACATGTTGGAGTATGACACTGGTCATGATGGATAATGATTCAACTATCATTTTAATAAATAAGATTTTAATCCTAAATATGTCAGATTGTTTTATTAATTACAACATCAATTTACAAAGAAGAGTAATCATTAGTTTGATTTGAAAAAGGGATGGAACTTTTATATGTTGTGTGACTATCATTTACATGCACAATGATATTTATCACAAGCCCATTAATAAGTTAATCCAGTGCAATAAGTTAGAGTTAGTCAAAATTTCTAAAATAAATTATGAGGATAATAAGATGGGTGGTGATCTAGATAAAATAGATCTCATATCTTGTAAGGATGTCAAGAACAACCCAATTTTTACAATTCTAAAAAATGTAGGCTCACTATGTACATATAATGAGCTAATAGAAATGACCTGAAGCTCTCTTTCAATTTTGTTAAAGCTTGGAATAATAAGGTAGTTCACATGAGAGGATTTGAAATAATCATTTTTTAGGAGAGTATCATAGTTGTCACTAGAATGTCATTAGATGAGATTAAGGCCTAAAAGAATAAATGCCACAAGGGAGATCTTATCAAAATTTAATTCAACAATGACACTTTATCCAAGAAAGTGAATAAGGGATTGTTTTAAGAAAACCTCTTGTACCCATGAATGAATGTCTGTCTATAAATCATGAGGTGCCTAAGTTTAAAAGGGAAACAAAGAATGGTACATTCTCACCATTTTTTGTTACTCAACCATTTTAAGAAAAACTTTGTCCTCAATTTTTTTTCTAAAGATATCTATAGAATAAACCATGAAGGCCTGCCATGGTGACACATCAAATGTTATTATTCACTAGGATTTTATTATGTTGTTGGTTAAAGAGGCCAAACATTTTATTAACAATCAGATGGAGATTGAGAATGTGGGGGAACATAAGGTATTAAATAAGGAGTATTCATCCATTGTTGAGGATACAAAATAGAGTCTAAATATTCTAAGAAAATTATTTCTCAAATTTTAGAGAGTCGTAAAAGCATAGAATCGAGGAGGGTCAAAAGGAAGCTCATTATATTTTATGATGAAGAGGATCCCTCCCCTACTAACTTGGAAGCCAAGTCTCCCTTGAACCTTGGTAATGAGTCTATATACTTAATAAGGAAGGATGATGAGGTAATGGATTTGAATGTTCTTTAGGATCTTGAAGAAAATAAAGTGGATGTGTAGGGGTCCATGTTTCAAACATAAGAAGAGGCCAATTTAACATTAAATAAAATATTAAGGATCTAGAGGGGAGAATTCAAATCTAATAAAATGACCTAAGAAAAAATAAAAAGGTCATTAAGGAAGTTATCCTAGCTAGATCTAGTGTGGGTAGGAGGGCAGGTGAAGTCTAGAAAACATTAATCAGTATGTTCAATCCAAATCTAGAGAAGGCATTCAAATAAAAGTATGAGTTTATCAAATAATATGAGAAATATATGTCTAAGAATAATAGGGGGAGTAAGTATATGAAAAAGACAAATATGGATGAGCCCAATGCAATCCAAGATAACACTCTATATGAGGTTAGCATGGAGGGTCCTTGCAATTAAACAAGGGAGAACACGAAGAAGACAATGAATGTCAAAAAGGAAGACCTAGTGGAGAGAAAAGGCTCGAGGTGGTGATCAGTTATGTGGATGGTTATTTTTTTTGGTTTTTACTATTTTAGGTATTCTATTATTTTTAATCTATTTTATAGTGGGTTTTGGTAGTTTAGTTGTTATTTTTTGGGTTTTTTCTCTTGCTATGGTTTGGTATGTAAATATATGGGATCCTTGAAAATACATTTTTTACGTGTATCTAAAAAATAATACTCATACAATAAATAACAATTTTCAAACCATAAAAATACAAACATAACAAATCCCTTACTCACCCATTGTAGGATATAATTTTTACTCTCTACACATGGGTGTGAGAGGATGAGAACCTTGGAGACATATGTTTTCCCAAACCCTTCCCCATTTTCACCAAATAAATTTAATCCACAAATATTTTTACATTTACAAAACCTTTAGATTAGGAAAACTTTTGGGGGGACTTAGGACTTTGTTCCTTTGCCAAAACCTACATATGGATGCATACATAACGAAATCACTTCCAACCCATTTGGGAAACACAACTTTTCCATCTTAAGTCAAGAAAAAGGCTTTAAAAACAATTAAGAACTCACGAGGGATATTATATCTCCAAGACCAAATGAGAAATTAAAACCACATGGTAGATATTTGCACAAACCATGGAAATAAGAATAAAGATTTTAGGCCAAATTGCCTTATATTTATTGAAAAATACAATTAAGATTAGGGAATAAGATATTTTTAACATAATTACATTGAAATAAAATGGGCAAAGGAGCCTACCATAGTTACACCTTTTGGATCAATTCAAAAACACCAAATATAAGCCTTGGACATTATCTATCTTCCTCTTTCTCTAAGATCCTCCTCTTCTTTCTCTATATCTCCTCTACTTACAATTTTAAAATGAGCAAAAAATTATGCAAAAGAGTGGCTTCTCACATAGTTATAGAAGGATCCATAAATATTTGGCCAATGGGAAAGTGACATGTGTCCCTTCCCATCATTTGGATCTTGGTTTTAAATTTGAAAAGACATTAAATCCTCTTACAAGACCATGTGGGCAAGCTAGGAAAGTCCTTACCTCTCTAGTGCTTCCACTATCTCATGCCATAAATGGGCACATGGGTTGCCCTAAAAGTCTTATTTGGATCCTAGAAGATGTTCCAACATCCCTATTTGTAAAAATAATATAAAATAAACATAAAATATCTTAAAATCACTTTATGTCACCCTATAAATATTACTTATTAAATTTATTTGAGTTTTGCAAGTGGTGACACAAGTTGGCTCTCTTTTCAACCTTTATACCTGTTGGCCAATTTTGGCCCACATACAAAGCTTTTACTTAAATAGATCAGTTGAGTAGAGTTATTATCAAGGTAATGATCAAATAGTGAAAGGAGAATATCATATAAAATATTCAAAGCTTTTTAAACACTTTAAGTAAGCGTAAAGTGTAATTTATTCATCTTTGAGAAGGAAGCCTTGAAATAGGTCTAGAATTACAAGAGAGAATATTCCAATAGGTATTCATGGTGTTCAATAATTAAAGGGATGTGAATAAAGTTTTAATAGGCCTCAAAAATTCATCTTAACCTTAAAAATTAAAACAATATTTCAAACACAAACCTAAAAGACCTGAACCATCATCACATGTCATGCAGAACTAAGCAGGTCAGGCTAGTGTGAATTTTCATAAGTGCATTTATAAATCCTCTTGAGACCAAAAGATCACATGGAGATTATGTTTTTCATTCCAATATCATCTTCTAAAAATTTTGTATCTTGATAAGATTTCTATCTCAATATATAAACCTCAAAATTTAAACTAGCAAAGTGAAACATATGTGGGGATGTCAAGTTAAAACCACAAGAAATATCCATTTGAATTCAAATATTGTAAATAATCCAAAGTTTAAACATAAATATGAAAATTGGTAATATCTTAAGTTCCTAAATCAAGATTTATGGTGAATAGGTGATAGTGAAGTCAAGGGGTTAAAATAAATCACTGAAACACATTTAATTATACAGGTGTGGATCAATGGCAAGCAAGAGGTCAAAAAGTTAGTGGATCTTGAGGATAAACATAGACATTCTAAGTGTCATGATTATGGTGCACTCCTAAGAAAATAAAATGTGCACATTTGAACCATGAAAAAGTAGATCAATGATGTGGATTAAAGTCAACGATTCAATTATCTGAGGTTGAACATTAGGCCACCATGTGGTGTAGGCATAAGAACAGGATGGGAATTGAATGCAAGATCCACAAAATGAACATGGGATCGACAAGTGTCATGATAAAGGAGCATGGATCAAGATAAATAGTTGATATTAAAATTCAAAACCAAGAGGATTAAAATGGACATAAAATATGATCTAGGTAAAATTAGAGCAAATATTTCAAAGGACACATGCCACCATTAGAGTTCAATCAAGCACCATTAAGCATAGGACATAATTATACAGTCAATATTGTCAATGTTGAAGTTCCATAATCATTAAATCTCATTTTTGACCTCTGGTTTGAGTATTTATAACTTACAAAGCCTATTTTCTAGGGTTGTATTATTGTTTCATGACTATGATCATTTCTCTTTAAAGAAGATTTATGCATATAATGATTAATTAGCTTCCATAGGGTTTAGATTTATAATAGGTTTATTCAAACCTAATATATTTTAATATTGAGGCTACGTATCCTATATGATTTTTCATTAACATGATGACTATAGGAAAACTAATAAATGGATTGGTTTTCATCTATAGTAATACCTATGCCCAAATATTAAATTAGTGGGTAGATATGTGATTATTGAGCAGTGTCTCATCCTTTGACATAGTCTTATCTTTGACAAATAGTCACCTATAGCCACTCAAGATAGACATAGTCATGTTTTTTTTAGATCTATAGATATGAATATTATGTCCTCATAATCAAGTTAAGTGGAAGACGACATAGAATCCCAAGATAGAGATCTAGTGGTTAAAGAAATTAATTAGAGAATTTAATAGGTTTTCAAGGGGGTTATAAGGTTTTTTATTCTTATTAATAGTATAACTCATCATCTAAAACTCATTCTTGTCTTCTATTATGTTTCTTATCCAACGAAATAGTTTGAATTCTATTGGGATGGATTAAGTTTGGTCTATCTATGATGGATTAGTCTTGATTCAATCAAAATGTGGTTGAGCATTCATTTTAGATTAATGGTAGCTCATTAATTACTCTATGATGGTGTTCTCTTGCTTCATCTTCCTCTTTCTCCCATATCTCTTATTTTATTCCACCTTACAATTTTATTCCACATTGTAAGGGGATCTCTCTCTCTCTCTCTCTCTCTCTCTCTCTCTCTCTCTCTCTCTCTCTCTCTCTCTCTCTCTCTCTCTCTCTCTCTCTCTCTCTCTCTCTCTCTCTCTCTCTCTAAATGTGGTTCTATGATGTATTAGTATTGATTCAATCAAAATGTGGTTGAGCATTCATTTTAGATTAATGGTAGCTCATTAATTATTATATGATGGTGTTCTCTTGCTTCATCTTCCTCTTTCTCCCATATCTCTTATTTTATTCCACATTGTAAGGGGATCTCTCTCTCTCTCTCTCTCTCTCTCTCTCTCTCTCTCTCTCTCTCTCTCTCTCTCTCTCTCTCTCTCTCTCTCTCTCTCTCTCTCTCTCTCTCTCTCTCTCTCTCTCTCTCTCTCTCTCTCTCTCTCTCTCTCTAATTTTAGATAGATTATTTAATTATGAAAATAATATCAAGAGACTCTCATTTGACTAGGCTAATCCTTTTCAAAATTTGTAAGAACTACCTCTTGATGAAATAAAAATATCTTTACCTATTTGTTGCCTTTTACTAGTGTTTCAATAAGTTTGTGCATGATTAAATTGTGAAGGAGATTCTTCCTAGGCCATTTTCCTTATACTTGCCTCTTTTAAAGTGTTTTCAGGATAATTTTTAGGTATTAAATTGTGTTCTTATTTCCATTCATTGATAATTAATGTGAGTCTTAGAATTCCTCTTTACTTCATTGATTGCTTAGTGAACCTATTTCATGAAATACTTATGCAATTAGTTAGTTTGTTAGATTGTGTGAGCTAACATTGTATTATGTTGATCTAGTATGGGTTCAAGCATATGACTATCTCATTTAAATTTTGTGCATCACCTTGTTAGATTTATTAGGAGCCATATTTCTCCATTTCTAACCCTTTTCCTAGTATTATAATTAGTTTAAGTGATCCATCAAGAGGAAGACAACCTTCTTAAGAGGTTTAACCTCACTATAGGATGCCCACAACCTAAGGTTGTTCACATTGTGTATCTCAATTAGATAAATCCTGAATAACCCTCTCCAAGGGTGGAAATTCATGCTATAAAGTTTTTTGGCATGCCTAATTAGACACACTTACAAAATATTGATCAATTTTGATGTTGGTTTGATCAATTTTAAGTAATTATAGATTTCATAAAATAGTATCTGGTGACTCTGAATAACACTCAACATTCTGGTATAGAGTAGTTGCTATCTTTCATGCTAAAGGTGACTATAAGGTCATCTTCTAGAGGTATTCCTTTTAAATTTGTTTAATTACCTTTAAAATTGGTAAAAAGGTTAAGATATTCTAATACACATCCATATAAAGGCAAACTTATTCCTAGACCAATTTTAAAACCTACCTTTATAAGAAAATCCTTGATAAATCCTTTTATAGCCATGACATCCCCTACAACTTTTCCTTTTATGTATTTTAATGGATAAAGTCCCTTAAACCTCCCATAATGTGACCCTATTCTAGTATAATCTCTTAAAAGTGTCCCCTATTTCATAAGATACCAATCTACAACCCCTTCTGAGCACCTCATAGACAAGCCATTTTTTGCAATATTCATAATGTCAATGAGGAAAATGTGTCTATTAGTTTTTTAGCTATTTATTTCAAGGAAAAATCCCTAGATTGGTATAGAAGTATCACTACTAACTACATCACATCATGGGACTAGATAAGAGATGTATTGTGTAAGAGATTTGAAGACAAAAGTGACCATTTGTCACTTATAGAATAACTAACCATAAATAAGAGGGTTCTTCGTAAAGTCATGCAAGATTTCAACAAAAGGTTTCAAAATACATGGGGTAGGATTCTATTCCTTTTTAGACATAATCCTAACTTTGTTTTCCTTTACTACATAAAAGTTATAAATAATGACATTGCAATCATGATTTAGTCTATGGGAGGAACACATTACCAAATGATTATGAGGTGGCAATTAGTGTAGAAAATTATCTAGCATAGGCTGGCAAGCTTACTTCTAGACCACCAATGCATTTGTTCCCTAAAATATGAACACCTCTTACTTATATTCCTCCCCTTAATGTCATTCTTCTTATGCCAACACTTGTTGCCATAGTAACACCAAAGTAGGAAAAGGTTCTCCTATTCAATATAGTCATTCCTAAGAACATAAGAATTTTTAAGAGTTTAAGAACATGTTCCAATCCTTGGGAAATTAAATGGTAAATGTGAAGAGGAAATAATCCCAATTAAATAGACCTTATAAATCTACATATCATCCTCAATATTCATCATATCAAGCAATTAGACCACCCTACAAAGGAAGATTCCAATGTCAAAGCCAAGGGCAAGTGTAGCCTAGCTATGTTAGGCAAAAACATTATAATACAAATACTATAAGTACCTCTAATACCCTAGTCCCTATCCAAAATAATGTTTCTAAAGAAGATGAAGGGACTATGCCTTGGAATCAATCTTTTGGTCAATCCATTATCCCAAACACTGACCTCAATCAAGATTTCAATGATCAATGGCAATAGGCTGATAATTATGGGTAAAATCAAGTTCTTATGGCTCAAAGTGTAGAAGTACCCATGATGACAAAACTAGAATATCCTTAATAAGGCCAAGGGTCTAAATAAGGATAAAGACAATTAGGTGATATGATGGTTAATTATGAGCAAAAATAATGTTATGTATCCAATGAGTAGGTTGGTTCTAGCCAAACATATAATTTATTGGATTCTAATATAAGATTCAAATTAAGGAATTTGGATGGTAACTAGGAATCAATCAAAGAGATTCCTATCATTAATTCTTTATTATCAATGTTAAAAGAACCTAAAACTATGCCAAAGGTTTAATATCTCTAAAGAATAAAAAATAATGGAATGCCTTTGTGCCCCAAAACACACAAGTTCAAAGTATAGTTATGGCTCCCAAAGAATAATAAAAAGTTGGTATTTTACCCATCAACATTGTTAAACAAATGAAAAAGTCTAATTTGAGTGTACCAATGAGGGACATGCTTTCCATGATTATATAGGTGGATATATTTCATGAAGTTGTCAAATATCACTATTTTAGATAAGCCACTAGGCAAAGAAAATTTAGTTCTCACTAATGCAACCAAAGGACCTAATGAAGGGTAATCAAGTAACATGGTCAAGATTCCTCCCTTTTACATTTTTATGATCATTTATGAATAATTGGTTTAAAATTGCATGGTAGATAGTGGAAAAATCACTATGGTGATGCCAAAGTCAATTGTAGATTATATTGGCTTGAAGTATGAACCTTAATCTAAGGGATTTTTTCATCTAAAAAGATCTTGCACCAAACTAGCTAGCATCATTAAAAGACTAAACTTGACCCTACATGCTTATCCTAGTGTCTCAGTGGCTCAAGATGTGTTGATTCTAGATGTGCCTCCTCATTTTGCTTTATTTTTATCAAGATAATTCATAGAAAAAATTGGGGGTTACCTAGCATTAGATTAGTCCTACATGTAATTTAGGACAAGGTATGGGACCAAGGTTTCCATCAAAGTTAAACCTATTACACAATTCCATAAAGAATATTATGGGCCTGATAGCTTAAAAATTAATTATACTATCCTAGATAAGGATGACCACTTGGTTGGTCAATAACTAAATACTTATCTTGAGGAGATACCTAGAATGTTCTTAGATGAGTTATGGAGTGACAACCAACTAATCAACCCTTTAGAAGGTGTTGAAGAAAGGGAAATGGGTGTCTATTACTTGCATGAGGATATTGGATCCATTCCATCCCTCACTAGGCCACAAGAAGATGTTAGTGGTTTATGGAAATTTTTATTTGATGGATCAAGAGGCAAACATGGGGTAGGTTCAGGTGCAATGTTAGTATCTCCCTCAAATGATAATTATTTATTTTCTTATAGGTTGAAATTGAGTTCTTTAAACACAATTAAGTATGAGGGTCTTATCCATGGTCTTTAGTGGGCTATTAAGAGAGGAATCAAGAAATTACAAGTGTTTTGTGAGATAATAATGAATCATGTTAGATGCCAGAATATCACAAAGAATCCCTTGATGAGATCTTATAAGCATAGAGAATGGGACATTCTTGAGGACTTTGAAGCCTTTAACATTCAATTAGTTATAAGGAACCAAAATTAGAATGTTGATAGGTTGGTATTTATGGGAGCTCAGTTTGACCTCCCAAATGAATTGAAAAGGTCTAAAGTATAACCACATGTTAAAGTGGTAGTAATATCATTAGTGTTAGATAATGAAACTCATTGAAAGGTCTTTGATAGTGACCAATATATTACTTGTTTATTATAGTAGGAATCAAAGTTTTCCTCCATGAACCAAGACAAATTTCAACATCAATATGTAGATAAGATTATTCAGTCGAGGTCTAATAAGATTCATAAAGGGCTAGTCACCCTTGAAGGTCATTTTCACTAAGGGGACCATATAAGGAAATATAAGTCAAAGATGTAAACTAATGAAGAGAAATATGAAATATTTATTATCCTTAAAGTTAAGCTTCTCAAGCTTAGAAAAGTAAGCACTAAGGATAAAAGGCATGCTTTCATTAAACTTTCTAAAGAGTATTCAAACATTTTTACTTAGGAATATAGTGATCTAAGAGGCTTTGATCCCAAGCTAGCACAACATAACATAGCATGAAAAGCTAATTCCAAGCTTGTGAGGTAGGATCAAAGGCCTATCAACCCTAAAATTGAAGATATTATGAGGAAAGAATTAAAAAAATTGATTGAATCTGACATTATCTTTCCCATCAAGCACTCCTCATGTGTAGCAAACTTAGTACCTCTAAGGAATAAAAATGGGGAGATCAAGTTATGTTCTAATTCCAAGGGTATAAATAAGGTATCTTTGAAAGATAATTATCCCTTACCATCCATGGAGTAACTTTTTAAAATAGTTATAGGTTCAAAATGCTTCTCTCTTTTAGATGGGTATTCAGGATACAACCAAGTATTGGTAAGAGAAGAAGATCAATATAAGAATGCCTTCACCAAAAAATGGGGCATATATGCTTATCAGAAGATGCATATTAGCTTGTTAAATATTGGGGTAACCTTTTAAATATAGATAGACATGGATTTCTAGGGCTTGTTAAATAAAATGGTGTTGGTCTATTTAGATGACATCACAATTTTCTCTAAGAAGGCTAGTGAGCACCTAGATCTCCTAATATTTATCTTTGAGAGATATAGAGAGTATGGGATCTATTTAAATCATAATAAATGTGTGTTTGATGTTCATGAAGGAAAAATTTTGGGACATATTATCTCAAACTAGGGATTAGATGTTCACCCTGATAGGATAAGTGTCATTTTGGCCTTGTATTTACCCAAACACAAGAAAGGAATCTAAAGATTCCTTGGGAAAATAAACTTTGTGAGAAGGTTTATACCTATTTTTTCAAACATGTTCAAACCTATCAGTTCCATGCTAAATAAAAACCAAAGTGTTCAGTTGGTTGAATGAAGGTAAAGCATATTTTGAGTCTATCAAGCAAGCTATTACCCAATCACTTTAACTCATGAATCTTGATTTCTCAAAGGATTTCATATTGTACAGCTTCACCAATGTTGAAAATATATCATCTATTCTAATGTAAAAGAGTAGTTAAGGACTTGAGTAACTAATTAATTTTTTTAGTCAAGGGCTTGTGGGGTATCAGGTAATATAAAATTTCATAGAAAACTAGGTCCTTATAGCTTTGAGAATCTTTAAAAAGTTCACACCAATTCTCTTGAATACAAAAATTCATCTTATGGTATCTCATTCTAGAGTAAAAGACTTCTTGATTAAAAAAGACTTGAATGAAAAGAAAGATGGCTAGATTACCAAAGTCGTGGAGTATGACATGGATATAAAAGTAACTAAGATAGTAAGAGACAAAGGCTTATGTGAGCATATGGTTAATGACCTCCATGAAGATAAATAAGTATTATTGGCGACATAATAAAAATCACAAATAAATGCACCTCCATCTCACACTAGCTGACTATAGTATATGACACATTTCTTTCTAACAAGTGAGTGCCCTTAAGGAATGGACAAAGAAAAGAGAAGGCATTTTAGACTTTTGTCTATACCTTATGCATTGGTTAATGGGGTTATATTAAGAAAGGACCTCAATGTAGTTATTCTTAGATGTATTGATGATAATCAAGTGAAAATTGTCTTAGAGTAATTCCATGATGGACCTACAGGAGGCCATTTTGCCCAAGGACTACAAAAATAAAAGTAATGAGAGCTGGTTATTATTGACCTAGCCTCTTTAAGGATTCCTATGTATGGGTTAGGAAATGTCAAAAGATTTTATATTTATAGGAAAATAAAGATTAGAATCCCTTATTCTCAACCCAATTTAGGTGGAGCAACCCTTCATGTAATGGGGTTTATACTTCATAAGAATGATCAACCCACCTTCTAGTGGAGGGCACAAATGGGTGATCACTTCTAATACTACTTTACTAGGTGGGTAGAAGAAATTTCCCTTAAATAATCCAATGAAACATTAGTTTTGGACTCTATGATGGCATAGTGACCATGTTTGGTGTACTAGTCACAATAATTTTAGATAATTCCTTAGCATTTGTTGGCATGAGGAGAAGTGAATGGGTACTTTAACTGGGCATCTACCTTAGCACATCCTTCAATTACTACCCCAAGGCAATGGAATGGTATATTCCACAAATAATAACTTGTTAAGGATTTTCAAGAAGACTATGAAGGATAATCAAAGAGTATGGCACACAAAGCTAAAAATAACCTTATGGGCTAATAGAGTGATTCCCAAAGTTACCATTAGAAACTCACCATTTATCTTGGTATATGTGATGGAATCCAAAATACCCATTTCTCTTGAACTACCTACCTCAGAGTTATCCCATCAGTTGGAGTTGATGGAGAATGAGCCTATGAACGTAAGGATGGTAGATCTCATGGAGCTTGAAGAAACCAAGGACCTTGCAAAGAAAACATTAAATTCATGGTAAGCTCAAGTTAATAAAGCCTTTAAAAAGAGAGCCACATTAAGGGAATTCAAAAAAGGGTATCTATTCCTCAAGTGGGATTAAAATAGGGCCAAATTAGGTAACCATACCAAGTTTGATAGCTTGTGGAGTGGTCCTTATTTGATCCATGGGTACAAACAACATAGTGCTTTTCAGCTTGCCCAAATAGATGGAGAGGTATTACCCATCCCAATCAATGGCATTCAATTAAATCCTTACTATTAGAATAAGTTTGAAACCATTGTCTATTATTGTACATATTAGAGTGGATTTTTTTATTTTCCTCTAAGTGCCTTGTGCACATTATTTTTAGTTGTGTGTTTCCCTTTCAATAAGTACCTTGGGCATAGTTGTTATTTTGTTTCCTTTTAGTCCTTATTTTTTCAAGAGGAAGTTTATCTAGAGATGTTCAACATTGTTTTTAGTCTCATATCATTTAGAAATGAAGGACTTGACTTTATATACCAAATGGATTAGACAAGGCTACTAGTCTATTATATAGTAGGGATGTAATCCCAACATGTCACCAAAAATGTTGGTCAATTTTGGCCCACATACAAATATTTTTCCTAGATAGATTATCTAAGTATATTTCCTATTACGGTAATGATAAAATATTGAAAGGATAAGATCACATGAAATTTTCAAAGCTGTTGAAACACCTTTATCAAGCTTAAAGTGGAATTTATTGATCTTTGAGAAGTAAGCCTTAAAATAGGTCTAGAATTGTAAGAAAAAATACTCAAATAGGTATCCATGGTGTTTAAGCATTCAAATGATGTTAAAAAAAATTTCATAGGTCTCATAAATTCATTGGAGCATTGAAAATTAAAACAATAGTTCAAACACAAACCTATAAGAGCTAGACCATCAAAAATGAACATGTTATCTTGGTTGTGAATTTTCATAAGTTCACGTGGAAAACCTCTCAAGTCCAAAGGATCATATGGAGATGATATTTTTTGTGCCAAGATCATCCTCTAAAAATTTAGTATCTTGATAAGTTTTTTTTATCTCATTAGATAAACCTTTAAAGATAAACTAGTAGAGTGAGATGTACATGGAGATTTCAAGTTAAAGCCATAGGAAATATCCATTTGAATTAAAATATTGTAAATAATCCTATGGTTGAATGTAGATATTATAAGTGGTGAGATCTCAGGTTCCTAAATCAAAATCTATGGTGCATAGGTGATAGTGAAGTCAAAGGGTCTTGATAAATTAATGGATCATGCATAATCATATAGGTATGGATTAATGGTGAGTGAGAGGTAAACAAGTAAATAAATATTAAGTAAAAACATGGATATATTAAGTGTCATGATTTTAGTGCACTCCTCAACAAATAAATGGTGTACATTTGAACCATGTAGAATCAAATAGATGGTGCATATTAAAGTCAATGATTTAATGATCTGAGGTTGAACATGAGGCTACCACATGGTGCAAGTATAGGAATATGATGGGAACTGACTGCATGACCCATAGAATTCATGTGGGATCGATAAATGTCATGATCAAGGATCCTAGATTAAGATCAACAACTTATATTAAAATTTAAAGCCAAAAGGATTAAAATGGAGATAAAATATGATCCAAGTAAAACCAAAACAAATATTTCAAAGGGCACATGCCACCATTAGAGTTAAATTGAGCACCATTAAGCATAATACATGGTTATATAGTTAAAATTATCAATTTTGAAGTTTTATCACCATTAAATCTCATTCTTGACTTCTTGTTTGAGGATTTAGAACTTATAGGGCCCATTTTTTGGGGTTAAAGTATTGTTTCACAACTATGATCATTGCTTTAAATAATATCTATGCATATAATGATTTTTTGGATTCTATAAGGTTTCTAAAATAGAATATGTTTATTCAAACCTAATACATTTCAAGAATGAGGCTATTAAGCCTGTAGGATTTTTCATTAACATGATGAATATAGGAAAATCAATAAATGGATTGGTTTTCATCTATAATAAGACCTATGCTTAGATATTAAATTAGGGGGTAAATGTGTGATAATGGAGAAGTGTCTCATCCTTTGACATATTCTTATATTTGATAAAAAATTACTTATATCCACTCAACACATACATAGTCATGATTATGTCAGATCCATAGATATGAAGATTTTGTCCTCATAAGCAAGTCAAGTAGAAGATGGTATAGAATCCTAAGATGGAAATATTGTGGTTAGAGAAATTAATTAGATCATTTAATTTATTTAAATGGGGATCTAAGCATTTTTTTCTTAGCAAGATCATGACTCATTATCTTAAATTGATTTTTGTCTTATAGTATGCTTCATAGCCAATAAAAGAATTCAAAGGCTATTGGGACAACTGAATGTTGGTCTGTCTATGATGGATTAGTTTTGATTGGATTAAAATGTGGTTGGAAATTCATTTAATATTAGTGTTATTTCATTAATTTAGATTTGATGGTATGCTCTCGATCCCTCTTCCCCTTTCTCATATATGTCTTGTTTTCTTCCACATTGTAAGAGGATATCTTTCTCTAATTTTAGATAGATTTTTTTATTCTTAAAGGAAGAGAAAGAATCTCTCATTTTACTAGGCTAAACCCTATCAAAAATTTTAATAACTACCTCTTAATTCAATAAGATGATTTTAACCTATCTCTTGCCTTTGACTAGTGTTACAGTTAGTTTGTGTATGATGATATTATGAAGGAGATTCTTTCTAGGCCATTATTATTTTAATTTCCTTTGTTAATGTGTTTTCAATCTAATTTTTAGGTCTCAATTTGTGTTCTTATTGTCATTTATGGATGCTTAGTGTGAGTCTTAAAATTAATCTTTACTTCATTGATTGCTTGGTGAACCTAGTTCATGAAATAATTATACAATTAGTTAGTTTGTGAGATTGTGTGAGATAACATTGTATTATGTTGATCTAGTGTGGGTTAAATAATTTGAGTGTCTCACTTAAATTTGGTACATCACCTTGTTATCTTTCATAGGATCCCTATGTCCCCCTTTCTAACCCTTTTCCTAGAGGTAGAATTAGTGTAAGTGATCCATCAAGAGAACGTTGACCTTCTCTAAAGGTTCAACCTCACTATAAGATACCCATAGCATGAGGTTGTTCTCATTGTGTAGATTAATTAGACAAAATGTGAAGAACCCTTTATAATGGTGGAAATTGATGCCACAACATTGCCTTCTAGATGTTTCAAAAATATATAAGGTATGGGTAAAGAAGGAAAGAATAGTGTTAAGGGGTGTGAATAGTGATAGGAGATCCAATTAGGTTCAAATTCAAACTAGGTTAGATAATTAAAAAAAGGTTAAGTTATAATCCAAGGTAGTGGGTCAAGAGTCTTTACTCCACTAAAACCGATGGTGTACCCATGTTTAGCATAATCATAGTTCCCTCACTTGGCCTCCCCTATTTTTTACAGATCATTTCACACATCAAACGATTTACCTTAGGTAGCTAAGGCTATTGAATGTAAATTTATTAGGTTATTTACATAATTTCATATATATATAATTCATATCATAACATTTCAATTTACATATGAGGTAATCACTACATGTTAACATCTTATACTCAAAATTCCAAATTATATGATAAGTAAAATTAGCTCAATTAATACAATAATTTAGTATTCATAACCACAATAAAATGAAATCACACATAACTAATAACTTATATCTAAATACACAATCAAGATATTTGAAAACATAATATCCATTCTCTCATTATTATAAATAATAATAATAATAATAATAATAATAATAATATATTATGTCTCTGAAACCTAAGGAGTATGTCCTAACATGAAATGTGTATGATAACAATAATGTCTGATAGAATTATACTATGAAAAATTGGGTCTTACATCCACATCACCTTATGTAGACTTCATTTTTAAATAAATTTTATTAGTTTTTGAAAAGAAAGGATGAATGGATAGCCATAATCATACAATTTCAAGAAAGGCAAGTCAACCAAAAAATTAACATTCTTATGGAATATAGAATACATTGATAATGATGTTCAATAGGTTAAGTCTCACAAAACACATGCATAAAGGAATAAAAATTCCTAAAAATTAAAGCATACACAAAGATCAATGAAGAGTAAAATCTTCCCATGAAGGGTGTTACATTATTCCCCTATTAAAAAAACATTACCCTCGATGTAGAAAGTATTCTTAAGGTCAGAAAACAACATGCCTCCCCAAAAACTCCAGATAAAATGAAAAACTATACACATCCACCAAAATCAAGTTGAAATGTGTCAAACATATGATGTCTATTATTGTTGTAAATTCCACTATAAACAATAAATACCCAAAGTCATACCATATCACAATTAAAACCCAAATAACCACAAATATGAGAATAGGAGTACAAGTTCCACTCTAGTGTAAACATATAGAGAGGTAAATAATGATGAGTGCCAATCCATGGTGAAATTATAGTGTAATAAGATAAGTGCCATTTTATGTCAATACCATACTAAGTAGTGATAATAAATACTAATTTCCATACAATGTCAAAATAAAGAATAGGAATGAAAGTACTATAACATAATAATGTATGAAAATATTACATAGAAGGTATTAGTAACTATGGTTACATAAACTAACTATCAATATGTAAAACAAAACACCAGATCTAGTGAGGTAAGGATGGAATCATGAAATTATCCATATAGGTTCCCATCATGAATTTTAGCTTTTTTAAGAAGCTAAATTATTGTCCCCCATACCATGCACAAGGTGACATTTATGCACATTAATTTACATTACATAAACCAGAATTAATTATCTACAAATAAATCAAAATAAAAAACTAATTTAAGACCAAGTATCCTAAAAATAGTAATAAAACTATAAAATAATACTTATAATTCCATTAAAAATAAGTAAATGATCAATTGAATAACTTCTTAACTTTCAAAATTAAAAAAATAAAAAAAGTGTTGTTTTCAAAACATCTTAATTTATCAATAAAAATTAAATAAGTTTCAACAAAATAATATTTGAATATAGTTCACATCACATGCACTATGTATCTTAAGAAGCCACTCAAGGGGAGAAGGACATAAATAACCATCATATAAGGCTCTATCCCAAAGATAAGATCAAGGTAAAATAAGCATCATTAGATATAAATGGTCAATATAGAATAAAAATCACAAAGCTTATATTGTTAAAACCACTAAGGGTGAGTTTGTAAGGTAACCATTATGCATAAATAACTATGGTGCTCACCCAAAATATTCAAGGAACTTCTTTATACAAAATGGGAAAATTATGTTATAAACCTATGATAAACTCTACTTTCTATCCCATAACCTGGTCAAACCAATACAAACATATCTCTACATGCCCCTCAATTCCCAAACTTGTATCATGATAAAATATAGATAGATGATTTAGGGTTACACCATATGACATTCCACTAATAACTCATAAATGCATTACTCAACAATTACACATAGGTGGAAAACACACAAAACATAATACAAACATATTCACATTTATATAGGCACAAATAGATGCATAGAAAAATT